>CM076570.1:104790748-105269869 GCA_034641835.2 Pinus albicaulis | reverse complement strand
TCCAAAAGTGGTCTAAAACATTCAAAGATGTGAATTGTGCAATGTAATCTATGCAAAATTCTCTTTTTGAAAACTATGCAATCGTAGTATATGCACAATTTCCTTTTTTTTTAATGAATAAGAATGCACTCAATGCATTTTTCTATGAAATGAGAATCTACTTAATGCAAGCTTTAAATGAAAGATAATGCACTCAATGCGAACTTTATTTTCTAATCATTAAACAATTTAATCTAAGTTCAATGATAAATTTCAAACATGACTTTTCAATGCAACTTGATCTAATGCATTTTAACGAAAAGCAAACTTTGAGATGAAAACTAAATGAACGCAAATTCGCTTAATGCAAAAGGGATGCAACAAACATTAAGAACACAATCCTGTTTTGAAAACTTTGTAACGAAATTCCTCAAAAGGATACAAGAAATATGAGTTCAAGCACAAAGAGGACTTCCAAAGCGTGAGCTCAAAAACAAGGCGCTCATTCCTTTTTACATCAAAGCGATCGGAAGACTTTTCAGTGAACAATGAGCGATGCAATCTATGATCACAAGCGAACAAGTAGACCAAATGAACTCGAGAGGCACTTGATACTTGAACACTCAATCAACCAAAAAAGAAAAAAGGTAAGATACTAGAGATGGCTCACCAAGCAAGGACACTGACTCAATCAGCAGGGCGATGTCCCGCGAAGCATGCAACCAGGCAATTGACACACGATCCTAGAAAAACTAGGATGTAAGGATGCACGTCCCAAAAAAAAACCAAAAACCAAGCCAATGAGTCAATAAAACCAACTTGAGTGAAGGGGAGAAAATGTAAATCATATAGAAAAAAATATCGGAAGGGCAAGACACACTAGTAAAAGACTTAGGGAAAAAATATTAATTTTTCACACATGCTGGAATTGGCATGACTTTAGGGGTTGAAACTAGCACCAACGAACCATTGGCGTGGCTTGCTAAGCGACAAAATAGCACCAATCGGGCACGGCTCGTTAGACAAATAAAAGCTCCAATGCCTCAAAAAAGAAAAAAGAAAAACAAATAATTTCTCCTAACCAAGGCCAGACTCACCACTTCAAGAAAAAACTAAAAGATTGTAATTGATGAAAAACATAGGAACAACAGAGAAATGGTCGTTCAACTAAACTCGTCGAATGACTAAGACCTCAAAGAGTGATAAACTCCAAGGAAACTCCCCAGTGGAGTCGCCAACTTGTTGTGTAGGTAAATCCCCTCTACGGACAGAGGCGATCCCTCTAGCCTTAGGGTGGGTCTAGCAACTACAAGAACATACTAACATCGACCTTCCTATATTGTAAACAAAATTCAGAGCAAGGAAGATGACCTACTTTTTGTTTCCCGATGCTATGTTGTCGCTTTCCATCAAAGATTCTTGATGCGTCACTCTTCTCAAGCTCGATGCACGCTGCTACTAACGTTCGATTACTCGTATAGACAGGTTAAGACACCATAACAAGCGTAAAATCACGACAAACATAAAACAATTACAACCTATCTAACTGATCGAGGAATGCTAGAAATCTCATTATAAATGTAAACAAGAGTGGAAGATAAACATCGGATGCATTTTTATTATGATAAATACAAGGGGAGTTTACAACCAAGCCTTGATGTTGAGGCTCTCCTTCGGCAGGTCTATATCCAAGCACGTTTGTAGCACCCTCATACACAAAGGCCTAAGATCTCACTATGTTCCTAACACACAAAAACAATCACACTCTGCACTATTTTCCCAAAGCTATGATTTCTTCTTCTATCTATGCTAAATAATGCAACAGAGGTGAAAGAGGTCTCATTATATAACAATGGAGGAGGAGGTTATGGGCCCTCAAATAATGGGAAAAGAGCTTATCCTTTGGAGTAGTTCCTATTTCTTGGGAACAAGAAGCCCAAAGGGGAATTCCTCGGCCATATCCTCAAAACAAACTTCTAGTTCGCCGCCTCGCAAAGCTTCTAGTCGTGGAAGCTTCCTTTCTATTTAAAAAAATTTTCAAAAGAAGATCGTCGCAGGTCTGAGATTAAGACATAACATCGATCGACGTGGGTCTCAGTGCAAATCTTTGTTATCGGCGCAGGTGGGACATCGAGAAAAAGCGTCGACCTTGAAAAACCAAGTTTATATAGGGATCTTCCGAAAAAAATTTGTAAAGGGAGATGAATTGGTAGACAAAGTGTGGTTCGGGGGTATGTATTCCATTCTTGGAAAGTACACAAGAGGTCATCTGTGTGGGTCCTCTAGGATCAAGGAAACATGGAGTACGAGGGATAGTGAAAAATTACTCGTAACGATAGAGTCCAGTAGTTCTCTTACTCGCATGGATTTCAAGAGATATGTGTACTCATGGCGTTATCGGTTGACATCATTGGCGAGAGGCGAGGTGTTCATGCAATTTCTCCCAATCTTCGAGGGCTATGGGCTCTCCGAACAACCCTACGAACCGGAGAAATCTACATTCTTTGACATTGTTGAAGACTTGGTTGATCTTCTTGATGCTGCGGGTATTGAGAAAGTAAGTTTATGGTTTGGCCTTCTAGTCCTAGTCGAGTGCCTAGAGACGCAGAGTATAAACTTCAAGGTTACGGGAGTATTTTTGCGCCTCAATGTTATAAGATGAAAAAATATTGAGTGATTTGTAGTTATAGTGTTTTAGAGTGTTTTAATTCCTCTAATAGATCAACGATGGATGTATGGTGAGGTAATCTTGGACTATGTTGATTCATATTTATTATCTTGCATGGGATAGTGTTGGGGAGGTTCCTAACTATATTTTCTAACTCATATATCCGAAACTACTCTCCATGAAGCGGGGGTAAGTTATGGGGGAAGGATTTTGGAGTAGCTATTGCATACTATTTTGATCTCGTCACCTAGATCGAGTGAAAGGAATCATGACGTTGGGTGTACCTTACGAGAAAAACCGGAGTGAATTTAAGCGAAAGCAGACTTGGCTCTGAAAGGTTTATATATTAGACATTGGTAGCTTTTCTTTTTCCCCTCCCTCTTCCTAATATGCAATAAAACAAAGGAATTTGTATTGGTACAACCCTTATTGAATTTAACTTTTTTGATCACATCCTTTTGAATTGGTAGGAGCAGTGAAGAGGCTTGGCAGTTTTTGGGTGTTTTGATGTAAAAACAATTATAAGGAATATATATACAATTATTCTGCGGAAGTGAACTGTACGATAGCAGTAAGATGGTAAGGACATAATGGATCTCTATGATCCTTATACACCATTTCCACCTTGGTCTCACCGAGGATGACCTTTAGAATGTACTCAAACCTGTATGATAAATATGGGTTTTTGTGCCGTCTAAGTTCCATACCTCTGCTACAAAGGTATATTTTTTCCTAGGGTTTTCATTTAGCTTTCTTTTCAGTCCAAATCACCATGAGATGCTTCTAATATGAAACATAAAGATCTTTGTTCTGAACATGTCATTTATAGGGATTAGGGGAGACTAGCCTATTTCAAGGATTGCACTCTTCAAGCTCCTTGCCTTCTAATAATGGGGAACAAATATTATGTAATGAAATTTATAGGGACAAAGTATTATATCAAGAGTGAAATGATCAGCTCGACGTGCCCAATGCTGGAGATCAAATATATTTTAGAAGGAAGTCGTTTTGTTCGAGAACGAGCTTTCCGGAAGAAGTGAATAAGCTTCTCGTTGGCTCCCCTAATCGTTGACTTGTGAGCAGATAGATATAGAGAATAATTGGGGATTATAGAAGAGAATATTTATATTATGAAACTTTTTAAAAGTTGCGAAGTTTTAGAAATATACATATCAAATGTGGTGTGTTATTATAGATTTGTTCATTCTCAGATTTTTTCAAGTTTCGAAACGTATATTTTTGTTTGAGTTGTACGACTAAAGTATGGATTGTAATATCAGATTTCTCTATATCATATATATATATATATATATATATATATATATATATATATATATATATATACACACACACACGCACACACACACACACATATTTAATCATTATTATTTATTATAATTTTTTTTCCTAATTTATTATATTAAGGAAATATATGATGTAACTCATGGTATTGACATATGAAAGCAATTTCATAGCATTACATATATATTTATTTCAAAATATTTTTAATAATGTTTTTTTTACTATGGTGATTTCCTGGAGTAATTTGGGAGAGACCCAAGATTAAACCTAGTTGTTGGCACTATAACACCAAGGAAATTTTTTTAATAATTATAAATTTAATATTATGAAGAAGGGAGTCACAATCTTGATTAGGGCAAGAAATGGTCCTCACTTCCTTATTTTTGCTGTCGACCCTTTTAATTTTGAAAAACTTATATTTTTGTTGTCCACCTGGCCCTTTTAATTTTTGGAAACAAAGGTCTATGATGTGACTTGAAATTAGAGAATAATTTGAAGAAGGTGAACTAAGTTAGTTGTTAAAAAAAACAAATTGACAAACTTATTCCCAAAACCCAAATCTTGAATAGGCACATATTGTTATTTTCAAGGTTTTTGTGGGTTTTACATATGTTTCGGTTTGAGTAGGTAAATATTCTTAGTGGGTTTTATATATGTTTCAATTTTGAGTAGACACATATTTTTAAATTTAGTGTTAAGATTAATCTTCAAATTTGATTGTCTTTCTAAAATTTTTGTTGGTTTTATATTTGTTTCAAGTTTGAATAGGCGCACCTCGTTTTTCTAAGTAATGCTAAATTTTTAGGAAAGTATCTTTTAAAGATAAGTAACATGCAAATACATCTAAATGAAATGTATAATCATGTTTACCTAATTGTTAAATACATCTAAATAGAAATCTATAACTTATTTACCTAATTGTTAAATACATCTAAATAGAAATCTTTTAATATGTTTACCTAAGCATTTCAGAGGTGTTTGTATGTGAGCAATGCTCGTTGATGCGTAATATGATTACCGAATTGTTTCAAGTATTTTGTATCTAAGAAATGCTTGTCTAAACCATAGTGCGTAAAAGGTGGACAAAACTATTAAACCATTAAGGAAAGGAAATTTTTGGGCGGATTTAATATTAATAATATTATGTTGAGAAAACCAACAACCAAATTCAATTGGTACCCACACAGTCTAGAGAGAACATGAAAAGAGCGTGGAGGGAATGTGTCTATCATTAAGAGCTGATGGTGAGGAGACAGACAGACACGTGATCAAATGAAGTATACGCATGCGGTTACATTTGAGCAACAACACGGGGCTACAATGAGAGGAGATGAGCGAGGGCGTCGCGATTTGCTCCCACATCCCCTGCTAACAAATTCAAAATACAACAAAAAGGTCGTGAGACATATTCGAGCTAGTACAAGTTGATCAAATTCACCTCCTCGCATACGCAGCCATCCTCAAATATTTTCCTATTTCCTCAACCCTCACGTCACAAACTTGAAACTTCATGGATGAAAGTTGATTCAACCATTCTCGAATTTGAATGTGACGAGAATTGTTGGTCCATTTCTATTATGTGATGGCAAAGCTGAAACGAATCACTCCCTAAATGGCTAACATTGTTTTTATCTTCTCATTTAGACTTATCGAATGCGTAGACGATATATATAACCGGTTCCGGAAGAGTTTGAATTTGTATCCTATATCTCAAACCTCCGCACTTTTTTTAGAATGTGACGAGTTTTAGGTCCATTTCTACTATGTGACGGAAAGGCGTTTGAAAGTTGTGACGAATCATGCCCTCGATAGTATGAGAAGATGGAGCGGCAGATCACAGACTAACTCGTAGCCTTGTAAAACAAAATTCAAAATACAACACACGTGACTTGAGATATATTCTAAGCAGGTAGAATTTCGATTAAATTATCCTCCCTGCATCATGAGCTTCATCCTCAAAATTTTCCACCTTCCCTCAACCCTCCCTCCTGAGCTGAAAGCTACGTGGATGAAACTGATTAATAGTTTTAAATTTGGAAGGAAATTTTAAATTCAAATATTGAGTTTTGGTGGCGACGTTTTCAAAATTCAGATGAGTATATTACATCGAGGTGGCAGGAGGAGAGCGAGGCGAGAGGTGGGTGGATTGGGCCCGCTGCGTGACAACGATAGTCATTAACCATAAGTCGTTTTATTGGAGGTGGGGAATGGGGACCGTGACATGATGGAGTCCAAGTCCCATCATCGATTCGATCTGTGACGGACTCCATTTCGTCGAATTCAAAGACAACTCCCTCTGTTTTTGGTAGACTAACGGAAAATCAAGAAATTTTATCTCTAAAATATTAACTTAATTACTTTTCACCTTTATGATTATGATTTTAATTATGCTTTTACATGTGCCCATTGATGAAGTTAAGCTTGTGCATGTATTTTTTGGCTGAGAAAAGCGAGACTACTAGACTTTGTTATGCTAAGATAGGAAATTTCATTTTTGAGTGTTATCGCACCTATACAAGTACTAGAATGTTGTAGGTGACAATTTTTGCTAGTCTTGACTGAGAAGGTGCCGCGAGGTGATATATGATGTCTCCTACCTATATGATCATGCTATAGTTGACATGTTGCTTTGGAATCAAGTAAATAATAATGAAAACAATGCTCATAATGGATCTATATTGTGAAATAAGCCTCCCGTCATAAGAAATTGAGTGATGGATGGATGAAAAATAGTTGCAGTGGGGACGATGAAATATGGGATGGATATTCAAACTAGATTGTGCCTCAAACTTTGTAATAAGGGAAAGAATTGTTTTTGAAGGAGTAGATGACTCTATCTTTTGAGACAATAAAGACTGCTCTAATTACCCCCGTAGCATGTCCCCCTTTATTCACATTTTGAATGTAGACTAAATAATAGAACCATAAACAAGAGTCTTCACTTTAACCCAACACACGACCCAATCCTAATTGTGTGAAATTGAATAATTTTGTTGAAGTCGAACACATAGGAATCACTGAGATTGTCATCCAATAATATTTGCTATTCACTAGTGTGAGGTCGCTCATCATTAATGTGAATGAGAGCCAAGATGCCCTATGTACATCTGTTGGGCATGAATACATGTGTTGATGTCGAATGTCCGGTGAGATCCAATGAGGCAATGAGGTATCCCCAATGCTACCCGGAAAAGAAGCCTTGCTCATTGATGTATGTGGGTCCCCAGGGTACCAAAAAAGAGTCTCCTTATTTGAACCTCCGGACAATGTGTTGATGTTGATGGTGGCAAAGTTGTTAGAACCATGACCCTTTAAGGAATCCTACATCATCTAACACGAGAAAAAATGAATAATTTAAATTAAAGGAAAGATGTAGTAGAACAATAAAATAGATCTGAAATTTTATTATGAGTTAGCCAACCAACAAGTAGGTTTTCAAGCTAACTCAGATCTAGCTATGCTATGGAAATTGGTTTTGATAACTAGATTAAATATTTTCTGTCCTTCCTTTTTTAATACTTATTATTTATTTTTAGTTTTTACATTTACGTTTAATAGAGAATAAAAATTTGAAATAGGAGTTACGAGAGGGAGAAGAAGACCCCCTACTAACCCACGTCCATCTTGGCTTCTGTGCAAGATGATCTTGGACAATTTTTTCTTTGGACAAAAGCTTGTGATATAATCCTAGCCAATGTCCATTCACCACAAAAGAGATACTTGCTCCTTGTCAATTTTCTTTATCCTCACTAAGCCATTATAAAAAATGGTGTCTGTCCCATAGGTTACAACCAACGTGTAGTTAATTTTCCCTTGAAATTCTTAAACCTAGAATAGAAAAAGGAAAGGGCCCAAATGCCAAGTTTAAAATGTTTTTTCATTATGAACTTATCCGTAGTATTGTGCTCTCTTTCCTCCTAAAAAAGAATAGTACATTGGATGGCATCCCGATAGATCTCATCTAGGTAGAGTTGAGTTGTAACACCCTTTTCTTTTGAGCTTCGACAAATCTGGGCCTAGTTGCATTTCCCTCCTAAAGGTTTTAACTTGGAACTCAATTGAAAGAAGGACATGTTTTCCGTAGACCAAATCATAGGGGTGTGAACCTTGTGGTGGTTCGACAACTGTCATACATGCCCATAATGCTTCTAGAAGCTTTTCCACCGCGATCCTGTGATGCAACTACACAATTTTGGTGAGGATAGCCTCTATACTTTATTTGTTGACTTGACCTAACCATTCGCCTCTACAAATGATAGGTATATATTTTCTATGCTTGATATGCAGTATTGTTAGACAAGAGATTGCATTATCTTCGATGCGAGTCGTGTTCCATGATTTGTCATTATTTCTCTAGGCACACGAAGTGAGTGAAAATATCCTCAAAACTAAAATCAAATTACAAATTCATCACTAGTACCATCGATATAATGATTTAGCTTCTACCCATTTAATGACACATAATGTACAAACCAAAAATATACCTTTTCTTCTACGGCATGAGTGAGATAGGACCTACAAAGTCCAAGGCCAATCGCTCAAATGGCTTGACGAGCACTTTGTCAAGGGGCATCTCATCCGCTCAATTCGACTCCCCATATGTTGGCAACTATCAAAGTTTGGGACATACTTCTTTGCGTCTTTAAATAATGTAGACCAATAGTACTACTGATGGAGCACTTTGTAGGCGGTTCTTTTATCGACAAAATAGCCTCCACATCGTGGTCCATTTTTGGAAATCCTTTGAGATGTCATGCATCTCATATTCACATATAAAAATTCTAAAGGGATCAGGATCGGTGCCGTATGGAAGATATCTACATCAATCCAAAGAATAATTGCATTGAGTTTTATGATCCATTGTTTCTCGCATGAGGAAAGATGTTGTGGTAGCTTCCATGCTAGCCAAGTAGTTTGTTATGTCCAAACCAAGGAGTATAGTGGAGACAACAAACTATTGAATTTTTCACGACCGTGGTGTCTAGGATAGAATCTTAAATCTCTACTACCAAACGAAGAATCTCAACAAAGCTACTTTGCAGGTGGAATAGTATAATGCAATAAATCAATCACTGCATAACGAGAACAATAACAACAATATATGTAACCCAACTTCGTTATATTATTAACATATAATAAAAATAGTCTGTATCACAAAATCGGACACGATAGGCTACCAATCAAATCAATTTCATGTATCTGTTTCAAACCAATATTTTGATTGAGTCTTACCCTCCTCAACTTGAGAGGGCTCTCTCAAGGGTTAATGATTTTTCATAAAAATTATAGATGTCTAAATCTATGTGGGGTAATAAACATATAAATGATATATATTGGTTGTAAATCACATTAGCAAGTGCACAATGGACTTATGGAGTCATAGTAGCTTCAGTAAAACCAAACAATCTACTTAGCATGGAAGTCAAGGCATATCGGGAGTTCTAGTCCGGAGATACACATGTGAAAGCTGTAAAAACACACAATCGGTTTCATTTGCAACTCCAAATCTTCCACTTGATTTCTTAGTCTTCTACATTACGCGCCTCAAGTGAGTATTGATTACTCGAAAAATTTTCGCTTCCTTGATGGTGCAAGCTGTCCATGTAAAAAGCTGCGCTTCTGCTTTGAGAGTTTCGGACTTAGAACAGTTTGGTCTTCCCATACGCATTAATTCTTTTGAACTATGTTTTCTCAATAATATGCTTTCTAGCCCTCTTTCTCATCATAGCAATCTCTTTAGATTTTCTAACCCCAATTTCTCCTCAAGATGTTGGTACTCGTCATTCTTCCTTTTCCTTCATTGATCTGTGCATCGTTGCATGCTCCGATACCATTGGTGATGATAGATCAACCACCTACTCGGGACTTTGCCGTTTTCAGAGTTTCTTGGACCTCTTTTCTGCCTTCCTTGAGCTTCTTAACATTCCTAGTTAAAGGTTTCCTTGCTTGAAAGATAAAAGCTGCATTTTCAACCTTAAATTCAAGTTTCTTAGCTGACTTAGCCTTTTTTTGTTTGTGTTCATCTACTCCAATGAAATCAACTTGCACGATGGGTGTCTCTTCTATATCAATTGCATGAAGGATGTGATCTCAATATCCTTTAATTACTGGGCTATCCTCCGTACCTGAAACAACTATTTTTTCCCTTTGATGCCATCGCTTGCTTTGTCACTCTCTTGATTTCTCTTTCAGCTTTGGGCAATTTGCTTTTGTTTTTGCCTCCTTTGACACTTTTTTGACCTTTGTTTAGTCGGCGATGGAGTTCTTTTACAACAAGAACATGTCGTTTTATCTATCCTATTTTCAACCTGTTTCATAGTTTTCCAACTTTACAAAGCCTCTTTTGATTTTACAACAACGAAGCGATTAGACTCTGCTCTTGGTGTTGAAGAAGTTCCTAGGTTTAGGGTTTCTAGTCAGGGGTTAGGGTTTCAGCGTTCAAAGCCATTCATAAACAAAAAGGAAGACCAATCCTGTATTTTATGAAGTTCATTCAACACCAATAAATTTATCAAACCATGGTGAAACAAAGATGTTCACAACCATCGGACTTTGCAGCTTGTACTTTATCGGCCATTTTGGCAAGGACTCCTATGCAAATGTAAAAGTGAAAATCTAGTGATATCATACCTATGAAATCCGGAAAGCACGTGAAATGATAAGTATAAACTTTATGGTACTGCGCTTCACATGTAAAGTATATTTGAATGTTGGACAACAACTTCGCATAGGTGTCTTTGATACGACTTCTAGGTATTGCATTATTCGGGTCCATATCGCATACTCAAGTTTCATGAATTCCTTGCATGGTTCCATATCAAACTTAAAACCTTTAAACCAATTCTCTTGCCCCTTGGTGTTTCAGTCCTCGGGAATAAATAATCTTAGGGTGTGGTGAGCACATTTAACATCCCAATTTTGGTAGTTTTCTCTGAAAGTGTAAGGCAAATTCTTTAGACACACGAGTGTGGCAACCCTTGCATCTTTTCGCGAGTGGAGACAACTTTCGGTTGCTAAAAGCCTCCATCACTGTTTGATCTTCAAATTATATCCTTCACATTTTCGCAGGCTCATATCTTAAGTAATGTCCCCCTCTGTGGACTTTCTTCTCCTCTGCCATGTTTCTTAGAAAAAACGTGTTAGCTTCTCTGAATCATGAAATAGCACACAAACGGTTAGGATGTCGACAGCCTCGCTTGAGAATATTGGAACAACCTCACTTGATTATGGTGAAGATAGCCTTTGTATAGAACAACCACGAGCTTTAGCTTGAGCGCGAGCTTTAGACACTCGTATGGAAGTATGAAAACGAAAATGACCAAATTAGGGAAAAATTTTGAATTTAAGGTGTCATCTCATAACTGAATGATGCTTAGTCATGCCCTATCATGACGATGATAGATCATGAGACAAGCAAAGTACAATGAATTTGATAACTAACTAACTCACCATACCCCTATCCTATCATTCCCCAATGGATTCGACATATTTTGGCTTAATTGACAAGACGGTTAAGCAGCGTTTTCGTAGTGCACGCAGTGTATTTTTTGCGGTTTAGCGCTACGAAAGTATCAAAGCAGTTTCATAGCGCCAAAATCACTTTTTGAACTATGCGCGCCTACGAAAGTAAGGTTTCTAGCTAATTTGACGGTTTTGACATGAAACTTTAGGAAATGACTCACGAAATGGAAATTATGGATATTTGACAATGAATGGACCTTAAAAAGACTTTATATGAACTTAAGGATGGGCTTTGATCTTTTAAAAATCTAACCTACCATAACCAGAAATCCTAAAATGACTTCTAAACCCATTTTGAAACCATGACCAAAAACAAACATGACACAATGATGTTTGTTTTTGAGTACATTTTGGGTGATAACAAAGGCTCACTTGGGAAGTGTGCCCCTATGGTACACTAAGAACGGTAGTTCCGAGTCTTGCTATCCATTTTTTGGAATAAAAAATTTGAAATTTTACCAAGTCTTCTTCAAACTCTTAGTAGCCTTCACTTGTGGACTCAAGCTTGATGGCATGCAGAGGAACCAAATCTATACGTATTGAAAAAGATGCTCATTTCAACTTTGTGCTCATTCACACACTCCTACCTACTCCATCGTTCTAATCTCCATTTGTAACTCAAGGAACATGAAACTTCCAATGAAGCTAGTCATTGATCTGATCACGACACTTGGATCTCATGTGCGTGAGCGGGCAAAAAGTAAACACGATGCTCGAAATGACCAAGGAAACATGAGATGTATTTGATCTTCATAATGAAAACATATTTGAAAATGCAGATTGTATAACTCTTTCATGTAGTCGACTATAGGATCAAAGAAGACATGATCATGTTGTATGCCTCTCATGAAATTACGCGCTTTGGACAACTCATACATGCTTTGATCAACCACAGACTTCAATTGAGTGCTCTCAAAGCACTTTTCAACGATTTTCAAAAAACAATGTATTCTTTCCTCAATCTCAAAGGAGAAAGGTAGCAACACTCTCTTTGTTTTACGGCATTAACAACATTTGAAAAGAGCCAAGTCTTGATCATGAATATTATGAGATTGAATTTTATCTTTTGAAACTTTAATTTCCTTTTCAATGTTCTCTACAACTTCATCCATAAACTGAATCTTATCTTCGACTTGCACTCAAATGATTTCGGATTAGAAGACAAGGATAAAGAAAAAATTTCACCCATTTTTTCCATTAGTGTGATCATTATTTGATGTAGGCTGATGCAGAAATGACATGAAGAATAAACTTCTTCCTTTACCTTAGAGTTATAGTAATTATCTTCCAATATTTCCTCTTGTTGTTTGCAATGATTCTCATACTCCCCGATGATCAAAATGCTTTGACAGAGTGTGCTACAAATTTTCATCAAACTCGGAGGATGTAACATGATGTTCATAAATAATCTCTTGTTAGGTTTTCATTTTCATCCAAGGAAGAGGTTATCCTTTCTTCTTGTGTGATGAAATGGGTTGTTATGAAGGGCCTCTAAAAATTTCTCATCCATGAACTCCACCTCTTCATAACAATTCTCCAAATATTCAATAAAACTCTACACGATGTTTACGACGAGTCTTTGACCGGCAATAAGGAGGGATGATACTCTTCATACATCTCATAAAATGCAAGATGGAAATCAACAAGAGAATATAATGAACCATTTGGCAAGCTTTCATGCCAAGACCAGTACGTTTTTCCTCGTAAAAGTGGCTATAAACATCTTCGTGAGATAATCCTTAGAGCGGAACCTCTAAGCACTGTGCATGCATATGGAATCTAACCAAATGAAGAGCGACATTGTCTTTCTTTTCATCTTTGAATATAGGAAAGATCATTTAACCATTCAACCTTTGGCATAGATTTGAAAGCAAGGATATGAGACCGATTCACGGGGCCATACGTGGCATTTATTCTCACAATGGAACTCATTACGGAAACTTCATCAAGCTGCGATCTTCAAGCGAGTGGAGTCACCTTCTAATTGATTATTTGGGAGTGTGTAGTCACCAAGGTAGATGCGGCCTCGAAAATCTTCCCTGAGCTCTGCTACCTTCGAAGTTCAACTTCAAAATCTTGGGAAAGTATAATCTTCAAACTCCAGACGGAGACGCACCAAAATGTTATAACAAAACAAGACACGATAGGTCGCCAATCAAATAAATTTCATGTAACTGCTCAAACCAATATTTTGATTGAGGCTTAGCCTTTCACCTCAGCAGAGGTCTCTCTCAAGGGTTAATGATTTTTCATAAAAATATGGATGGCTAACTCTAGTGGGGTAATAAGCAGATAAATGTTAGATATTGGTTTTAAATCACATTAGCAAGTGCACATTGGGTTTATGGAGTCATAATAGCTTCGAGTAAAAACTCGAACAATCTACTTGCATGGAAGTCAAGGCATATCGGAGTTCTAGTCCGGAGATACACATGTGAGCGTAAAACACACGGTCAGTTTCGGCTACGGTTCAAATCTTCCACTTGATCTCTTAGTCTTCTATTGCTGGCCCTCAAGTGAGTATTGATTACTTTGACAAATTTTTGCTTCCTTGATGGCTAGAAATGTCCATGTAAAAAACTATTTCGTATCGCTTGGAATTTCGGACCTAGAACCGATTTAGCCTCCCCATCCCTGCCTTCATTCTTTTGAATTATGTTTTTCTCAATAATATGCTTTCGTAGCCCTCTTTCTCATCATAGCAATCTCTTGATTTTCTAACCTCAGATTTCTCCTCAAGATATTGGCACTATGTCATTTCTTCCTTTTCCTTCATTATTCGTTGATTTGCAGACGCTCCACTATTGGTGATGAGAGATCAACCACCTCTTCGAGACTACGGTTGTTTTCAATGAGTTTCTTGGACCTATTTGTTGCCTTCCTTGAGACTTCTTAGCATGCCTAGTTAAAGGTTTCTTGCTTGAAAGATAAGGCTGCATTTTCACCCTTAAATTCAAGTTTCTTAGGCCGACTTAGCCTTTTTTCGCTTTGTGTTTCATCTACTCCAATGAAATCAGCTTGAACGATGGGTGTCTCTTCTATATCAATTGCATGAAGGATGTCATCTAAATTTCCTTCGATCACTGGGTTGTCCTCGTGCACGGTAAACAACCAATTTTCCCTTTGACGCCATCACTTGGCGACTTTTTGTCACTCTCTTGATTTGGCTAGTGGAAATTTTCTTTTTGTTTGCCTCTTTGACACTTTTTGACCTCTCGTTATTTGCGAGGTGATGGAGTTGCACGCAACAAGAACTTGTGTCTTATCTATCATATTTTCAACTTGTTTCCTTGGTTTCAACTTTATAAACCTCTTTGATTTTACAACAACGAAAGGTTTGAATGAGCTACTCACCAGCGCTACCACATTTGAGAAGTCCGGCACTTGGATCCGACGCTTTTGACCAAATGTCGAGAAATTTCCCCATATTTTTCCAATCCATTGTAAACTTTCATCGCCTGTCACGAGCGGTTGCCAGAAAAAGTGTGCGCTGTGTCTGGGCACTTCGACGATGTCGCAATTGCGACGTTTGGAGAATACGTCGCAATTGTGAGCACTATGCAAAGCGTTGCTGTGCGACGGTTGTTGGAAAATAGGATGCGAGTGTTGTCCCTTGATGGCAACCCACTTTGAATGAAGATGAAGACATGACGCGATTGACATGTGTTGTCACTTGATGGCAATACACACTGATGAAGTTATGCTTGACTTGCAGTGGTCTTGGTAATCGATGTAAAGCCACGATGTGATATGATGCTAGTTAGCAAAGATAGAATGCTAAGTGTTGTCTAACTGAATGACAACTCACATGGTGATGAGAGTGTGATTGAAAACCAGAATATGTTCTTGCAGTGAAAGTAGATTTGATCGTATCAGCGAAATTGGTGATACGGAAAGCGATTGAAGAAAGAGGCCGACAGAAGTGCTAAATCTACGTATGAAAAAAGTATGTCTCTTGGTATACGCCGAGATTGGCCTGGGTGGTGATACGACGTATGCACGCATGAAAAATAAACGTTTCCAAGTCGCGTATGGGCCAAAGCGCTCAAAGGAAGTGCAAAACACAGGGTAACCACCATGGTATGATCCATTGTATTGGGTGACGATCCGCCTAATTGACCGTCCAAGTGGTTTTTGGGCTTATGGTATTGTTTTTGGTCCATGGTATTGAAAAAGGGGCTCATGGTATTGACGAAGGGTAATCATATAAAAGGAGAAGAAATTCATTGTGCAGAAAGAGTGTGGGTGCGAAGTATGTCGGCTTGAATGAATACTTCTCTGCAGAAGTAGATACGAATGAAAGGGTTACATGAAGATAAATGCGGTTGGATGATGCTGACCAATGATGAAGAAAGGGATCTGAGATGCTGAGCCTGTCATCTACTGAGATACTGGCTACATGGAAAGCTTAGATCTATGATGAGGCGAACATCTAGGCGAGCATACGTTTGAAGTGAAAAGGAGATTGCGTACTGGGCGAATATCTGATGCTGAAGAAAGTATCCTGCTCTTACTCCCTTAATTGAGAGATCTATACGCTGGCAAGCGCGGAGGAAGACGACGTGTGTCTCGCGGCCCGGCAATGAAAAGCGCGCGCCCGCGATAAAACTCTCTGTGAGTTATCTGTCGGTTTGTGTGGACGGAAGCGCGTATACAGCGCGACATCGGTGAAGGGAAAGCGCGTGTGCAAACTACGACTTGCTTGAGGCGAGTATGAAATATACGATACGTGCTGTATGTTTACTGCATGCGATGATGTCGATATGTATACGTTGATGATGTATGTTTCGTGCTTAAAAATATGGAAAGGGTTTACGTGCTGGAAATATATGATGGTGACGTTTACGCAAGTTGTGTTCTCTGAAAGTGGTTGGATCCGAGTGTGGAAAATTGATGAAACCGTGGTCCAAGGTGAGTGCGCCGAAGAGTTGTAGCCTTCGGTCGGGGGTTGTAGCTCCTCGCTCGGTGAGGGCAGTAAAGCGAGATCGGGGGGTAGTAGCTCCCTTCCCGGAGAGTCGGTAAGCGAGTCGAGTCGTGGCTCCCCTTCCGAGGAGAGGGCTGGTAAAGCGAGGCGCGGTGGGTGCACTACGTGCTTTGGTCAAGCTACGCGCCTGGCACATATGTTGTGAGATGTTTTCTCTATAATAAAATATTGAAGGGTAGGAGTAAGCACGGCGGTGGTTTTCTCTAGGTTGGGTTTCCACCCACACTAAAAATCCTGAGTGTTCATGTGTGATGCTTTGTGTGATAGTTTATATCTGTTCTTACTGCACTGTTCTTTTTGCTTATTGAATATCGCAGAGAATACATGATGGAATGATTTAAGTGAAGATTTAATGACATATCTAAATCTCTGTGTATACGCTAGTTTCATAAAAGGGATCCGCGTACCTCTGCTGGTTTACTTGAAGTAAAGTAGCGTATGGGTTTTGCTAAGGAATGAAAAGTAAAAGGATTTGGTTGTGCGGTACATCCGGATTCACACTCTCGGTATCCCAACAATTGTGGTATCGGGAGCGAGGTCCTTGTGCGAGAAGCTTGATCGCTTAAAGGAGATCCGTCGCAATGGGAAGTCAGAGAGGAGTAATGTCTATAAAGCCACCTCTGTTCAATGGAAGCAATACGATCTTCTAGGAGAGGTACGTACAAAAAGCATGTCGCGAGAGTCTTGGAATGCCGGGATGTGTGGGCAATCGTGGAGAAGAAGGTTATCGGTGCCAGCCAGTATGTCCCTACTGGGTGATGCCGGCCAGAAGGAAGAAGCTATGTGAAACCAATGCTGCAAAGCGGTGAATGTCTACATTGGGAAGCATGTCTGAGATGTCGAGAATTTGCTCAAAGTAATGCGCGACTACATTCGGCAAAAGAAATAATGAGGACAAAATCATTCTAAAGCTATGAAGGAGACACTGAAGGTAAAAAGAAATCGCAAAAACTCCAAACTACTTAGAATTGAATATGAAAATTTGAAGATGCATAGTAATGAAAAGTGTTGCCGAGTTTCTTTCTTCGTCATAGATGATGTTGTAAAATGGGATGAGAAATTTGGGTGAAACCATGGGCGATACTACTACGGTGAGAAAAGGTCTTGAGATCTTTGACTTCAAAATTTGACTCTAAAGTTTCCGCTGTTGAAGAAAGAGCAAGATGCTGCAAACTCTTTCTACATTGTTCAATTACATGTGTACTCACACTACGGCTTTTGAAAATGAGACAAGGGAGGTCCTTCTCCAAATAAGAGAAGAGCATTTGCTTTTAAGAGCATCTACAAAGAGAAAGGAAAAGGAGGTTATCAGAGAATCCGGCTATGTGTCAGGTGAAGAAAGAAAAGCAAAAATTTCGTGCGAAAGCTCGACTAGGTACAAGAAAGATTCAAAGGTAAAGCTTCCCTTCAAATGTTTTGCAGTGTGGTAAAGTTGGTCATTATGCCACTGCAAAATGTCCTTATAAAAGAGAAAGAAGTAGTAAGAAGGAATAGGAACTCAGATCTAGCTCTAAGAAAAAGTTACTATACTTTGCATTGAAGATAGTGATGAGTCGTCCCAATAGTGAGGAAGAATGTGAAGAAGGTCTTAGACTTCTCATGGCTTTTGAACAAAGGAAGAAAAGGATAACTTTCATGGATGCTCTAGAGGAGAATGATTTTCTTGAAGAAAATAATCAACTCAAACTACGCTTAGAAGAAGAAAGAGATAGTCAGAGAGACGCATTGAAAAGCGACTTGGAAGAAGGCAAAGAAGCATATTGAAAAACTAGAATGTGAAGTGGTAAGTCGAAGAGAAAAGAAAGTTGAGAGAAGCTTACCTTGAGGATCTTAGATTTGCTTCAAAGGATACGGAAACCTTAAGGCGGGATCATCAAGGTACGCGTACTCCTCTTGTAAAGAGCGACGGTCTTGGATATACTGGGAGAATCTTCTCGAGCTCCGACGCGACTGTCTGAAAAGCGGTCACAATTGGTTTACATCGTGTTCGGCCACTCGGCCGAGAGCATAAAGGATTTCTACGAGAGGAAAAGCGGAGGACCATCTCAATTCAAGGAACACTGACGAGGAGATGGCTTTCAAAGACACTACAACCAACGGAGTAAATTCAGGCAGAAGAGAAGATTCCATGATCGCGAGGAAATTTCTACTTCGATGGGCGATGTTTCACGTGTCCACGATTTTGGTCATAAAGCTTTATTCAATGTGTTTGCATATAAAACCATCATGACTGAGAGAAGCAAGAAAGAAAAAGGGATATGGATGCTTTGAACCAAAAGAAGAATACCTATAACAATTTTCTCCTCTTCAGAGTGAAGTTGAATGTACTTATTGCTGCGCTTTGGCCCATAGAAGAATGCGAATGCGGGGAACGAAGAGCCCAGCGAGAAACATGTTCCTCGAGCTCTAAAGTGTGGAAGAAGAAAGAACCAGTCGGTTGAAAATTGTGGGATAGCATTGTTTGCGAGAGGTGAAGAAAATCAATGGTACGTGATAGTGGGTGCTCAAGACACATGACGGTGACAAAAGCAAACTTCATACTTATAATGCTACTTAGAAAAGGAAAAGAGAGTTACATTTGGAAATGATACTCCACTGCCTGTGATTAAAGGAAAAGGGTCGGTGTTCTAAAAGAGAGAGGCGAAGAAGCTAAAGATGTCATGTATGTGGATGGATTCAGGCATAACTGTGAGGTGTTGAGTCCAAATGTGTGATCGAGGAAGCCCGTGGTCTCCGAGTTCGAAAAGAATGTGTGGTTCGATGATCTTGGCACGGGCCAAAATCATTATAAAAGGAAAAAGAAATCCAAACAGCTTTGTGTATTCTAAATGGCATAGATCAATGTTACTTTGAGCAAGTCCTCGGAGAAATTGGTGCTGTGGCATAGAAGGGTGGGACATACTGAAGTTTCTCTCAAATCAACAAAGCTAGCGGACTTCTAGATTGACACGTGATCTTCCCGGAGTCGATCTTCCGAAGCTGCTACTTAAATCTTGTCAATTTTGGTAAGCAAACCGAAATGCGATTTAATGCCAAGAAGGATCATCAAAGTAAGCCTCTTGAACTCATTCATCTTGATATGTGGACCTATGAGAAAAAGTCATTACATGAGGAAGAATATATCTTATTTAATGATGACTACTGCAGAATGTGTTGGATCGGGTTCATTAAACACAAAGATCAAAGCACTTGAAAAATTTGAAGGAACTTCAAAGCTTTGGCGAAGAAGTAAGATGGAATCTCTAGAAATCAGAACGTCTTAGATACTGCGATGGGGAAGGAGAAAGAATATTCATCCAAATGAATTCTTTGAATTTTGTGAACAACATGGCATTAACTTGACAGTTCTCTGTGCTTCAGAGCACTCCATAACAAAATGGTGCAGAAAGAATGAATAGAACAATTGTTCAAATGGTAGTAGCGCTATTTTACGATTCCTAATGTTCTGACATGTTAAGGTGGAAAGCGACACATACGACGGTTAACATTCTCAATAAAGCTCATGTTCGGGTAAATAGTGACAAAACTCATATGAACTGCGGTATGGCAATTCTCCCAACGTGAAGCATTTTTAAGGTTTTGGAAGTAAATGCTTTATCAAAAATAATGATAGAAAAACTTGTGATTTGAACCTAGTCAGATGAAGGGATATTTCTTGAATTTTCACCAGTAAACTTAAACTTTCACATGTTACGATAAAAGGCTTCGAAAGGTTGTTGAATGTATTGATCGCATGTATTGATGAGTCTCCGACTCCTAAAGAAGAAAAACAAACCGCGAGGAGCTGAAGATGATGGCAACATATGGCCTTACGCCAAGATGCTTATTGATATGAAGCCAGTGGATCAATGAAGAACACCGAAGATGACCTATGCGGGGAAAAGCTCCATCCGGATATGTTCAAAAGAATCATCTGGAAAGCAAATTTTGGGTGGCAAGAATGCAGTGTACGAACAAGGAGAACTCTTACATGGGATCTTCTAATCATTTTGGCACTTCTATCACAATTGAACCACACAATGTCAACGTGAAGCTAGCAAATATGAATATTTAGGCAATAACCATGGATGAAAGACATTTTCAAATTGAGAAGAATGACACTTAGGATTTGGTTCCAAGGCCTCATGATAAAAATGTCATTGGAACTAAATAGTTTTCAAGAACAAGTTAAATGAGAATAGGAATGTTGTAAGAAACAAAAGCTAGTGGTTTATGAGGTATCTCTATGAAGGTATAGACTTTGAAGAAACTTTTGCTCGTAGCTAGACTTGAAGCCATCGAATGTTCCTTGCTTTTGAGTTATCAACAAAATCAAAGTTTGTCAAATGGATGTCAAATCTGCCTTTTCTTAATGGTGGTGATCTGAAGAAGAAGTATATAGGAGCAACCGGAAGGGATTCATTTTGAAATGATGCAAAATCTTGTTTATGTAGACTTAAAAGGCTCTATGGTCTCAAACAAGCTCGAAGGGCTTGGTACTATCGTCTTGACAAATATCTTCATCAACAGTTTTCAAAGGAGTCTGTGCAATGTAACTTATACACAAAGAAGATTGAAAATGATAAACTATTGATTGTTGTTGTATATGTTGATGATATCATTTTTTGGGAGTAACGAAGAATCTGAAGTCGGGGGAATTTGCTTGCATCATGCGACAAGAATTTGAAATATCTTTGTGGGAGACTAATAACTTTCTTTCTTGACTTGCAAGTGCATCTGATCTACAAATGGTATATTCTATCACAAGAAAAATATCTTAAGCAAATTAGAAAATGGCATGGAAGATGCAGAGCACATGGCTGCTCAATGATAGCCGAGTCTGATCTCGGCTCTCACGTTCTCCACGAGAGGTGAATCAGCAGTTCTCGGTCCCGATGATAGGAAGTCTGCTTTATCTCAAGACTAGGCAGGACCCCATTATGCATGCGGTTGGGATTGTTGGACGATTCAAAACTTAATCCAAAAGAATACTCACCTTCGAAGTGTGAAAGAATTGCAAGTATCTACGAGGAACTCAGACTTTGGTCTATGGTAGCCAGAAAGAATGCGATCTTACTCTTCATTTGGCAGTCACAGTTGGTGGAAGTGTTGATGATCGGAAAAAGCACACCAGTGGTGGTCGTTTTACATGGGGCCGGTTAGTATCTTGGTTGACAGAAGCAAAATTCTGCCTTATCCTTCGGTAAAGACGGTATGTGGCTAGCATCTTGTGCCTGCTCTATGGATGATCTGAGCCTTGCAAAGATTTTCAAATCAAATGTACAACTCCCTATCTCTCCCATTATGTGTGATATTACAAAAAGTGCCATCGATGTTAAAGAATCCTGTATGGGTAGAAACCAAGCACATTCCCATAAATATCATTTCTCATTAAAACGAGTGCTTGAGCAAAAGCAGAGATTTGGGTATGTTACCTCCAAAAAAAAAAGAACAAGTGCGATAACATACAGCGCTCTCACCTTCGAAGACGTTAAGGTATCTAAGACGGTAGGAGTGGTCTGTGATCAGGTAATGTACGGTTGAAGTTGAAGATGTCTTGAGATACGC
The DNA here is from genome assembly GCA_034641835.2 of Pinus albicaulis. Lineage (NCBI taxonomy): Eukaryota > Viridiplantae > Streptophyta > Pinopsida > Pinales > Pinaceae > Pinus > Pinus albicaulis. The sequence continues at coordinate 105,247,868 of CM076570.1, read as the reverse complement.
GGGTTTCTTGGCTCGGTCGCGTATGTAAGTTCATGCAAATAAAACATCGTATGTTTGGTTGTTGACAATTTTTGGTTGAAACATCGACATTCTTCGGCCTGATGCAGAGTGTTGTTTAGTGTCTAAATCTTTTGTTTGACCATCTCTGACGATGTTCCGATTCTCATAATTCTGTTTCTAATATTTTGATGAAGATACTGTGATGTTTTGTTGGTGGAAGTTTAGGGATGCAAGCCCAAGGGCAACCTTAGTCTTTGGAAAGGTACTGGTACCTGATTGCGAGAGGGCATTAGCTTTGCGAGGCTAATGCGATGTTAGCCATTATGATGGTTTTTAAAAATATGTTCTCTTTCTTGAGGACCTTTTTAGTATTAAAGATTATAGAAAAAAAAAAACCATATTTTGTATTGTATGAAAGAAAGGAGTCAAAGGTAGGAACCCATATTTGTAAAATTGTAATATTAATTATTGTAAGGACTTGTCAATTTTGTAAACCCATAGTTTGATAGGCAGGTCAGGCATGTATTCTTCACGGTAGGTAATTAGTCTCATATGTAAATCCCACTTGGATGGATAATTGATGTAAGTATGGGTCTTTGATAGGAAGTTCTGTATAGAGTCATATGTGCTGACAATGTCTGTTTGAAGATTGACAGCAGACTTCCGGGGAGTTTGTTACTTGACCTGAACACCGAATCTGCGAATGTTTCTTCCCATGAGGAGAAAAAGGGGGAGGAGAGTGTTCGGGTTTTTAGTCATACTTTGCCCTTGATGTCAAAGGAGAGGAAATCGGCATGGTGTTTTAATGAAGGAAAGATAATGATGTCAAATATTTGGGAGCGGGGAAACTTGTGTTGCAGGAGAGGCCACTTAGGTACCTAAACTATACGAACGCCAGTAACAAACACACCATCGTTGCCATCAAGTCCAAAGGAGGTGTTGGAAATAGGATGCGGTGTTGTCCTTGATGTGACAGATAGAAAGATGAAGACATGTGACGATTGACATGTGTTGTCCTTGATGTGGCAATACACCGATGAAGTTATGCTTGGCTTGGTCTTGGTAATGGGTATAAATCTGGTATGGCAGTATGATGCTAGTTAGCAAGATGATGCTAAGAAATGTTTGTCATTGAATGACAACTCACTTGATAAATTGTGATTAATGGGGCCATGTTCTTCGGTGGAAATGAAGATTTGATGTATCGGTGTACGGAAGCGGTGAAAGAAAGAGTCGGTAGTGCTAAATCCTGTTGGAAAAAAGACATGTCTCTTGGTATACGGTTAGCCTAGGTGAAATTCGCGCCCACGCGCGGGAAAACTGGACGCTGATCGTGACCATGGGCAAAAGCTCAAAAGTGCAAACCAGGAGTAACCACCATGGTAATCCCATTGTGTTGATGCAGCCAATCACTTTAATGACCCCGTCCAAGTAGTTTTGGGCTTATGGTATTGTTTTTGGTCCATGGTATTGAAAAGGCATATGGTATTGACAAAGAATAATCATATAAAGGAAAATTCATTGTGCAAAAAGAGAGTGTGGGTGCAAGATATTAAGGCTTGAATGAATACTTCTCTGAAGTAAGTCTGAATGAAAGGTTACTTAAAGATAAATAGGTTAGATGCACCAATGATGAAAAGGATCTAGATGGAAATGCTCTTCTGCTAAGATACACTTGTGGGTAGATCTATGATGAGGCGAACATCAGAGCGAACATCATTTGATGAAGGTAAATACGGGCGGATATCGATCGAAAAGTATATATAATAATTGAAGATATACGCTACTTCAACGCGGAGGAAGCGCGTGGCAGTAACCATCACGAAGCTTGGTAAGCGTATGCGCAATAAAATATACAACGAGTTATCTGTGACTGGTTTGTATGGACGGGCAGAAATGTCTGAACATCGATGAAGGAAGCCGTACCAGGCAAGGCTTGAAGCAAAGGGTATGAAATACGATGCAATATAACATGTTTCTGCTATCGTCTGTGTTGATATATATCTTGTTGATGATGTGTTTAAATTGCTTAAAAAAATATGGAAAGGGTTAAACAAATATGATGAATTACGGTGCAAGTTGTGTTCTAATGAAGTGGTTGGATGGGTGCAAAATTGATGAAACGTGGTCGGTGGTCTTTGAAGGTTGTAGCCTTCGGTCGAGAGTTAACTCACTTCCGAGTGAGGTGAGGTAAACGGATACGGGGTGCGTGGCTCCTTCGGGGAAAGTGATAAACGGAAATTGGGAGTCGTAGCTCCCCATCGAGAGGGTAGTAAGCAGCGCGGTGCGTTACTGTCTTTGTGGTCAATCTGCGCCATTGTATATTTGTAGATGGCTATAAATAAAATATGAAGGTGAACAGCTGCACGGTGGTTTTCTCCCAATTTGAGTTTCCACCTAAAAAATCACACGGTGTTCATGTGTGATGCTTTGTGCTGATGGTTTATTAAATTATACCTTTTTGTTGCACTTATTGAATATGCGAATAATACATGATGGAATGGTTAAGTGAAGATTTAATGACATATCTAAATCTACTTGTGTATCGCTAGTTTCATATTTAAAGGATACGTATATACGTATTTCGGTTTCTTTGAAGTAAAGTAACGTATGGGTTTTTAGAATGAAAAGTAAAAGGTTGTTGTACGAGTAAATGCGATTCACCCCCCCCCCCTCTAGGTATTTTTCCCAACAATTGGTATCGAACGGTCCTTGTGCGGCCAGTCGCTTAAAAAGTCCGTCGCAATGCAAAATTAAGAAGGTAATGTCTATAAAGCCACCTACATTCAATGAGAAGCAATCGGTCTTGGAAGGTACGTACCAAAGCTTATACGCAAGTCTTGGTGCGGATGTGGGCAATCGTGGAAGAGGTTATCAATACCCGGCAAAGTATTCCTACGGGTGGGCGGAAAGGAAGAAGTATGAAACCAATGCCAAAACGGTGAATGTCTTATTAGGGAAGCATGTCTGAATCAGAATTTTCTAAAGTAATGAAACACATTCGGCAAAAGAAATATAGGACAAAATCATTTCAAAGCTATGAAGGAGACACAAAGGTAAAAATTACAAACTACGAACTCTTAGAATTGAATATGAAAATTTGAAGATGCATAGTGATGAAAGTGTTGCCGGTTTCTTTCTTGTCTATAGATGATATTATAATCGGATGAAAAATTTGGGTGAAACCATGGTGATACTATAAAGCTGAAAGGTCTTGAGATCTTTGACTTCAAAATTTTTGACTCTAAAGTTGCTATTGAAAGGCGAAGATACGCAAACTCTTTCATTCAATTACATGGTACTACAGTACTTTTAGGAAGTAGAACGAGAGGTCTTATAAATAAGAAAGCTGCTTTGCAGGCATCTACAAAGGGAAAGGAAAGGGGTTATCAAAGAATCCCGGCTATATCGGAAGTGAAGAAGAAGCAACGGAAATTTTCGTGAGAAAAGCTCCAACTAGGTACGAGAAGATTCAAAATGGCCCTTCAAATGTTTTGAGTGTGTGGTAAAGTTGGTCATTATCTTGCCAAAAATGTCCTTATAAAAAGAAAAAGTAGTAAGAGAATAAAATTAGATCTAGCTCTAAGAAAAGGCCTTACTATGCGCAGTGAAGATGATGACATTGAGTCATCTATTAGTGAGGAAGAATGTGAAGATCTTAGACTTCTCATGGCTTTTGAACAAAAGGAAGAAAAGGATACTTTTGTACGGATATACTAGAGGAGAATGATTTTGCGAAGAAAATAATCAACTCAAACTACCGCTTAGAAGAAGAAAAGATAATCGGAAGACCATTGAAAAGCGACTTGAAGAAGCAAAGAAACATATTGAAAAACTAAGTGTGAAGTAGTAAGTCAAGAAAAGTTGAGGAAAGCAAAAACAACGAATCTTGCGATTTGTAAAGGATACGAAACCTTCAGATGAGATCATCAAGGTACAACGTTCTCCTCTTATAAAGACGAGTCTTGGAATGTGGGAGAATCTTCTCAAACTTCGGCACAACTATCTGGCAAGGTGCGGGTGGTTACATCACGTTGACCCACTCCGCCGAAGAATAAAGGATTTCTACGACGAGACCATCTCAATTCAGGAAGCACTACACAGAGATGGCACTAAAGACACTACAACAACGAGTAAATTCAAATAGAAATTCCGCGATGTAATTTCTACTTTATTGGGCAATGTTTCCAGTATGCAATTTCATAAAGCTATTCAATGTGTTGCATATAAAACCATGTAATAAGAGAAGCAAGAAAGAAAAAAGGTTGAATCTGAACCAAAAGAAGAATACCTATAACAATTTTTCTCTCTTCAAAGTGAAGTTAGATGTACTTATTGCAATAACTTTGTGAAGAATACGAATGCGAGGAACAAGAGCCGGCCAAAACGCACGGCATTTCCCTCAGAAAGCTCTAAAGTGTGGAAGAAGAAAGGGCAAATGGGTTGAAAATTGTGGGATAGCATTGTTTGCGGTGAAAGAAAATCAATGGTACATTGATAGGTAGGTGCTAAGACACATGACGGGTGACAAAAGCAAACTTCTTTTACTTATAATATAGAAAAGAAAGTTACGTTTTGAAATGATACTCTAACATGATTAAAGGAAAAGGGTCGGTATTTCTAAAAAAGAAAAAGAAAACTGAAGGCTAAAGATGTCATGTGGATGGATTAAGGCATAACTGTTAAGTGTTGAGGAAGTCCAAATGTGTGATCAAGGAGCGAAGTGTCTTCGGTTCAAAGAATGTGTGGTTAAATGATGTGACACGGTGGAAATCATTATAAAGGAAAAAGAAATCCAAGCAACATACTATTCTAAATGGCATATGATCGATGTTACTTGAGCAGGTCCTCGAGAAAATTGTTTGTGGCATGAAAGGTGGGTTTATCTGAGTTTCTATCAAAATCAGCAAAGCTACAGCAGGACTTCGAAATTTTGTTCGTGATCTTCCCAAGGTCAATCTTTCGGAAAGTACCATATGCAAATCTTGTCAATTTGGTAAGCAAAACCGAGTACGATTTAATGTAAAGAAGGATCTCAGTAAGCACTCTTGAACTCATTCATGCGATATATGTGGACCTATGAGAAAAAGTCATTCGTGGGGAAGAATACTATATCTTATTTATTGATGACTATAGAATGTGTTGGATCGGGTTCATTAAACACAAAGAATCGAAAGCATGAAAAATTTAGAACTTCAAGCTTTGTTGGAAAATGAATCAGATCTAAAAATCAGAGTATATTTGAATGGAAGTAAAGGAGGAGAATATTCATCAAATGAATTCTTTGAAGATTTGTGAAAAACATGGCATTAAACGCGTTCTCTTGTGAGCACTACGCAACAAATGGTGTAGCAGAAAGAATAGGCAAACAATTGTTCAAATGGCTAAGGCATATGGAAGTTCTAGTATTTACGACATGTTAAGGTCGACGACACACTCTGATTAACATTCTCAATAAAGCTCCTTGATAGGGTAAATAGTGACAAACTCCCCGCCTTGAACTTTCTGGTATGGCAATTTACTCTCCCCCTTTGTGAAGCATTTTAAGGTTTTTGGAAGTAAATACTTTATCAAAAATAATGATGAAAAACAGCAGAGATTTGAACCTAGATGGAGATGAAGGGATATTTCTTGGTTACTCTTCGTCGACGAAAGCACCATGTTACAATAAAGGCTTGAAAGAGATTTGTTCGATGTATTGATGTTGTTATTGTTGAAATTCTGCCGGCTCTAAAGAAGAAAAACAAACGCAAATGAAGATGATGGCAACATGTAACCTTCTACATCAGGATAGCAATGATATAGACTGGGTGGATCAATGAAGAACTTTGAAGATGACCTATCACAGAAAAAGCTCCATCAGGATATGTTCAAAGAATATACGAAACTCAAATTTTGGGTGACAAGATAAATTGTACGAACAAGGAGAACTCTGCATAGATCTTCCATCATGGCACTTCTATCACAATTGAACCACAATGTCAATGAGCTTCAACATTATGAATGTTGGAGGCAAGCCATGGATGAAGAACACTTCAAATTCAGAATGACACTGGATTGGTTCAAGACACTATTGATAAAAATATTCTGAGACAATGGATTTTCAAGAACAAGTTAAATGAGAATGGGGATGTACCAAGAAACAAAGCTAAATTTTGGTTTTGTAAGGAGTATACTCAACAAGAAAGTATGTTTAGAAGAAAACTTGCTCTGTCGCTAGACTTGAAAACATCGGAATGTTCCGCATAAAATTCTCCGTCAAAGTTTACTTTGCATCAAATGGATGTCAAATACGCACTGCCAGGCAGTCTAGAAGAAAAGAAGTATGGAAACAACAGGAAAGTTCATTTTTTGAAATGATGCAAAATCTTGTTTTATGTGAACTTAAAAGGCTCTATGTAGATATCAAACAAGCTCGAGGCTTAAAGTACTATCGTCTTGACAAATATCACACCATCAACGGACACTGTGAGAATGCAACTGATAGCAACTTATACAAAGTTGAAAATGATAAACTAATGGAAAGTTGTTGCTTGCTTCTTATGTTGATATCATTTTTGGGGGAGTAACGAAGAATCTGCCCAGGTCGAGGAAATTTTGCTCTGGCTAATGAGCAAAATTTTAGAAATGTCTTTGCTTGGGAACTAACTTTCTGTGGCTTGCAAGTGCATCGATCTACAAATGGTATATTCTCAAAGAAAAATGTCTCTTAAACAAAATTAAGTATGGCATGTGGAAGAAACTGGCACATAAAAAGCACTCTCAGCGATATGTGGGATGCAATCTCGACTCTCGTCGATTCTCCCACGGTGAATCAACGATTCTGAATCAATGATAGAAAGTCATACATCTCATGAGCTAGACAGGGACATTAGCATGTGATTGGGATTGTTGGACGATTCCAAGCCAATCAAAAAGAGTCTCACCTTGTTTGTGAAAAGGGTACAAAATATCTACAAGGAACAAGACTTTGGTCTATGGTATCAAAGAATGCGTCTTACTCTTCATACTTACACACGATGCGGTTAAGGGGTGGAAATGTGATGATCGGAAAAGCACTAGTGGTGGTGCGTTTTACATGGGACGGTTAGTATCTTGGTTGACAAGCAAGATTATTATCAACGGTGGAAAGCGGTATTATGGGCTAACGCATCTTGCACTCAACTCCATGGATGATGCAAACCTTACAGATTTTCAAATCAAATGTACAACTCTATCTCTCCGTACCATGATAATATGAGGTACCCGCTAATTTTCAAAGAATCTACATTGTATTCGAAAACCAAAAGCATTCCCATCGAATATCATTCTCATTGAACAAGTGTGAGCGGTAAGTTTCGGTATATTGCCTCCAAAAACAAGGTGCGTCCTCTTTGCAAACCTGCGAGGCAAATTGTCAAAATGAAGCGAGAGTGGTCTCTTCAGTCAAAGAACAAATACGGACGTAAAATTTGAAGATGTCTTCGGATACGGGGTTTCTTGAAACACGATCCGGCAATGTCTCCCCTTAAGTTCATGCAAATAAAACCACGTATGTTTGCAATTTGTGACAATTTTTTGATTGGATTCAGCATTCTTAATGCAATTTCACGATGTTCCTTTAGTATCTCATCTTTTGTTTAGTATCTGGCCAGTGTTCAGTTCTCATATAGTCTGTTTCTAATGTTTTGATGAAGATACCTTGATGTTTTGTTGGTGGAGAAGTTTTGGGGATCATAGAAGCTAAGGGGAGCCTGGTCTTTGGAAAGATTGCTTGGTTGATTCGGGGGGCAATCTGACTTTTTCTTATTTGGTATTGTCTGATGTCATCGGCCAGTATGATGGTTTTGAAATATTCTCTTTCTTGGAGACCTTTTGGTATTAGTTATGAAAAAAAAATCATGTTGTGTGTAATGAAAAAGGTACGGTGGGGACCCATGTTATAGGTGTAATATTCGGTCCTTAAGGACTTGTCAATTTTGTAAACCAACAGTTGGGTATTTAGTCAAATTTGTAAACTTACTTGGTTGGATGATTGGTCCTCATATATAAATCACTTGGATGAATTAATTGATGTAAGTATGAGTCTTTGGTGATAGGAAAGTTCATAGAGTCATGTACTTCTTTGACAAATATGTTTAGAAGATTGACGAACTGGGGGAGTTTGCAGCACTTGACACATTCAGATGTAAATGTTTTTTTCTTACATGAGGAGAAAGGAGGAGAGTGTTGGTTTTTGATGCTTCCTTGCCCTTGATGTCAAAGGGGGAGAGTGACATGGTGTTTTAATGAAGAAGATAATGATGTCCAAGTATTTTGATGACATATTTGGGAGAGTGATATGGTACTAAACTACTCTGTTGTCGTAACCAGACACCATCTGGTGCCATCGAGTCAAAGGAGATTGTTGGAAGCAGGATGCGAGAGTGTTGTCCTTGATGGCAACCAGCGAATGAAAGATGAAGACATGTGACGATTCGCCTTTCTGTGTTGTCCCTTGGTAAGCAATACCTTTTTGATGAGATTATGTGACTTCGATGGTCTTTGGTAATCGATGTAAATCTAGTGTGATATGATGCTAGTTAACAGGTGGAGTTGCTAAGAAATGTGTCATTGAATGACAACTCATGATGAAGTTGTGATTGATAGAATAATATGTTCTTGATGGTAAATTTGATGTATCGGCGGAGTGTCACACGGGGAAGGCGGTGAAAAGAAGTACGTGAGGTACTAAATCTACATGAAAAAGTGTGTCTCACACAGCTCTACGCGGATTAGCTGGGTAAGAGTACGTATACACGCGGAAAATAACGATTTCAAGTCGCCGTATGGGCAAAAGCGCTCAAAAAGTGCAAAACCAAGGGTAACCACCATGGTATTAACCCATTGAATTGGGTAATGATCCGCCTAATTGACCCCGTCCAGATAGTTTTGGGCTTATGGTATTGTTTTGGTCCATGGTATTGAAAAAGGGGCTCATGGTATTGACAAAGGGTAATCATATATAAGGAGAAGAAATTCATTGTGCAAATGAGTGTGGGTGCAAGATGTCTGAGCTTGAATGAATACTTCTCTCTGAAGTAGATCTGAATGAAAGGGTTACACTTGAAGATAAATCTGATTGGATGATGCACCAATGATGAAGAAAGGAATCTAGATCTGAAATGTATCTACTAGATCTGCTTATGGAAGGCTTAGATCTGTGATGAGGCGAACATCTAGGCGAACATCTGTCTGAAGTGAAAGGGTAAATCTGAACTGAATATCTGATCTGAAGAAGTATGCTGCTCTGTAATAATTGAAGATCTATACGCTACTTCGACACGGAGGAAGCGCGTATATACGCAGCTTCAGCGAAGAGAAAGCGCGTATGCGCAATAAAATATACACTGAGGTATACGCTGGTTTGTGTGGACGGAAGCGCGTATATACCCAACATCAGTGAAGGGAAAGAGCGTATGCAAACTAGGGTTTGCTGAAGCAAGGGGTATGAAATATCTGATCTGTTCTGCTGTTTTTCTGATATCTGACCTGTGTTGATATGTATCTGCTGATGATGTATGGTTGAGCTTAAAAGTATGGAAAGGGTTCGGTATGGAAATATGATGAATTTTGGCCTACAAGTTGTGTTCTATTGAAGTGGTTGGATCCAGTGTGAAAATTGATGAAACGTGGTCCAAGGTGGTGCTGAAGGTTGTAGCCTTCAGTCAGGGGGTTGTAGCTCCCTTCCAGGTGAGGCCGGTAAACGAGATCAGGGGGTCGTAGCTCCCTTCCAGGAGAGGCTGGTAAACGAGTCAGGGGGTCGTAGCTCCCTTCCAGGAGAGGCTGGTAAACGAGCGCAGGTGGGTGCCTGCGTGCTGGTCAAGTCTGCGCCAGCACATATGTTGTAACATGTTTTCTCTATAATAAAAATATTGAAGGCTGAGCAACTGCAGCGGTGGTTTTCTCCCGATTTGGGTTTCCACCTAAAAATCCCGGTGTTCATGTGTGATGCTTTGTGTGATGGCTTATTCTGTTATCACTGCACATATTCGTGCTGGTCAAGTCTGCACCAGCACATATGTTGTAACATGTTTTCTCTATAATAAAAATATTGAAGGCTGAGCAACTGCAGCGGTGGTTTTCTCCCGATTTGGGTTTCCACCTAAAAATCCCGGTGTTCATGTGTGATGCTTTGTGTGATGGCTTATTCTGTTATTACTGCACATGTTTACAGTTTATTGAACATCTGATAAATGAATGATGGAATGATCTAAGTGAAGAGTTAATTACATATCTAGATCTCTGTATACGCTAGTTTCACAAAGGATATCCGCGTATATACGCAGGTTTACTGAAGTAAAGTAGCGTATGGGATTTAAGGAATGAAAAAGTAAAAAGTTTTGATTATGCTGTAAATACTGATTCACCCCCCCCTCTCAGTATTTTTCCCAACAATTGGTTTCAGAGCCGGTCCTTGTGCAGAAGCTTGATCGCTTAAAGGAGATCCGTCGCAATGGGAAGTCAAGAAGGAGTAATGTCTATAAAGCCACCTCTATTCAATGGAAGCAATCTGATCTTCTGGAAGGTACGTACAAAAGCTTATCTGCAAAGTATTGGTGCAGATGTATGGGCAATCGTGGAAGAAGGTTATCAATACCCGGCAAGTATTCCTACCGATGCAGCAGAAAGGAAGAAGTATGAAACCAATGCCAAAGCAGTGAATGTCTTATTGGGAAGCATGTCTGAATCAGAATTTGCTAAAGTGATGCAGCTACATTCAGCAAAAGAAATATGGGACAAGATCATTCTAAGCTATGAAGGAGACACAAAGGTAAAAAATGCAAAACTCCAAACTCTTAGAATTGAATATGAAAATTTGAAGATGCATAGTGATGAAAGTGTTGCCAGTTTCTTTCTTCGCCTAGATGATATTGTAAATCGGATGAGAAATTTGGGTGAAACCATGGCTGATACTACTCTGGTGGAAAAGGTCTTGAGATCTTTGACTTCAAAATTTGACTCTAAAGTTTCTGCTATTGAAGAAAGGCAAGATCTGCAAACTCTTTCTGTTGTTCAATTACATGGTACTCTGACTGCTTTTGAAATGAGACAAGGAGGTCCTTCTCAAATAAGAGAAGCTGCTGTTAAGGCATCTACAAAAGGAAAGGAAAAGGAGGTTATCAAAGAATCCAGCTATGTATCCGATGAAGAAGAAGCAAATTTCGTGAGAAAGCTCCAACTAGGTACAGGAAGATTCAAAGGTAAGCTTCCCTTCAAATGTGTTGAGTGTGGTAAAGTTGGTCATTATGCTGCAAAATGTCCTTATAAAAGAAAAGAAGTAGTAAGAAGGAATAAGAACCGATCTGGCTCTAAGAAAAGTTACTATGCTAATGACGATAGTGATGAGTCATCTAATAGTGAGGAAGAATGTGAAGAAGATCTTAGACTTCTCATGGCATTTGAACAAAAAGAAGAAAAGGATACTTTTATGGATGCTCTAGAGGAGAATGATTTTCTTGAAGAAAATAATCAACTCAAACTTCGCTTAGAAGAAGAAAAGATAATCAGAGAAACTATTGAAAAGCAGCTGGAAGAAGCAAAGAAACATATTGAAAAACTAGAATGTGAAGTAGTAAGTCAAAGAAAAGAAGTTGAGAAAGCAAAAACCTTGAATCTTAGATTTGCTAAAGGATCTGAAACCTTAGATGAGATCATCAAGGTACAACGTTCTCCTCTTATAAAGACAGGTCTTGGATATACCGGAGAATCTTCTCAAACTTCAGCACCAAACTTTCTAAAAGCAGTTACATGTGGTTTACATCATTCAGTCACTCAGCAAGAGAATAAAGGATTTCTACAGGGAAAGCAGGACCATATCAATTCAAGGAACACTAACAGGGATAGCTTTCAAAGACACTACAACCAACAGGTAAATTCAAATAAAAGATTCCATGATCGCAGAAATTTCTACTTCAATGGGCAATGTTTCACGTGTCACAATTTTGGTCATAAAGCTATTCAATGTGTTGCATATAAAACCATCATGACAAGAGAAGCAAGAAAGACAAGGTTGGATACTGAACCAAAGAAGAATACCTATAACAATTTTTCTCCTCTTCAAAGTGAAGTTGAATGTACTTATTGCAATAACTTTGGCCATGAAGAATCTGAATGCAGGAACAAGATCCAGCCTAAAGAACATGTTCCATCAAGCTCTAAAGTGTGGAAGAAGAAAGAACCGCCGGTTGAAAATTGTGGGATAGCATTATTTGCAGAAGGTGAAGAAAATCAATGGTACATCGATAGTGGGTTCTCAAGACACATGACAGGTGACAAAATCAAACTTCATACTTATAATGCTCTAGAAAAGGAAAAGAAAGTTACATTTGGAAATGATACTCCCGCTGTGATTAAAGGAAAAGGGTCAGTATTTCTAAAAGAAAAAGTGAAGGCTAAAGATGTCATGTATGTGGATGGATTAAGGCATAACCTGTTAAGTGTTAGTCTAATGTGTGATCAAGGAGCAGAAGTGGTCTTCAGTTCCAAAGAATGTGTGGTTCGTGATCTTGACACAGGTAAAATCATTATAAAAGGAAAAAGAAATCCAAGCAACCTGTATATTCTAAATGGCATAGATCAATGTTACTTAAGCAAGTCTTCAGAAAATTGGCTATGGCATAGAAGGCTGGGGCATCTGAGTTTCTCTCAAATCAACAAAGCAAGCAGATTTCAAGCTGTTCGTGATCTTCCCAAGGTCAATCTTCCGGAAAGTACCATATGAAAATCTTGTCAATTTGGTAAGCAGACCAGAGTACGATTTAATGCCAAAGAAGGATCATCAAGTAAGCCTCTTGAACTCATTCATACTGATATATGTGGACCTATGAGGAAAAATTCATTACGTGGGGAAGAATACTATATCTTATTTATTGATGACTACTCTAGGATGTGTTGGATCGGGTTCATTAAACACAAAGATCAAGCACTTGAAAAATTTCAGAACTTCAAAGCTTTGGCAGAAAATGAATCAGATCTAAAAATCAAGTGTCTTAGATCCGATCGAGGAGGAGAATATTCATCAAATGAATTCTTTGAATTTTGTGAACAACATGGCATTAAACGACAGTTCTCTGTAGCAGGCACTCCGCAACAAAATGGTGTAGCAGAAAGAATGAACAGAACAATTGTTCAAATGGCTAGAGCTATGCTTCCTGATTCTAATGTTCCTGACATGTTCTGGAGTGAAGCAGCACATACAGCAGTTAACATTCTCAATAAAGCTCATGTTCGGGTAAATAGTGACAAAACTCCATATGAACTCGGGTATGGCAATTCTCCCACTGTGAAGCATTTTAAGGTTTTTGGAAGTAAATGCTTTATCAAAAATAATGATGAAAAACTTGGCAAGTTTGAACCTAGATCAGATGAAGGGATATTTCTTGGTTACTCTTCGTCAAGAAAAGCTTTCACATGTTACAATAAAAGGCTTCGAAAGGTTGTTGAATGCATTGATGTTGTTATTGATGAGTCTCCTGCAGCTCCTAAAGAAGAAAAACAAACCGCAAATGAAGATGATGGCGACATATGGCCTTCTACATCAGATAGCAATGATATAGACAATGGATCCAATGAAGAACCTGAAGATGACCTATCTGAAAAAGCTCCATCCAGATATGTTCAAAAGAATCATCCTGAAACTCAAATTTTGGGTGACAAGGAATCTGGTGTATGAACAAGGAGAACTCTTATGGGATCTTCTAATCATTTGGCACTTCTATCCACAATTGAACCACACAATGTCAATGAAGCTAGCAAATATGAATGTTGGAGGCAAGCCATGGATGAAGAACTTGTTCAAATTGAGAAGAATAACACTTGGGATTTGGTTCCAAGGCCTCATGATAAAAATGTCATTGGAACTAAATGAATTTTCAAGAACAAGTTAAATGAGAATGGGGATGTTGTAAGAAACAAAGCTAGACTGGTTTGTAAAGGGTATACTCAACAAGAAGGTATAGACTTTGAAGAAACTTTTGCTCCTGTAGCTAGACTTGAAGCCATCAGAATGTTCCTTGCTTTTTCAAGTTATCAACAAATCAAAGTTTATCAAATGGATGTCAAATCAGCTTTTCTTAATGGTGATCTAGAAGAAGAAGTATATATAGAACAACCAGAAGGATTCATTTTGGGAAATGATGCAAATCTTGTTTGTAAACTTAAAAAGGGTCTATATGGTCTCAAACAAGCTCCAAGGGCTTGGTACTATCGTCTTGACAAATATCTTCATCTACAAGGATTTTCAAAGGGGTCTGCTGATAGCAACTTATACACAAAAGTTGAAAATGATAAACTATTGATTGTTGTTGTATATGTTGATGATATCATTTTCGGGAGTAACGAAGAATCTATGAGTCAGAAATTTGCTTCTGTCATGCAGCAAGAATTTGAAATGTCTTTGCTTGGGGAACTAACTTTCTTTCTTGGCTTGCAAGTGCATCAATCTACAGATGGTATATTCCTATCACAAGAAAACTATCTTAAGCAAATTCTGAAGAAGTATGGCATGGAAGAATGCAAACCCGTAAGCACTCCAATGATAACCGGATGCAATCTCAGCTCTCATGATGATTCTCCCACGGTGAATCAACCAGATTACAGATCAATGATAGGAAGTCTACTTTATCTCACTGGGACTAGACCAGACATTATGCATGCAGTTGGGATTGTTGGACGATTCCAAGCTAATCCAAAAGAGTCTCACCTTCAGGCTGTTAAAAGAATATTTAAATATCTACAAGGAACTCAAGACTTTGGTCTATGGTATCCAAAGAATGCTGATCTTACTCTTCATGCTTACACTGATGCAGACTGGGCTGGAAGTGTTGATGATCGGAAAAGCACTAGTGGTGGTGCGTTTTACATGGGGCCCCGGTTAGTATCTTGGTTCAGCAAGAAGCAAAATTCTATTGCCTTACCAACAGCTGAAGCAGAGTATGTAGCTGCCGCATCTTGTTGCACTCAACTCCTATGGATGATGCAAACCTTGCAAGATTTTCAAATCAAATGTGCAACTCCCATCTCCATTATGTGTGATAATACAAGTGCCATCAGTATCTCAAAGAATCTTGTTATGCATTCGAAAACCAAGCACATTCCCATCAAATATCATTTCCTACGTGAACAAGTGCTTGAGCAAAGAGTGAAGTTGGAGTATGTTACCTCCAAAGAACAAGCTGCTGATATCTTTACTAAACCTCTGCCCAGGGAAGCGTTCGAGTATCTAAGACAGAAGCTGGGAGTGTTTTCTGCCAGTCAAAAGAACAAATCTACATAATTTTTAGAAGATGACTTGGGATACGCGGGTTTTATGAAACACAATCGCGTATGCACGCGAGTTAATTCACAGAAAACCGCGTATGCATGATTGCTGACAATTTTTGCTTGGTTCTCTTCATCACAGCTGCAGTGCTGTTTGGTATCTCTGATACTGTTTGGTATCTCTGATAGTGTTCCAGTTCTCATAATTCTGTTTCTAATGTTTTGATGAAGATGCCTTGATGATTTGTTGGTGGAAGTTTTCAGGATGCACAAACTAAGGGGGAGCCTTAGTCTTTGGAAAGATTGCTTGGTTGCACAGATTCAGGGGGAGCATTAGCTTTGCTGAGTATAATGCAGTGTTGGCATTATGATGGGTCTGAAATATGTTCTCTTTCTTGAGGACTTTTTGATATTGGTTATGAAAAGTCATATTTGTATTTGTATGAAAAGGTCTGGGGGAGACCCATGTTGTAAAATTGTAATATTCAGTCATGTAAGGACTTGTCATTTTTGTAAACCCACTTGGTTGGGTAGCTAAGTCCCACTTGGTTGGGTAGTTGAGTCTCATATGTAAATCCATGTGGATGGATAATTGATGTAAGTATGAATCCTTGGTGATAGGAAGTTCATAGAGTCATGTACTTCATTGACAAATATGTTTGAAGATTCAGCATGAACTCAGGGGGAGTTTGGCCACTTCAGCACATATCAGATCTGCAGAATGTTTCTTCCACATGAGGAGAAAAGGAGGAGAGTGTTGTTTTTTGATCCGCTCTTTGCCCTTGATGTCAAAGGGGGAGAGTGACATGGTGTTTGAATGAAGAGAAGATAATGATGTCAAATATTTGGGAGAGTGACATGGTATCTATCTGCTGTGGTAACCAAACACCATCATGGTTGCCATCAAGTCCAAAGGGGGATATTGTTGGAAATATGATGCAGAGTGTTGTCCTTGATGGCAACCCACGAATGAAGATGAAGACATGCGACTGTTGACATGTGTTGTCCTTGATGGCAAACCACCTGATGAAGTTATGCTTGACTTGATGGACTTAGTAAATGATGTAAATCTGATATGATATAATGTTTGTTGACAATATAATGCTAAGTGTTTTCCTTAAAAGGCAACCCACCTGATGAAGATGATGACAACTTACTTGATGAAGTTGTGCTTGAGAGAATATGTTCCTGATGAAGAAAATATGATGTTTCTACAGTGTGTACAGAAGACTATGAAGAAAGGATTTCAGAATGTACTCAAAGTATGATGAAAAAGAGTATGTCTCTTGGTATACGCGTATTGGCCTAAGGGAAATCGTGTATACACGCGGAAAGGCACGTGCCAAGTCGCGTATGGGCAAAAGCGCTCAAAAAGTGCAAAACCAAGGGTAACCACCATGGTATTAACCCATTGAATTGGGTAATGATCCGCCTAAATTGACCCCGTCCAGATAGTTTTGGGCTTATGGTATTGTTTTGATCCATGGTATTGAAAAAGGGGCTCATGGTATTGACAAAGGGTAATCATATATAAGGAGAAGAAATTCATTGTGCAAATTATAAGTGTGGGTGCAAGATATCTGAGCTTGAATGAATACTTCTCTCTGAAGTAGATCTGAATGAAAGGGTTACACTTGAAGATAAATCTGAATGGATGATGCACCAATGTTGAAGAAAGGGATCTAGATCTGAAATGTATCTACTAGATCTGCTTATGGAAGGCTTAGATCTGTGATGAGGCGAACATCTAGGCGAACATCTGTCTGAAGTGAAAGGGTAAATCTGAACTGAATGTCTGATCTGAAGAAATCTGCTGCTCTGTAATAATTGAAGATCTATACGCTACTTTGACGGCGGAGGAAGCGCGTATATACGCGGCTTCGGCGAAGAGAAAGCGCGTATGTGCAATAAAATATACAGCGAGGTATACGGCTGGTTTGTGTGGACGGAAGCGCGTATATACGCAACATCGGTGAAGGGAAAGAGCGTATGCAAACTAGGGTTTTCTGTTGAAGCAAGGGGTATGAAATATCCGATGCGTTCTGCTTGTTTTTCGATATCGATCTGTGTTGATATGTATCTGTCGATGATGTATGGTTGAGCTTAAAAGTATGGAAAGGGTTCGGTATGGAAATATGATGAATTTTGGCCTACAAGTTGTGTTCTATTGAAGTGGTTGGATCCGGTGTGAAAATTGATGAAACGTGGTCCAAGGTGGTGTCGAGGGTTGTAGCCTTCGGTCGGGGAGGTCGCGACTCCCTTCCCGGTGAGGCTGGTAAACGAGATCGGGGGGTCGTAGCTCCCTTCCCGGGAGAGGGCATTAAACGAGTCGGGGGGGTCGTAGCTCCCTTCCGGGGAGAGGGCTGGTAAACGAGCGCGGTGGGTGCACAGCGTCTTTCGGTCAAGTCTGCACCTGACACATATGTTGTAACATGTTTTCTCTATAATAAAAATATTGAAGGCTGAGCAAGCTACGGCGGTGGTTTTCTCTCGATTTGGGTTTCCACCTAAAAATCCTGGTGTTCATGTGTGATGCTTTGTGTGATGGCTTATTACTGTTATTACTGCACATGTTTACGAGTTTATTGAACATACGATAAATGAATGATGGAATGATCTAAGTGAAGAGTTAATTACATATCTAGATCTCCGTATACGCTAGTTTCACAAAGGAGATCCGCGTATATACGCGGGTTTTGCGAAGGAAAGTAGCGTATGGAATTTAAGGAATGAAAAAAGTAAAAAAGTTTTGATTATCTTGTAAATACTTGATTCACCCCCCCCTCTCGGTATTTTTTCCCAACAATTGGTATCGAGCGGGTCCTTGTGCGGAAGCTTGATCGCTTAAAGGAGATCCGTCGCAATGGGAAGTCAAGAAGGAGTAATGTCTATAAAGCCACCTCTATTCAATGGAAGCAATCCGATCTTCTGGAAGGTACGTACAAAAGCATATCACGCAAAGTCTTGGTGCGGATGTATGGGAAATCGTGGAAGAAGGTTATCAATACCACACAAGTATTCCTACCGATGCGGCGAGAAAGGAAGAAGTATGAAACCAATGCCAAAGCGATGAATGTCTTATTGGGAAGCATGTACTGAATCGAGAATTTGCTAAAGTGATGCGGCTACATTCAGCAAAAAGAAATATGGGACAAAATCATTCTAAGCTATGAAGGAGACACAAAGGTAAAAAGTGCAAAACTCCAAACTCTTAGAATTGAATATGAAAATTTGAAAATGCATAGTGATGAAAGTGTTGCCGGTTTCTTTCTTCGTCTAGATGATATTGTAAATCGGATGAGAAATTTGGGTGAAACCATGGTGATACTACTACGGTGGAAAAGGTCTTGAGATCTTTGACTTCAAAATTTGACTCTAAAGTTTACTGCTATTGAAGAAAGGCAAGATGCTGCAAACTCTTTCTGTTGTTCAATTACATGGTACTCGATTGCTTTTTGAAATGAGACAAGGAGGTCCTTCTCAAATAAGAGAAGGTCGCTTTTAAGGCATCTACAAAAGGAAAGGAAAAAGGAGGTTATCAAAGAATCCGACTATGTATCAGATGAAGAAGAAGCAAATTTCGTGAGAAAGCTCCAACTAGGTACTTGGAAGATTCAAAGGTAAGCTTCCCTTCAAATGTTTTGAGTGTGGTAAAGTTGGTCATTATGCTTGCCAAAATGTCCTTATAAAAGAAAAGAAGTAGTAAGAAGGAATAAGAACCGATCCGGCTCTAAAAGTTACTATGCTAATGACGATAGTGATGAGTCATCTAATAGTGAGGAAGAATGTGAAGAAGATCTTAGACTTCTCATGGCATTTGAACAAAAAAGAAGAAAAGGATACTTTTATGGATGCTCTAGAGGAGAATGATTTTCTTGAAGAAAATAATCAACTCAAACTTCGCTTAGAAGAAGAAAAAGATAATCGAGAGAAACTATTGAAAAGCGAGTTTGGAAGAAGCAAAGAAACATATTGAAAAAACTAGAATGTGAAGTGGTAAGTCAAAGAAAAGAAGTTGAGAAAGCAAAAACCTTGAATCTTAGATTTGCTAAAGGATCCGAAACCTTAGATGAGATCATCAAGGTACAACGTTCTCCTCTTATAAAGACAGGGTCTTGGATATCATCGGAGAATCTTCTCAAACTTCGACACCAAACTTTCTAAAAAGCGATTCACGAGTGGTTTACATCATTCGATCACTCAGCAAGAGAATAAAGGATTTCTACGGGGAAAGCGAGGACCATATCAATTCAAGGAACACTAACGAGGGATAGCTTTCAAAGACACTACAACCAACGGGTAAATTCAAATAAAAGATTCCATGATCGCAGAAATTTCTACTTCAATGGGCAATGTTTCACGTGTCACAATTTTGGTCATAAAGCTATTCAATGTGTTGCATATAAAACCATCATGACAAGAGAAGCAAGAAAGAAAAGGTTGGATACTTGAACCAAAGAAGAATACCTATAACAATTTTTCTCCTCTTCAAAGTGAAGTTGAATGTACTTATTGCAATAACTTTGGCCATGAAGAATCTGAATGCGGGAACAAGATCCGACCTAAAGAACATGTTCCCTCAAGCTCTAAAGTGTGGAAGAAGAAAGAACCACTTTGGTTGAAAATTGTGGGATAGCATTATTTGCAGAAGGTGAAGAAAATCAATGGTACATTGATAGTGGGTGCTCAAGACACATGACGGGTGACAAAAGCAAACTTCATACTTATAATGCTCTAGAAAAGGAAAAGAAAGTTACATTTGGAAATGATACTCCTGCTTTGTGATTAAAGGAAAAAGGGTCGAGTATTTCTAAAAGAAAAGGTGAAGGCTAAAGATGTCATGTATGTGGATGGATTAAGGCATAACTTTTGTTAAGTGTTAGTCAAATGTGTGATCAAGGAGCGAAGTGATCTTCGAGTTCCAAAGAATGTGTGGTTCGTGATCTTGACACGAGTAAAATCATAATAAAAGGAAAAAGAAATCCAAGCAACTCTGTATATTCTAAATGGCATAGATCAATGTTACTTGAGCAAGTCCTCGAGAAAATTGGCTATGGCATAGAAGGTGAGGCATACGAGTTTCTCTCAAATCAACAAAGCAAGCGAGACTTCAAGGCTGTTCGTGATCTTCCCAAGGTCAATCTTCCGAGAAAGTACCATATGCAAATCTTGTCAATTTGGTAAGCAAACCGAGTACGATTTAATGCCAAAGAAGGATCATCAAGTAAGCCTCTTGAACTCATTCATCTCGATATATGTGGACCTATGAGGAAAAAAGTCATTACGTGGGGAAGAATACTATATCTTATTTATTGATGACTACTCTAGAATGTGTTGGATCGGGTTCATTAAACACAAAGATCAAGCACTTGAAAAATTTCAGAACTTCAAAGCTTTGGCGAGAAAATGAATCGGATCTAAAAATCAAATGTCTTAGATACGATCGAGGAGGAGAATATTCATCAAATGAATTCTTTGAATTTTGTGAACAACATGGCATTAAACGACAGTTCTACGCAGCGAGGCACTCCGCAACAAAATGGTGTAGCGAAAGAATGAATAGAACAATTGTTCAAATGGCTAGAGCTATGCTTTACGATTACGATGTTCACGACATGTTACGGAGTGAAAGCGACACATACGGCGATTAACATTCTCAATAAAGCTCATGTTCGGGTAAATAGTGACAAAACTCCATATGAACTACGGTATGGCAATTCTCCCACCGTAAAGCATTTTAAGGTTTTTGGAAGTAAATGCTTTATCAAAAATAATGATGAAAAAACTTGGCAAGTTTGAACCTAGATCGAGATGAAGGGATATTTCTTGGTTACTCTTCGTCAAGCAAAGCTTTCACATGTTACAATAAAAGGCTTCGAAAGGTTGTTGAATGCATTGATGTTGTTATTGATGAGTCTCCTGCTGACTCCTAAAGAAGAAAAAACAAACCGCAAATGAAGATGATGGCGACATATGGCCTTCTACATCGGATAGCAATGATATAGACGAGTGGATCCAATGAAGAACACTGAAGATGATCTATCTGAAAAAAGCTCCATCCGAGATATGTTCAAAAGAATCATCCCGAAACTCAAATTTTGGGTGACAAGGAATCTGGTGTACGAACAAGGAGAACTCTTATGGGATCTTCTAATCATTTGGCTCTTCTATCCACAATTGAACCACACAATGTCAATGAAGCTAGCAAATATGAATGTTGGAGGCAAGCCATGGATGAAGAACTTGTTCAAATTGAGAAGAATAACACTTGGGATTTGGTTCCAAGGCCTCATGATAAAAATGTCATTGGAACTAAATGGATTTTCAAGAACAAGTTAAATGAGAATGGGGATGTTGTAAGAAACAAAGCTAGACTTTGGTTTGTAAAGGGTATACTCAACAAGAAGGTATAGACTTTGAAGAAACTTTTGCTCTGTAGCTAGACTTGAAGCCATCGAGAATGTTCCTTGCTTTTTCAAGTTATCAACAAATAAAAGTTTATCAAATGGATGTCAAATCTGCTTTTCTTAATGGTGATCTAGAAGAAGAAGTATATATAGAACAACCGGAAGGATTCATTTTGGGAAATGATGCAAATCTTGTTTGTAGACTTAAAAAGGCTCTATATGGTCTCAAACAAGCTCCAAGGGCTTGGTACTATCGTCTTGACAAATATCTTCATCAACAAGGATTTTCAAAGGGAGTGCTAGCGATAGCAACTTATACACAAAAAATTGAAAATGATAAACTATTGATTGTTGTTGTATATGTTGATGATATCATTTTTGGGAGTAACGAAGAATCTATGAGTCGAGAAATTTGCTACGTCATGCGGCAAGAATTTGAAATGTCTTTGCTTGGGGAACTAACTTTCTTTCTTGGCTTGCAAGTGCATCAATCTACGAGATGGTATATTCCTATCACAAGAAAAATATCTTAAGCAAATTCGAAGAAGTATGGCATGGAAGAATGCAAACCCTGTAAGCACTCCAATGATAACTAGGATGCAATCTCGGCTCTCATGATGATTCTCCCACGGTGAATCAACCAAATTACTGGATCAATGATAGGAAGTCTACTTTATCTCATCTGGAACTAGACCGGACATTATGCATGCGATTGGGATTGTTGGACGATTCCAAGCCAATCCAAAAAGAGTCTCACCTTCGAAAGTTGTGAAAAGAATTTTCAAATATCTACAAGGAACTCAAGACTTTGGTCTATGGTATCCAAAGAATGCTGATCTTACTCTTCATGCTTACAACGATGCGATTGAGGGCTGGAAGTGTTGATGATCGGAAAAGCACTAGTGGTGGTGCGTTTTACATGGGGGCCCGGTTAGTATCTTGGTTCAGCAAGAAGCAAAATTCTATTGCCTTATCAACGAGTGAAGCGAGTATGTAGTGCCGCATCTTGTTGCACTCAACTCCTATGGATGATGCAAACCTTGCAAGATTTTCAAATCAAATGTGCAACTCCCATCTCCATTATGTGTGATAATACAAGTGCCATCGAGTATCTCAAAGAATCTGTTATGCATTCGAAAACCAAGCACATTCCCATCAAATATCATTTCCTACGTGAACAAGTGCTTGAGCAAAGAGTGAAGTTGGAGTATGTTACCTCCAAAGAACAAGTCTGCGATATCTTTACTAAACCTCGCGCGGGGAAGCGTTCGAGTATCTAAGACGGAAAGTCGGGAGTGTTTTTACTGCCGATCAAAAGAACAAATCTACATAATTTTTTAGAAGATGACTTGGGATACGCGGGTTTTATGAAACACGGTCGCGTATGTACGCGAGTTAATGCACGGAAAACCGCGTATGCATGATTCGTCGACAATTTTTGCTTGGTTCGGCTCTCTTCGACACGAGTACTGCGATCTTCGTTTTGGTATCTACGATCTTGTTTGGTATCTACGATAGTGTTCCGAGTTCTCATAGTCTGTTTCTAATGTTTTGATGAAAATGCCTTGATGATTTGTTGGTGGAAGTTTTCGGGATGCACAAACTAAGGGGGAGCCTTAGTCTTTGGAAAGATTGCTTGGTTGCACGGATTCGGGGGGAGCATTAGCTTTCTTTGAGTATAATGCGGTGTTGGCATTATGATGGTTACTGAAATATGTTCTCTTTCTTGAGGACTTTTTTGGTATTGGTTATGAAAAGTCATATTTGTATTTGTATGAAAAGGTCTGGTGGAGACCCATGTTGTAAAATTGTAATATTCGGTCATGTAAGGACTTGTCATTTTTGTAAACCCACTTGGTTGGGTAGGTGAGTCAAATTTGTAAACCCACTTGGTTGGGTAGTTGAGTCTCATATGTAAATCCATGTGGATGGATAATTGATGTAAGTATGAGTCTTTGGTGATAGGAAGTTCATAGAGTCATGTACTTCATTGACAAATATGTTTGAAGATTCGACATGAACTCGGGGGGAGTTTGGCCACTTGACACATATCGGATCTGCAGAATGTTTCTTCCACATGAGGAGAAAAGGAGGAGAGTGTTGGTTTTTGATCCGCCCTTTGCCCTTGATGTCAAAGGGGGAGAGTGACATGGTGTTTGAATGAAGAGAAGATAATGATGTCAAATATTTGGGAGAGTGACATGGTATCTATCTGCTTTGTGGTAACCAAAGCACCATCATGGTTGCCATCAAGTCCAAAGGGGGAGATTGTTGGAAATATGATGCGAGTGTTGTCCTTGATGGCAACCCACGAATGAAGATGAAGACATGCGTCGTTGACATGTGTTGTCCTTGGAAAGGCAACCCACCCGATGAAGATGATGACAACTTACTTGATGAAGTTGTGCTTGAGAGAATATGTTCCTGATGAAGAAAATATGATGTTTCTACAGTGTGTACAGAAGACTATGAAGAAAGGATTTCAGAATGTACTCAAAGTATGATGAAAAAGAGTATGTCTCTTGGTATACGCGTATTGGCCTAGGGGAAAGCGCGTATACACGCGGAAAGGCACGTGCCAAGTCGCGTATGGGCAAAAGCGCTCAAAAAGTGCAAAACCAAGGGTAACCACCATGGTATTAACCCATTGAATTGGGTAATGATCCGCCTAAATTGACCCCGTCCAAATAGTTTTGGGCTTATGGTATTTTTTTGATCCATGGTATTGAAAAAGGGGCTCATGGTATTGACAAAGGGTAATCATATATAAGGAGAAGAAATTCATTGTGCAAATCATGAGTGTGGGTGCAAGATATCTGAGCTTGAATGAATACTTCTCTCTGAAGTAGATCTGAATGAAAGGGTTACACTTGAAGATCTGAATGGATGATGCACCAATGATGAAGAAAGGGATCTAGATCTGAAATGTATCTACTAGATCTGCTCATGGAAGACTTAGATCTGTGATGAGGCGAACATCTAGGCGAACATCTGTCTGAAGTGAAAGGGTAAATCTGAACTGAATATCTGATCTGAAGAAGTCTGCTGCTCTGTAATAATTGAAGATCTATACGCTACTTTGACGCGGAGGAAGAGCGTATATACGCAGCTTCAGCGAAGAGAAAGCGCGTATGCGCAATAAAATATACACTGAGGTATACGCTGGTTTGTGTGGACGGAAGCGCGTATATACGCAACATCAGTGAAGGGAAAGAGCGTATGCAAACTAGGGTTTGCTGTAGCAAGGGGTATGAAATATCTGATCTGTTCTGCTGTTTTTCTGATATCTGATCTGTGTTGATATGTATCTGCTGATGATGTATGGTTGAGCTTAAAAGTATGGAAAGGGTTAGGTATGGAAATATGATGAATTTTGGCCTACAAGTTGTGTTCTATTGAAGTGGTTGGATCCAGTGTGAAAATTGATGAAACGTGGTCCAAGGTGGTGCTGAGGGTTGTAGCCTTCAGTCAGGGGGTCACAGCTCCCTTCCAGGTGAGGCTGGTAAACGAGATCGGGGGGTCGTAGCTCCCTTCCAGGAGAGGCTGGTAAACGAGTCAGGGGGTCGTAGCTCCCTTCCAGGAGAGGCTGGTAAACGAGCGCAGGTGGGTGCCTGCGTGCTGGTCAAGTCTGCGCCAGCACATATGTTGTAACATGTTTTCTCTATAATAAAAATATTGAAGGCTGAGCAACTGCAGCGGTGGTTTTCTCCCGATTTGGGTTTCCACCTAAAAATCCTGGTGTTCATGTGTGATGCTTTGTGTGATGGCTTATTTTGTTATTACTGCACATGTTTACAGTTTATTGAACATATGATAAATGAATGATGGAATGATCTAAGTGAAGAGTTAATTACATATCTAGATCTCTGTATACGCTAGTTTCACAAAGGAGATCCGCGTATATACGCAGGTTTACTGAAGGAAAGTAGCGTATGGGATTTAAGGAATGAAAAAGTAAAAATTTTTGATTATGCTGTAAATACTGATTCACCCCCCCTCTCAGTATTTTTCCCAACAATTGGTATCAGAGCGGGGTCCTTGTGCAGAAGCTTGATCGCTTAAAGGAGATCCGTCGCAATGGGAAGTCAAGAAGGAGTAATGTCTATAAAGCCACCTCTATTCAATGGAAGCAATCTGATATTCTGGAAGGTGCGTACAAAAGCATATCTGCAAAGTCTTGGTGCAGATGTATGGGCAATCGTGGAAGAAGGTTATCAATACCCGGCAAGTATTCCTACTGATGTAGCAGAAAGGAAGAAGTATGAAACCAATGCCAAAGCGAGTGAATGTCTTATTGGAAGCATGTTTGAATGAAATTTGCTAAAGTCATGCGGCCACATTGACAAAAGAAATATGGGACAAAATCATTCTAAGCTATGAAGGAGACACAAAGGGAGGTCCTTCTCAAATGAGAAGAAGCTAACACCGGAGGAAAAAGTTTTGATTATGCTGTAAATACTGATTCACCCCCTCTCTCAGTATTTTTCCCAACAGAATGAATTTTGATGTTTGGATTATTTTCTCTTTTCTTGGAGCTTCGTGATTGGAAAAGTTTTGATGGTTGGATATACTCTTAATACATGTAAGTGAAATTTAATGCTATTTTTTCTTTCTATTTTTTTCACATACATTGTTGTTGGGATTTCTCTATACTAGGGCTAATTTACTACATCCATTTATGCGAATTTGTGGAAATTCAGTTTCTAGATAGTGATGCTTCATGTATGGGACATGTATTATGAATGAATGTTCCTAGAGATGCTTCTTCATTGAAATTCATCTTGATAAGCCATATATTTTTCAAAGAGAAGTATAAATCACTTGAATCTTCTTTTGTTGTTGGCCTAATGTTATGCGAAGTTATCTTTGAGGCCTCCTTGACATAGAATATTAAATATCCATAGTCATAGTTAATCTTGACTCCAATCTCCCCAAAAGGATTAGGCATTGGTCCTCCATAGGTGATCACCTCAAATATTATTTATTTCACCTTCCCTCATGTATAGGCCTAGCCTACATAGGTCACCTAGTGCAAAAATTATATCACAATCTAGACATCCAAATACTTCAATTTTTGGTACACAACTGTGTTGGTGTGTCTCAAGAAGCCCTCCAAATTCCATGAGATTCCAACTGTGGGATCTTGAGATATCACAAGCCTTGGCTCAAAGACTGATTCTTTCCCTTGGTTTCCTTATATTAGAAACCTCACTTAGATCATTACATTACCTTTCATTGAAAATTCCTCCCTTGATCCCCTTCTCCTCCTTGATTAGGTAAAGTATATCATTGATTGCTAAACTCTACCCCTTGACCTAACCCTGGGTCCACCTAGTCTCGTCTAGTCCCATACATTATTAAGGATAATTATTCAAAGATCACTATGAATCCAAGCCTTCACAATAATTTTAGGATTTTAAGACCTCCATTATAAGACACATGCCTATTACACAGTATTTTTCTACATTCCTCAGTCCTTATCCTAAGTGTCGTGTAATAACCCAAAAGGTAAAATGCAGTAATACTGAAACACAATATAACAATTGTAGTAAAGTAAAAAATAATTCTATATATACATCAGAATGCATAGAAATAGCTGAGCCATTTTATTATATTGGAGGTGAAAAATAAAGTACAACAGTGCTCAAAATATGAGACACTCCTGCCAAAGGGATGGCCTGGAATGACCCTGCAATGATCCCACAAGAGGGACTGCATAACTGATGAACTACTGGAAGGCAAACTGTGTTGTCCCTGTTACAACTATTAGGACTGCAACTTCCTGAAAGATAGAAAGTTAGATCTAGGCAGAATGGGAGCTCCAATGATTCTGAAAATGTAGACCAAGGCTCAATGATGGATTCCCAAGATAACCCATAAAGGGTTTCTCAGATCTGCCAATCTAAGAAAACCACCCTCTTAGGGATTCACATGTATGCTGCTAGGGATGTAGATATGAAGATATATCTGATGATATGATGGCTGAAATGATTCACAATCATATCTATGCATGAAGGTCTAATCCCTTCTCTAGATCCTTCAGCTAAAAGCTCAAGATCTAGCTCCTCCAATCTCCCCCACTGAAAATAGCTATTGGATGAAAAACCTTTAGAAAATTGCATTGTAAGAGAGGAAGGCTCAATAGCATACTATTGGATGTATCAAATCAGCTCCTGAATGATGGAAACAATATATACAATGTGAGGAGATGATCCCTCACAGGATTTCCAACTGAAATATTAGAGACTTATTTCCTCCAATAGATCTACAGGATTGGACTGCGCAATCGTTGAACGGACTGCTACTGCATGGAGGTAAAACCTAATGGCCTAAATGCTAGATGTAGATCTGCTTCTCCTGAAAGGCTGGATGTGAAGAATAAAGTGGTAGGATGAATCCTCCACCGATTTACTAGTTGAATGCTAGAAACAACCTCCTGAAGATGGCACCAATGCCTGTTAAGGAATGAAGAACAAGCCTCTTACAAGAGCTACTCAATGAAAGAGGTGGGATTCCTGCTCGGTAACACCCTATGCTAAACAGCACTGCAAACTCTGCTAAACAGCCCAAGCCTGCATAGAAATGTCCTAAGACAAATCTAGATCTAAACAGATCAAGAAACGAATAATACAAATCATGCCTTCTCTTGTGCTTTCACTTTCATTATATAGATATGAGCCTTCCATAGCCTATGCCCACTCCAATAATACGATGCACATTTGGACATAAGTCTCCATGGTTGACTGCACTTTTTCTCCATGTCCTCCATCATGTTCACATAGGGTGATCACCTTCTCCATCATGTGTGCATTAAATGCACCACTTCCTCCACTAACTTATCATAAGTGCTCCATGATCTTCTTTGAATGCACTATGATCTCAGTTGACCTTATAAAAGATCCTCATGATTTTACATTTAAGATCCATGATCTTAGTTGACTATTTCATCCCACATAATATATCTCATAAATGAGACATGATCTCCATTATTGGAGCTGCTCCACTACTCCATAATTTTAGATCTAGATCTAGAATATCCACCTACACACATAAAAGTGGATTTTGTTTATATTTGAGGATTATGGGTCCCTCCACCCTTTTATTTACTTAATTAATTAAGTTTATTAAGAAATCTAATATTCCAAATATCATGTGAAAATTTAGGAATATTACATTCTGCCTCGACCAAATGTTTCTTGTCCTCAAGCAACTGCAAAAGTAGATGCTAGAGAAATTTGTCCCCCTCCAAATGGAATCCACATAAGGAAGGTCTCCCCATTTTTTGCAATGATTTATGTATGCCCAACACCAAATTTGCATCTCTATAATGTTTATATTGATCTCTAACTGTGTAGCTAGATACCCCTCATCAATCATGAAGCTCCAAGTGACAACCACAAGCTGTCCAACATCCTCCACAATACATGAGATACACAAGAATAGATGGTCCCTTCCACAAGAGGAAAGCTCCAGCTCACAAAGTATACCTCCATCCCATGCTACATGAAGTAAATAGAGGCTTCTCATGCCTCCATCCTTAGCCCTGTTGGCCTTGTTGGATCTAAGCATCATTCCAACATTGTACAAAAGAAGAAGTAGAGATATATGGGTAGACAAAGGTGTCAAACCATATTCTCCCAATAGTAGCCAATGCAACATTTCTCCCTGTTGCCACACCACACCATCAAGATACCAAGTATTGTGTCCATAATCTCCAAGTAAAATCCATCGTAGGAGTGCCTCTTGCTTCCATCCGCCAACACTATCATGAAAAGTAGGGGAGTATGTAGGACCAAAGTCCCCCAATAAAAGCCACAAAAACAAGATCTCTTGCTGCCTCTTCACACCATCATGTGAATCATGGAGTAACAAAAACATATTGAAGTACATATGAAATGTCATATCAGCCCAATATGAACAAACTCCATTATCACATATCATGAGAGTATTATGCCATATTACCAACAATATCAAACACATAAATATGGGAGATGTCATGTGATGGCCAAAATCTCTCAAGAAAAATGAGCATGCCCTCTTCTGCTTCATTTTATCATTAGTACAAAAGGCATGAATCAGAAAAAAATGATCTATTGGGTGGTAACCATACTCACGCAAGAGCAGCCAGTGCAGCCATGCCTCCTTCTTTATTTCATGAGTGTTTTTCAAGGCATGGATCAAAGAAATAGGAGCCTTTGGAAGGTGACAAAACTCTCCCCAGAGCAACCAATGTAACCAAGCTTGCTGTCCCATGTCATATATCTACAAGTGGTCATGCAACCCATTGCTTATCATCCTCACCCACCCATCCCAATGTGGATGATGAATGATGTACTGCATAATCATGGTATCCTCCCTTTGTAGAATACCATCCTCCCCAAACTGATGAAGAACTTTTCACTTCATGAAATGTGGAGCTGCACCTCCAATGAGATCTCTCAATGAGATTCTCTTTTCACCAAAGGCCCTCCAAAACCAAAGAGGTTATGGATCTATTGCAGGTAGAAGATTCTCTTTGAGCTGGGAGATGCCCATTGAGAAAGTGTCATCTAGAAAAGAGAAAAGATTTCTCATCTCAAGATGTCTACCATTTGTCATATTTAACTCCATTACTTCATGAGTGAAGCTACCTTCAGTATGCTCCAAGAATAATGGGGCTCATCCTTTATCACTGTTACTAAGTGATAGTGTTGTAGATCTACATGGTAATACATGTGCTATCTCAAAGCAAGGCACAATTCTAATCTCACATCCATTCATTGTACATAGGATCATGCTTATCCCATTTTCTAAAACTCTACACTTCAACTCAAAAGGTTGAATGTAGTCCATCAATGAAAACCTAGGATAGATTTTCATTTCCTCCTTCATTATATCAAGGGTCCTCTGTGCTGTGATATGTTGCTACTTCAAATCAACATTTTGTTCCAATCCTTGGTTATGCATTGGTCCTGATGGCATGTCTCCATAAGTTTCAATAAGATCTACTGAAACAATAGGTGATGAATGTGTATGCATACCTTGGATCAACTGATGTGTGGGAATCGCTTGCCAGAACACAATAGTTCCTCCAACCGAGACAATGGTGTCTCCAACTATTGGTAAGAGAGATGGTTTCTCTTCGACCAATGTACTAGCGTTGGAATCTTCCTCCTCTTCCTCATGCATCTCCTGAATCATTCCTGGGACTCTATATGTCAAGAGCTCAAGACTATCTTGCAAAGATGCAAGTGTCTCTTCTCTAGATGCAAGTACTTATGTAGCTGATGGTGAATGTGGTGACTCCTTGTCTAGAGTGACAATATTGACATCCTCCTTTGTTTCCTTAGGAACTGTCTCTTTGTGACATATCTCTAGTTTTCTCACATCAAAATTCTTCCTCAACTTGTGAAATAAATCTAAATATTTAGTCATATTTTCATTCTCCATGTGACTAAACCACCAATCATTGGATTCACCTAGAAGATGAAGTGTTGCAATTTGGACAAACTCTTTTTATGCCATAAGATTTAGCATGAAAAATGTATCTAACTCTTTCCTCCAAGCCTTAACAGTGCTTGATGAAGATCCATCAAATGTAGGAAAATAAAATCTATTGTGCCTATTCCTTCTATTGTTGTTGTACGATCTTCTTTCTTCTTTGAGCTCAAATAATTCTTGGAGAGTTAGACTCTCTTTGAATGCTCTATATTGTGCCTTGTACTCTTTAAGATACAAACTCAGGGTCTCATGAGTCTCAGGTTTCCTTCTTTCTTCATTTATATACCTCTCACCCTCTTTAGAGTAAGCGGGCATAGTAGATCTATGAGGAGATCTATGATTCTCTGGTCTTCTTTTCTGTTGATAGGAAGTGTTTGGACTTTCCTCATCAAATATTCTTCTTAGATCTTCTCTTTGCCTTTCCCTCTTCATTTGACTGAATTATTTGGAGAGATATTTCTTGGATCTAAAGAGAGGAGTGGCAAGATTGTAATCCTCCTTCATGATAGATCTCATCTATCTGCTTCTTCTTTTGATGCAAAAGATGAAGTATCCACAAGCTAAGCCAAGATCATGCTTTGATACCACAGTAATATCCCAAAAGGGAAAATGCGATAATACTGAAACACAATATAGGAACTGCAGCAAAGTAAACAATGAATCTATGTACACATCAGAATGCACAGAAATAGATGATCCATTTTATTATAATGGAGGTGAAAAATCAAGTACAACAGTGCTCAAAATATGAGACACTCAAGCCAAAGCGATGGCCTGGGATGACCCTGCAATGATCCCATAAGAGGGACTGTGTAACTGCTGAATTGTTGGATGGTAAACTGCGTTGTCCCTGCTACAACTGTTGGAACTACAACTACCTGAAAGATAGAAAGTCGAATCTAAGCAGAATGGGAGCTCTTATGATGTTGAAAATATAGATTAGGGCTTAATGATGGATTCCCAGGATAACCCAAAAAGGGTTTCTCAGATCTGTCAATATAAGAAAACCACCCTCTTAGGGCTTCACATATATGTTATTGGGGATGCATATCTGAAGATAGATATGATGATATGATGGCTACAATGATGCACAATCAAATCTATGCAAGAAGGGTTGATACCTTCCCTAGATCCTTGAGCTAAAAGCTCAAGATCTAGCTCCTCCAATCTCCACTGAAATAGTGCTGGATGAACAACAACTTTAGAAAATTGTGCTGTAAGAGAAGGAGGCTCAGTAGCCTACTGCTGGATGTGTCAAATTAGCTCCTGAATGATGGAAACAATAGATCCAATGTGAGGAGATGATCCCTCATAGGATTTCCAGCTGAAATGCTGGAAACTTCCTTCCTCCAATAGATCTACAGGACTGGACTACGTAATCCTTGAAGGGACTGCTGCTACATAGAGGTAAAACCCAATGGCCTGAATGTTGGATGTAGAAGAACATAGTGATAGGATGAATCCTCCATCGGTATCCTAGCTGAATGCTAGAAACAACCTCCTGAATATGGCACCAATGCCTAATAAGGAATGAAGAACAACCCTCTTTCAAGAGTTATTCAATGAAATAGGTGGGATTCTCGCTCAGGAACACCTTGTGCTAAACATCACTGCAAACTCTGGTAAATAGCCCAAGCCTGCATAGAAATTTCCTAAGACAAATCTAGATCTAAACATATCAAGGAATGAATAATCCAAATCATGCCTTCTCTTGTGCCTTCACCTTCATTATATAGATATGATTCTTCCATAGCCTAGGCCCACTCCAAAACTGCATTGTACATGTGGACATAAGTCTCCTTGGTTGAATGCCTTGTTTCTTCATGTCCTCCATCATTTTCACATGGGGTGATCACCCTCTCCATCATGTGTGCATTAAATGCATCACTTCCTCCACTAACTTATCATAAGTGCTCCATGATCTTCTTTGAATGCACTATGATCTCAGTTGA
Source organism: Pinus albicaulis (assembly GCA_034641835.2). Classification (NCBI taxonomy): domain Eukaryota; kingdom Viridiplantae; phylum Streptophyta; class Pinopsida; order Pinales; family Pinaceae; genus Pinus; species Pinus albicaulis. Next base: position 105,214,750 of record CM076570.1, on the reverse strand, counting down.
CCTCATCAAAGATCCTCATGATTTTACATTTAAGATCCATGATCTTATTTAATTGTTTCATCCTCCATAATCTATCTCATAAATGATACATGATCTCCATCAATGGAGCTGCTCCACTACTCCATGATTTTAGATCTATATCTAGAATATCCACATACACACATCAAAGTGGATTTTATTCATCTTTGAGGATTATGGGTCCCTCCACCATTTTATTTACTTAATTAATTAAGTTTATTAAGAACTCTAATATTCCAAATATCGTGAAAATTTGGGAATATTACATCTCGTATTTTGTGTTGCTCGTGTCAAAAATTTCATAAAGTGACAAAAGTTGTATAAACTTGTTTATCCTAGATAACATGCTTGAGATATCACCAAAGACCTAAAAGGGAAATGCCTTGAATATTTTCTGCAAAAAGATTTAAAAACCTTATTTTACAAGCCCAATGTGGTTCTTCCATTAATAGCCTCGCACTTTTCACCTTGTCCCTAACCTTTGGACAGCGCTTCCAGTGCGGGAATCCAACTATATATTCATGTTGGTCCTCTTCGGGAAGGTTCTCAAAAAATGGAGTAGAATCTTTGACCTCTATATTTCTCGAGAACAAAGTTATGGTACTTGTTGGTTGAGGATATGGTCGAATAATCCCATTTTTTACCCTTGATCTTATCTCCAAATACACTCTCCTTTGAGATGAGGCCTTTCCCCCTCATTATTGGATCCTTAACCTCCTCATCTCTGCTATAAAGGAGTTCCATGATAGTGAGTCTTGGTTGGTCATTGTTGTTTTCCATTCTTATGCTTATTTGTGCCTAGACTCTTGTCAATTTGACGAGGAAGGAGAAGAGATTAAAGGGATTGGATTGGACTTGGATTTCCACTCTGAAGGAGGCCTCCAAAATCAAGGCACCATTTTTAAGCTTCCATTTGTTTATTTAATAATACAAAGTATGATTTGCTTCCCATGAATCTGTTAATAGTAATTGATTTAGCATGATACTACTTGATTTGTCATGTGGTTTTCTTTCAAATATATATATATATATATGTGTGTGTGTGTGTGTGTGTGTGTGTGTGTGATATGTATATTTCATTTGTTGTCATATGATCTTTATTACAGGTATTTGAACATAGAAGGAATAGTGAGGAACAAGCTTGCAAGAGAAAGGATCAGCATCAACATAGAGGAAACGATTGCATAAGGATCGAGGTAGGTCATCTCCCTCACTCGCATTATTTCAATGTTAAACTAGGAAATATTTTATTCCTTGTCACGGTTGTTACTAGACCCACTCATTGGGCTAGAGGGATCGCTTCTTTACAAAGAAGGGATTTGCCTTCATAACAATTGGCGACTCCACTAGGGAGTTTACACCCTTTTCACCCTCTTCTTGTTTTTTGTCTTCATGATTAGTTTGGTCAACTGCTGAACGAACACTTGTTTGGCTTATTTTTTAGTCTGAATTCTGGCTTGTAAGTGTTTTAAGGTATCAATTCTAAAGTTTTTCCTCAAATATTTTTGTTTTATCCCTCTTTTCCTTGATCAACGTGATTTTAATAGATACAATCATGCTGCTAGTGTTGTTTTTTGCTGTAAAATATGAATTACAGACCACTGGTGTTAGCTGGTGGATCACATTGGTATTAGAAAATAGAGATTTGTTGGGTCTCTTCTAGAAAATCCTCAGTGTGTCTTGATCCTTTAAATATTTTCATTGCTTTGATTGCATTATTTCTTGCATTGATTTTTTGCAGTCTCTTTGAAAAGTGCAAATTAGTCTTATGATTTAAGTGGTAAAGTTTATGTATTGGTTGATTCTTGTTGTTGCAAGTCAATTAAAATCTATGTTTACTTCTTGTATCAATCAAGGAATAATGATTCTCCGCTATAGGACAGTAATGAAATTTGTGCTTGTTTAGAGAAATTGGGGTTTTCATACACTTAGTTTTCATTTCGAGAATTATTTTTTATTAAATGCATGAGATCACTTGCATTGAAAGGATAATTTTTTGAAATTTCTTATTGGAAATAGATTAATTTTTTTTTCAATAAGTGAATTTTTTTTTAATTGCATTAATTGCATCAGTTGCATTTCATCATTCAAAGCGAAAAACAAAAAAAAATGATTTAAGTGCATCCTAGTGAAAGTAGAAATAATTTTACTTTTGAACAAGTTTCATTCGGGATTGTGAAAGTGAAATCGTTTTACTTTTTAGAATTTTCATTTTGAAAAGTGAAAAGTGAAAGCTATTTGGGGGAATTTTTTTTTTCTACACTTTGTTTGATGCATCACTCTTTGTGATCTCTTCCCTTTTTTCTTTAGCTTTCATTTAAAACGAAGGAATAATTTTCTCATATAGTTGCATCTCAAGAATTCAAGTGACATTGTTTTGAGCCCATCAGATCAACATTAAAATGAACCTCAATTAACCTAAGGATAATTTGGAATTAAGGAAAATATCTAGAGGTCTAGGCTAGAGACATGTTTCGACATCATTAAGCATAGCAGCTGTCGATAAAAACGTGTGTTTCATTTAGGGGGTGATATCGCATCCCACATACGGAAGTATATAGGACTATGCTCCACGTATGGTAAGTATATGGGGATGCTCACATCGAACAATTACACAATAAAAAGCTCTACCATGGGCTGAGATCCCACATACTATCAAATATATTTTGGGATACCCCACTAGGTTGCAAAATTTCCATAGGTAACCGATTCGGCTACCTTGTAGACGTGTTACACCGAACACAACATTCGGGGAGATTGGTTGTCATACGTCAAGTCCTTGGTTCACTAAGGTGTATATTGTAGTTCACAGATACTTGGTAATCCCTTTTGCCTTGATTACCCTTTTTTATTTATTTTATTTAATTCTAAAATTTATTGTCCATGAAAACATCCTACTCATGCAGTACTCCTTTGCCTCATCATGGCCTATTAATTGAAAATTTTAATTGCTAAAAAATAATCCACCTATCCTTTACTTCATCTTGTCCAAAGATCATTGTGGTTGAATCTTTGAATTCACCTCACTCATCCCCTAAAGGAGCTCAAGGACTCCATCTTGAGATTCTGCATTTTCCACCTTAGCCTCTTAAAGCTCAAGATTTTGAACTTGAAATTGTGTCAAGCATCCAACTTCTCTCTTCTCGACCATCACTTGACGATTAGCTTTCATCATTTGAGGATCTTTATTTGGAAAGTACTGAACTCGCAGCACAAATTGTGATCTTTCCTCCTAATATTCTCTATGATTTGTTCATAGTATCTCCTAAGCGTCCATATAGTCCTTTCAACAATCACAACACCCCTTTTTGTGCTTCTTCCGTTGCACCTCGAACTATTGTTTGACAGTTTTTTGCACCACACTTGGAATCAAATGCAGAAGATGCTCAGTCTGTGAGAACTCCTCAAATTATTCCTATGGAAACTTTTGTGAATCACACGCTAGAAGTCGATGTCGAATCCATGTTCCCCCCGGAAGGTTTTCCTTATGTTTCTACTTCTTATTATTTATGAAGTGGAACAAATGTATCCACTGGGCATGTTGCGTCTTCGCTTCTGCCAGGTTACGCTTCTCTCGAAAACCTCGTCTTAGAAGCTTCTGGGGCCACATCCATTTTTCATCATCATATTTGGTCTTCTGTTATTCCTCCAACTTTTGGCTCGTTTGATTCAAACGTAGCCACAATTTCACAACCTTCCACTCAACATGTAGTTTTTGTGGGTCAAATTCATGTTACACTTGGATCATCTGATCCTTTGTCCCTATCTACAATTACTATTGTTCCACCTTTAAGTGGAAAACCTATGGTTTTTTTGTGTTTGGCGGTCAATCACATCCCTTATATGTACCCTCCCTTTCGGTTGGGGCCATTCTAAACTACAAAACTGTATCGAGGGAGGGACAACCCATATCTAGTCTTGGTGGAACTCTGGTTTTATCCCTAACAATTTCTGTCATGGGTACCTATTTACAAGGTGCTCACCCATCTTCAAATCAACTTGTTTATCAGTAGCCCCATGTTCAATAGCCTCATGTTCAGCAGCCTCATGTTCAGCAACCCCATGTTCAACAACCATATATCCAAAAACCTCATGTTCAACAATCGAATGTACAAAATTAGTATATTCAATAGTTGAGCATTCAACAAAATTATGTCCAAAAACCACAAAATCCACTATTTGGTGTTGCGAGTAATCTAGTGCGGGTTGTTCCTCATATTCCATTTGACATTAACCCTCCTTTTGGTCAAGCTGTAACTTACCCTCTTAGACCTGGTATTCAATACCATCAATTCTAACATGGGCAGTGCCAACAACACTAGCGATGAACTTATGTCCAACAATGACCTAATCCTCAACAGGCGTTGTAGCAAGGGCCTTATCATTAGCCCCAATACCGGCCTTATCAATAGCCCTAGTAGGGACCTTACCTTTAGCAACAGATGAAATAAGGACCATATCATCAACCCTGGCCTCAACAAGGACCTTTTCAGCAACAAATACCCTTTCAACAAAAGTGGGGGCAATATGGTTTTTATGGTCAGAATCAACCCCAATGGGGGAAAAACCCATACCAGCAAGTCTCGAACCCTCAAAAGGGTAACTACTAGAGACCTTTCACTCCTTATAATCCTATGTTGTCGTTTTTCGCTATGGTGGAACTTTTGGATGTGTTAAGGCTTACAAATGACCCAATACAGTACATGTTGCATTGGCCTCCGGTTCCGACTAAAATTCCTGGGGATTGTCCTAAATTTGAAGGTAAATATGGAGAATACCCCGAAGCTCATGTTATTATTTACCATTTATGGTGCTCTTCTAACTCTTGGGTAGACTATTTGATTTGATTATGTCTTTTCAAGTGCATATTAATGGGAGTCTCCGCTAAATGGTACATTGAACTACCATATGGAATTTTTCAAGATTTCAACTTGTTTTTTTATGGCCTTCCTTACGCATTTCCAGTTACCCTTCCAACATGAAACTTCCACCCACCTCTTAACATATTTGTAACAGTCAAATGCTACCCATATCTCCAATCACATTCATGAGTGGAGACGTAAGAGATGTCTGATCAAGTTTGAAATTCATGATCATATTTTGAATGAATGGTTTACTTACTCATTCATTCCACAAATTTCCAAAGATATTGTTATGGTTGGCTACGTAACTGAGGAACACTCCATTGCTCGTGCTAAATATCTAGATCTTGTTTATTCCCAGTCTGGGACGTTATACGATATTTTAATGAATGCCTCGAGGCCTTCAATGGACCTGTCATCTTTGAAATCCACTGATACGCCACCAGTTGATGTTGTTATTGCGTCAGTGGCTCAAACTGCTAATAAGACTCTAAAAGCTTCTTTGAAGCCTAAGTCTAATTTTTCCACTGCACCTTTCACTCCTGCAAATGATTCTAAAAATCTTGGTAAAATCTTTGATTTTAATGTCATTCAGTCTGTAGAGACAGATAAATCCTCAAAAGGTAAGAAGAAGGGCAAAGGCAAAGCCAAATCCGATACCCCTAAACATAATTCCTCTAAGTCATATGTTGACAATGCATCTAAACGGAAGCCCAAATATCCTTGTTTAATATGTGATGATGATAATTACACCAAGGATTTTCCTCATCGTGTTGAGGTAAGTCATCTTCTAAAAGGCACATTGGGAACATCAGTTGTTTTTAAATATCCCTTTCCATCTTGGAAAACACAAATGGTAGACCAACCTCAATCCTCTGCATCTGGAAGCTCTCAGGCTTTCATCGTTGTTACAGAACCCATTTCTTTCGCCACTCAATTAAAATAATATTCGAATCCTACCAAATCTTTGGTGGAAAAAGATTCCTCTGGTGTGCCTTCTTCTTCCACCCCACCTAATTCCGGTCCTCTTCATATTGAGAAAAATATTAATGATTCCATTATCTGACCAAATTCAGGTGTTCTCCGGAAATATTCATATAATCCTAATGTGCGAACTTCTCAACATTATAATATTGTGGAATATTTATCTCAACTGCCTTCGTCAATGTCAGCTTTGGAAGTCCTTCAATCCTTCTCATCACAAAGGAAGGAATTTATATCCACTATCCGAGGAATTGATCATTCACATTCGAATTTAATTAATTTTTACCTTGAAAATCACATTCCTTGTCTCCCGTCACAAATGTCTTTTCTTATACAAGTTCTTGTAATGGGTAATACTATTCATAGGATTTTCGTTGATGAAGGTGCCTCCACCTGCATCATGTATATTTCATGTTGGAAAGACATTGTCTCTCCTCCATTAAGTCAATCTCCTAATACGCTGGAAAATTTCGATGGAAGAGGTTCCCAACCATATGTCATTCTTAAATCTCTACAAATCTAGTTGGACGAAAAAACGGTCGATATAGAAGTAGAATTTCTCGATGTCAATCTCAACTATAATATTCTACTCAGTCATAGTTGGACCCATGCAATGGTTTGCATGGTCTCTACCCTTTTTCACCTTCTTCATTTTACCCATCAGGGGAAAAATGTTATGGTTGATCTGTTTTCCTTTTTCTCTCTTGATTCTTCAACTAGAAATGTATTGTATGTTTTGAATACCATTGTTCCTTATGAGAGATCCAGAGTGGGTCTCTTTAAAGACTCGTCGTTGATGGGAATATTCACCCTTTTCCTCCCAATTTTGCTTCAGTTAACTTGATCTCATCTGGTCACAACCCCTGGATCATTTGCAACCCTGACCAGATTGATATTTTTGGCAACGTTATGTCACTTATTCCCATCAAACAGATGTATTAGAGCATCCTTCTAGCTTCTGCGACTACATCTGATTCCAATGATAAATTGGTTTCATCTATAGACATATACTCATAATATCCCTGGTTTGGTTCATGGGATTCAAATGATCCTTTGAATGAGAAGTTTCTCTATGATGAGAGTATATTAGAATTTATGTATCTCAACTAAAATCCTTGGAATGATGGCCATCATCCTTCCTATTTTCTCCAAAGCCTTGGTGAAATTGCTACATGTCTAAAAAATTGTCTTTTCTCTGAATTGACTGGTCAATTCCAGAATTTCATCTTAGTTCATGAAGTCTTATCTTAAAGAAACATGGTAAATATTTCAGCTACCATTCTAATCGACATCTATGTTAAACCATGGATTTTAGAGAATATCCATATTGGGGCTTCTTGTTCTTCGGACGAGATCAATATTTCTCTTGTTTTTTCAAAATGAGCACCCCAACCTCTCCCTTTGACCCAGTTCTTAACGTTTGGTCATTTTCCCATAGGGGAATCATTTCCATTCTTTATCACCCTCACTCGGCTAGGGGTCATGGGAAATTCATAGTTGTTATGAATTATCTCAAAAAATTGGTCTAGCTAATGCCTACAAGCAATATCAACGGTAGAACTGTGGGTTTATTTCAGTTAATCATGACGGAAATCGATCATCTGAGTCCTGTATTGGACTCCATTCAAAATTATTATGCTTGATTTGGCGTAAATACTTTTTCACATTAGTGATTTTGACTCATTAGTGTACAATTAGATTTTGGTGTGATTGTTTTCTTTTGCAGAAGTGTTTTCCTCTACTTACCCTGTGTTCCACTTGGTTTGCAAATGTTTTCAAACCATTATGTTGATTTTTCTTAAGGCAATTTTCATAATACATGGAACTTTTCTTCCACAGCATGGCCACTATTTACTCCTAATGGTGAGTTATTGAATTTTCAAGGCATATGCTCTGTTCAAACAACTAAAAACATTGTCGAATATAGTGCGGTTATCTAACTATTATCAGAAGTTGGTACTCTTGGTATTATGGCATTGGTTGTTAAACTCAATTCACAATTTGTTGTGCTAAAATTTAATGGACATTATTCAATCCTAAACCCTCACATATTATGCATGTATCTACATCTTCGATTATTGGAACGAAATTTTGATTACATCACTTATCAACATATTCCAAGACATTTGAATAAATTAACTAATACATTAGCTAATTATGTGTTAGAAAAACATTTACATCATATGTAAAAACGAAAACATCATCATATATATATATATATATATATATATATATATATATATATATATCGATTCTGTAAAAAGTGTGGTACATTAAAATGTCAAAAATTTGTGTTCGGAGACATCTCGAACCTACATAAGTGCAGTCAAAAGAACTAAATGGGGAATATATATCCTCTAGAGTGATTTTGGTGGTAATACGTGACAACTCTGACCACTCGACCCAATATTCGATTAAGACTAGCTGAAACCCCCATCATGTGTCTTTAATATCGCAGAGGAATATCATCAACTGAGGCATAGTCTGGTATGCCTCTCATCAAAGTAGTGAGGTTACGCTCCACCTCAACTATAGGTTTAGCACCCTCATCATAAACAATTAACTCAATCTGTCAAACCACACACCACGCTACCTGAGACCTAGAGGCCTCACCGCTCCAACATCTATAGAAAATAATCATAAATTAAACTCCTGGTACACAAAAAAAAATCAAATATTGAACAAAAATTTTAAAAAAAAAATTTATCGAGGTCTTCCCACTATCCTCCTGATGTAATAGGAATATCTAGATCGCCCCTAAAATTTGTCCCTGTGTATGACCAGTCATCAATCATGATGAGGTTCTGGAAGATAAACCCGAGGAATGTAGGAAGGAATGGCATCTGTTGCTTGCTACCATGGCGAGGTATCATCTCACTCCATCTATGAAGTCTTGGAACCCTTAGGGTAGGAGGTCCCGCCTCTATCCTCTAACATTGAAATAGTGGTACCCTCTCTAAGAATAGAGTCACTAGGTTCAATATATATCCAAACTACGTCAACTTCACCATTTTTCATTTGGTGAGTTTATATTTCAAGTTGACGAGCAATCCCTCACACCAGTTAAATACTGTTGGACTCATGCAATACACAACGTACTGAAATTGAGAATTCCTTTTCTCATGAAGGGCATGTATCCCTTCCACCCAAGTAATGGTGTAAATAAATATTCAAAGAGTTGGGTCATTGAAAATATTGATGTCAATTTTCCCACTCATTTTCTTTGCAAACCCACCACTGAAATGTCTGGTGATAAGCATATCTTTACTCACACCTCCTAGTCTATACCTTACTAGCTAGATTGGAAGTCCCCTCCTGGACATATAGTGATGAAATAGACATCAGATATATCAATATCTAAGTCTTGATAACCAATGACGAAGACTTCATGGTCTATGCCCTGCCATCTCACCAAGCACTGTAATAAGCCCACTTGGGACCTCATCCCAGGTGTCTGAAAGAATTTTAGCATTCCGTAGTTACGGAGTGCTCTTATGCAATTTGGATCCTAAGATAATTCTCGATCCTCAGCCTCATGACCCCTCCGCTTTCAACTCAATTTCCATAATTCTCCTGCAAAACATTAATTAACAAGGATTAAACATCTTCCATGGAGAAACTTTTGCAAAAACCTGAGTGAAAAATGGGAATTTACCAAATTAAATTCACTCACGGTGCTAGCGCGATTATCTATCAGTTTTCATGTGCTGGTACATTAAGGGTGTTATCATTCCCCCCATTTCCAAAAGCTGAGAATGGAACTGAAGGAGGTAACCACAAACCAATCTTTAGGTATAGTAGCTAGCCCTACCAAAACCAGAGAGGGATCTCTCAATGTCACTTTTATAGCCAATGAGATGATTGGATATGTAATAATCTTAGGCTATTTATAAAGCTCAGTGAATTAGGGTTTTGTTTACCTTGATTTTTTGTTGGATAGGGATAACAGTCAAGGAGCCAGGTCTAGGTTTTATATCTGATTACAAAATTTTAGTTGCAGAGATGAAGATGAGGCCAAGTAGGTATACTTAATAAAATACTTTAATTGTCATTTTGTATAGGATTTGAAAAGAGAGAGAGTTAGAATGAGCATGTTAATGTGTTCATTCATCAGAAGAGAAGAAACACATTCATGAAAATCTTATAAAACAAAGCATGAAAAGCAAGATTTATTTTCATAGACTCATAAGATCAGCATATAGAAGCATACATGTGATGGAAAGAAAACATAAAAATTCAACTTGATTGTGATTACTGAGAAAAAACAATGCTAATAAGCATACCACTGGAGTCCCAAAATTATAGCTGCAACATGTCTTTGATTTCACTGAAAAAATTGTACAATAGCTCCACACTGCAAATAACAACTATCCCACCTATAAAATGACTTGAGTTGGACTACATATAGAAAATATAAGTCATGAAACCTCAATGGGTCAAAATTTGGTCCAAAACACATCATAAATGCACTTTATAATTCATTACCTAGAATCTAGGGAAGTTAGAAACCATCCCCTCAAATTTAACTAATAACTAGGAGTGTATGTCTCTTTGATTAGTTACATGTTTCCTCTATAATGAGAGGAAAAAACAAACTATCCTACCAAAAAGACACCTCATGGAACAGCTACAACCTTGAAATTTGGAGTATTTTGGCTTTACAACTGTCCAAAAGGAATCCAAGACAAAAGCATCACATCAGTTAGCAGAAGTGTCACGCCTCCCAACAGAAGCATCGTGCCATTTTGAAGGTGAATTTGGCTAACCTTTAGGAATTAATATGAAAATATGAAGGTTGGGCTAGGTAGCCCTGTGTATCCTCTATCCATCCCAACCCTGAAACTAAGAAAATACCCCCTGTAAGGCCTTAAAAAACTCATTTTCCCAACCTTACTCTAGAAGCACCGCACATAGGAAAATCAGTGGCAGAAGCATGAAAAAAGGGCTATTTTTTGAGTTTTTCTCCAAAACTAAAGGGTTTCATGCTCACCTATGATGATATATGTGAATTAGAAGTCAAAATCCATCTAAAAATATAAAATTTTCCTCATTTGGAGGCTCTGAGGAAAAGTGTCGTGCCACTGTGCGATGCTTCTACACAACCAAAATTGTCAAAATTGTCAAAAATCCAGAATTTTCCAAAAACATTTCTACAAAAATAGGGATTAAAGATGATTAAATATATCTATAACCATAACGTTTTTTGAAAAATTGAGAGATTATTTTGTTCATGGAATGGTATGAATGAAAACATCCTCTAGTTTTCAAAAATACTTTTCCATTTGCTCCAAATCCAAGTTCTAAGTTGCTCACTAACAATTTGAAGAAGCATAGCGCGCTGTCAGTAGAAGCATCACACCACTTTGAGAGGGAGTTTGGAGGCCTTACCAGAGTATTTTTTGGCTGCAAGTGGTATGGTTGGAATATTAGGTGTCTTCTACACAATTGATTCATCAAGAACTACAAGCCCTTGATCCAAAGCTCTGAAAATTTGACTTGAAGACAACCTGTCCAAAAGTGTAGAAAGTGACTTGGAGAAACTATATTTTGGGAATTTCTCTCAAACCATAACACCTGTGCATAAACTGAAGGAGGTTTTTTTTCTTCAGACTATTATTTACAAAATCCTCTTTCACATTTGTAAAATTCATCTCCATTACTTCATAAAATTATTTTGAAGAAAAATTGTCCCTGTGTGCAATATAAAGCCTAGAAAATGATAAAAAAACTTTAAAAATGATGCCATGGGTTTGAGTTGGCTAAAACCTGGAATGATGACCTCCCTTTTTAGTATTTTTCTTCTCACCTTCCATTAATTTTATTAGAAAAATAAAACCCTAGCTTGTTGTGAAGGAAAGGGAAAGTGAAAACTAAGAAAACAGGGGAAAATGGGGCAACAAATTTAGGGAGAGAAATGGAGGGGATAGGAGTTAGGGAAAATATTAAAATGTTAGGGGAGGTAGGGTGATTAGTTATCTATATAATTCAAGTCAAATTTTTGGAAATGGGTATGGGAAAGGTGGAAAAAATATCAAAACATAGAGTTGACCTAGTATCTCTACAAAAGTGTAGTGAGAACTAGGGTTTGAGTGAAAATGATAGTTATGAGAGGTATGAGTGATATGTAGTGATTTGGTAAGGTATATGAGTGATTTTTGAAGGTTATTAGGTGATTAAACTAGGGCTTTTCCAGCTAAAGCAAGACAAACATCAATGAAACCAAAAATGTAGTTGAAAACCATAGAAGAGGGACTCCACCCTTTGCTGAAGAAATTGATTTGAAAGAAAGGTGAGGGATGATCACTTACTGACTTAGGAGCCTCTAAAACTTGAGTAATGATTAACTGGCCCTTCTGACAGTTTCTTGGATCTTGAAAGGAAAAAATGTAGGAAACTGCCAATATTTGGATGACTATGGAGAGTTTTGAGCATGGGAGAGGAGCTCTTTTGACCATGTAGCATACTTCTTGAAAAAGGACAAGTTGTCTTTGTTTTAGTACCTATATTTTCTAACTCCCAATGAATATTATTTTTATGGGGAAAAGGACTCTTTTTTTCTTTCTTTCATGACATGGCTGGACATTTTGGTGGTGAAACAAATGAGACCTAGACCATAACCTAGATGGAAGTATGTTGACTTATCTATGACCCTAGGTGATTGATGGATGACATGACCTTGAAATGATAATGACCATGAATGGAGTGAAGGGAGTAACATTTCATACCTAGACAACATTCAGTGAACAATTTTTTTTTTGAAAATTGATTTGAAAACATGAAATTTTGACCTAGGACCACTACTAAGTAAACCTAAAAGAGTATTATTTATGTGTAGAATCTTCTGGATTCGTCACATCCCATTTTTTTAGAATCGACGTTTCAAACCAATCCTCTATGGTTCATCATCAGGATAAATCAATTGATCATTGATCATTGATCTGTGGTTCATCATTGATCTATCCTGATGATGAACCACAGAGGATTGGTTCGAAACGCCGATCTAACAAAAATGGATGCGATGAATCCGTAAGATTCTACACACAACGCAAGTCGCAGAAGCCTCAAATCAATATTATTTTTATCATTGAACATCTATACACTAACAAAGGGTTTGGGCAATCACCACGTAACTGACAAGTCAAACCTACATTGGTCACTCACGTGCCCTTTTTTTTCAAGGGCTCATTAACCAAGAAATTTTTTTCAAAAAATGCTTAAAAATAAAGGGAAAATTCAAGCTAAGGAGGGATCTATTACCTGCAACAAACATAATTGAAAATGGTGGCCCATTTTGGTAGAATAGTGCACCAGAAGTTTGAATAAAAATGGAGGGATTGAAGGAAGGTAACTACAGACCAATATTTAGGTCAGGTAGCTAGCCCTACCAAGACTAGATAGGGCTCTCTCAATGTCACTTTTTAGTCACTTAAATGACTAAATATTTAATGATCTTATGCTAGGTATATAAGCTCAGTAAATAGGGTTTTTTTTGGGTGTTTCCGTGCTAAATAAGAATGATAGTAAGGAGACTAGGTCTAGGGTTTTGGTCAAATTTCAAGGTCAAGTTGTAGAGAATATGGATGAGGCTAGTTAGGTAGCTTGAATGCATTTTTAATTTTTTTTTGTGTATAGGATGAAATTATATCAAATTTGAATGAGCACTGAGGTGACTTCATTCATTTAGAAGAACATAAACATATAATGTAAATCTTGTTAAGACAGAGCATGAAAAGGCATGATTTCTGCTTACAGACTGACAAGATAAACACATGGAAGTATGTATATGAGATATAAAACATATTATTCAACATGATAATATAAACATACAGATAAATAAAAAATTCTCCAAGGAATACCATGGGATTCTCAACACAAATTCTGCAACATTATCTTTGATTTCATTCCAAAAAGGCATGTACAATAGCTCCACTAAAAAAAATAACTATTAAACCCAAGAAAAGGATAAAATGGGTCTACTTATATAAAATATACACAATTACACCTCATAGGGTCAAAATCCCATCCATAATGCATCATAAATACATGAGATGAGTCACTTCCTAGAATCTAGGGAGGTTAGAAACCATTCCCTCAAACTCAGCTATAGACTAGGAGTGTGTGTCCCCCACATTAAATTACATGTTTCCTCACGATAAGAAGGCAAAAATTAACTCAATTACTCTAATTCTATCTCAAATGACAGAAAAACCTCGAAATTATGACTTTTTCTAGGCTTGACAAGTGTCATGAGGAATCCTATGCAGATGTGTAACACTTCATAATTTTTTACAGATGCATAAAATTTTTTTGAAATTGATTTTGAGGGATATTTAGGACTTAAAATCCAAATATAAAATATATTTCAACTAGCCCTGTGTGTTTAGTTTCCATAACATCTTGAATTTTGAAAAATGACCCATGGGAAGGCCTCCAAAATTTGATTCTCCCAAGGTTACTCCAGATGTGTAACAAACTCTCCAAAATACTAGTAGAAACATAAAAAACTAGTGATTTTATGGGTTTTACTCCTAGATTAGAGCTTTTCATGTAGCATGGGTTCATGATCTGTAATTCACTCATCAAAATGCATACAACCATGTAAGCCATTCATCATTTAGATGCCCTAGTAACAAGCATAACAACTTGGCACTACACATATGTGAAGTCTGAATTTCCAGTTTAGTGCAAAAATCACCAAAAATAATTGTCCCATATGGATGTGTATATGGGTACCCTTATCAGTCCTCCCTTAGGGCCATATGGTGACGCTCCTATAGGGTCCCTTGGGATGGTACTAATGGGGGTCCCATGGGGGCCTTCGGTTCCTTTTTGGGGGTCCTTTGGGGTCCTGTGGGGGACTGACTTCCTGAGTTTACCCAATCTAGTATTATTTAAATATGAATCTTTTTCCATTATTATTCATATTAATAATGAACACTTATTCAAAATATTCCCTATATATTCCCATTTTAAAGAAGAAATTGGATTGGAATAGATAGAATGAGAACATATTTACGATTGTAAGGAAATCCATTTTATGGTATTGTACCAAAATTGCTCAAGAAATATTCAAATTTGTTTTGTCACACCCATGGATGATGTGCTAAACAAACAATGAAGCTTTAGCTAGAAAATCTAAACCATCCTTCTCCTTTAGCTTCATTTGAAACTATTTGAGCTTCTTTTTCAATTGTTTAAGCCTAGTTTGTGAAATTTTTTTCCTGGTACAATAGTTATTAGCCATATGCCTCTTAAGATAGTTGTCTCTTTTGGATATTGTCAAAAGATTCTCCAAATGTTCATTCACCCTTCTTAACCAAAGTTCTCTGTCTTGATTGATCTCCATATTTATTAGCTCATCAAAGTTCAATTGTTCAAGTGGATGCGCTGACTGTATTTCTAGCTCCAGCGACCTCTTAAGGCCTCATGTCTTTGGCCTTCTTGGTTGTGTTTCAGTCTCCATGTCCTGCATTTGATCAAAATCTATTACTTTCTTCCCTTTACCTTTATCTGTCTCTAGGTCTGCCTTAGGTTTATTTTGTATCAGCTGCTTCACCTTTAATTTCCAATTTTCTTGTTGTAGGAAAGTAATTTGAGAATTTGAAATGGATAAAATCTCCCTCAATTCTGCTATTTCCTCATCCTTTTGCTTTATGATCTCTTCAGCTGATTTGAATTCAATGTGCTCTTCCACCTGAACTTCTAAGGGTGCTTTTTCTTCATGGTGGTGCAATGGTGATTCAATCTGATGCATGAATAGCTACTCCTCTCTTTCTCTTTCCTTTCTCATAGGTGTGAGTGAAATAAAAAACCCTAGGAGCCTTTGAAATCTGATTTTGAATGCTACAAGAGCCAACCTCCATTGGTTGTGCTGATACTGATGGTGGTGGTGTGTTATCAATGGCAGGAGGACTAGTGGTGGGCGTTGTTGCTACTTTCACCATGAATATATCCCATGTCATGTTGATAGCTGAGAGATGACACAAAATAATGAGTTTGACTAGACCATGGTGGAAAATAATTGGGTGATGATATTTGTTTCTGCTCTGAACCTTCTCAATCATTCTAACAAAAATTATGTACAAGTAATATGGAAAGTCTAGTGTTTTAGTAGAGGTAAAGTGCATCAATAATATGATATGGAACTAGCACAACCTAGAGAGTCTCCCTTCACATGTGAAATATTTTATAATTCACCTCATCAAAGGAGCATATATATTAGGGAGGTGCCTGAAAGGGACGACATACTCAAGGTTCTCTCTAGCATGAGATTTGAGGAACAATTTGTAATCTTCAACATCTATGTCCATTCCCTTAAGTAACTTTTGTCCATGACTAGGTATACTTGTTGCTGAAGAAATCACATCTGCTGATAAGTTGAATTCTACACCTGCAATGATGGCCTTTCCCATAATGAAACTTGTATCACATAAACTATTCCATTGTAGAATACGGTCTTCTTCCATGATTTTCTCACAAAATCTCAAACATAT
The DNA here is from genome assembly GCA_034641835.2 of Pinus albicaulis. Classification (NCBI taxonomy): domain Eukaryota; kingdom Viridiplantae; phylum Streptophyta; class Pinopsida; order Pinales; family Pinaceae; genus Pinus; species Pinus albicaulis. The sequence goes on along the minus strand of CM076570.1, from coordinate 105,198,393 downwards.
AGTCCTCTCAAAACATCCTTTAGAAAATAGTGAAGCAGTAACTTCTTGCAAGGTGGAGGGATCAAATTTTATGTGGCACCATCCTTTTTAGATTTTATTTTCACTTTCCATTATGTCTATTAAAAGGATGAACCCTCGGTGTTTAGATGTAGTGAGTATGTTGATTGTGAATTTGGAAAAGAAAAAGAGGAGATAGGGTAGGTTTGGAGGATGAAATGAAGGGTAGTGAAGCCAAGAAAAATTCCCAAAAAAATTCAAGAGGTAGGGTTGTATGGTGGCTTCAAAATACAGGTGAAATTTGGTGATATGTATGTAAATAGGGTGATAAAATTAGAAAAACAAGGATATTTCCTAATTCTGTAATATAAAAATAGCATGAAATTAGCTTTTTATGGGAATGAAGTGTAGGGAAGCTGTGAATGGTAGGGAATTATAGAATATGGTCTGGGGAAGGTGTATGAGAGTATTAGACAGTAGGGTTAGTGTTCAGAGGGGGGTCGAGATAGTTTGTGGTATTGAGAGGGGGGGGATGCGAAACGAAGAGAGACCAACACATCAATGTGGGACCAGCAGGAGGAAACCACCTTTTTGGGTCTCCCCTGTCGATAAAGGTAGGATGGAGAGGGGGAACCAAAGAGGCTTATTGATCATTGATCTAACGGAGGAAAGATATAGTGACTGGGAGGAGCTTGAGATTTAATCACAAGCAAAAAAGCCTTTTGTCGTTTTCAAACCTTATGACTCGATTGGAAAATTTTGGATAAACTGCATAATGCCTCCAACCTCTAGATAGAGACATAATGAACTCAAACATTAGGCTATTAGCACATGTTTTACAATGTTTCTCAAAATTTGGATAAAATGCATTAATAAGCATGTACTTTAGGATAAAGCGTTTGATATAAAATTGACCTCTTTTTATCCTTTTCAACCCTTTTTGGAACAATTTGACAATGAAACAAGTTTTTAAACAAGAAAAAGTATCTTACTTTATTCTCCTAACTATGCTTACTCCCTTTAAAAGACTGATTTGATGAAAATGAAGCCTTGTTCTCCGTCTTTGGTGACACTTTTGGAATTTTCAGTGGCAAAACAAGGACACCTAGATACAGACTTATATTGATATTGAATGACCGACCTAAAAATCTAAATGAAAATGAGTGACATGACCTCTCACATGATGATGGCCCTGGATGAAATGAAGGGAACAACATTTCTGACCTAGACCATATGCATTGACCAAAACTTGTTTGAAAAGACAAAATTTTTGACCTATGACTACTAGCAAATAAATTGAAAGAGCATGTTTGATCATTAAATATATTGACACTAACAGTTTCCGTAGGTTAGAAACCTCACTAGGATCATTGCATTACGTTTCATTGAAAATTCCTTCCTTGATCATTTTCTCCTCCCTGACTATGTCAAGTATATCATTTATTGCTAAACTCTACCCCCTTGACCTAACCCCTCGTCCACTTGGTCTCGTGTGGTCCCATACTCTATTAAGGGTAAATATTCAAAGATCACTTGGAATCCAAGCCTTCACAATAATTTTAGGGTTTCAAGACCTCCATTATAAGACACATGCCCTAAACTTAAAACCTTGAAATTCTCCTTGCGACCTTCCTTGAGAGTCTTCAACCTTGCCTTCCAAGGTAAGCAAGATATACATTTGAGCCTCTTGTGAATGGTCCCCTAGGATCACCTCACATCATATTAATTTGGTGGTCCTTATTATATCGGGTCTCCTCCCATCAACAAAATTCTGTAAATATTAGGAAGCCATAGTCGAGGTGATAGTTGGCTATTTCTACATTATTGCCCTTGACGTGGTAGTAGCCCTCCAAGGATCCCCTTTTAGGACCTCTGCTAGTTTGAGTGGTAAAATTTTTGGCATTGTTTCCAAGGAGATGAGACATGTGTTCCATTCCTCGTAGAACATATTGACATATTGACTCCATTGGAAGAACGAAATCCTAGTTCTTATTTGAAATTTAAGGTCGATGCTTGTAGGGTGAAGCAAGCATGTTTCTAGGCATATTTAAATTCACCCTAGCGTCTCTTCCATATTTTTCATGTATATCTAAAATAGGTTTCCTTTCTTTGAAAATTTCCCACTTTGGATATCTCTTGCATCCCTGGGCAGCCTAATCATTTCGCAGGAAGGATGGTCCATGGGGTACTCGTGTTTCATGGTGATCCACTCTTTGCAATTGACCATGTGGAAATATTTAATGCACATACTTCAAGAGATAAAGTGGTTCACCAAGATGTCCTTATGTTTTTGTTCATCGAATCTTTTGGTGTTCATAACTCATGGCTGCACAAACATGAACCTAAGAGCATCTCATCTATTTAAGAGTTCATTGATGAATTTCTTAGAAATTTTCAACTATACCCTACATTAATCATCCAAGAGGAATATTTCATTTAGAATCATCAAGACATTAAGAATCTAAGTAATGATCAAGTAGACGAATCATTTTGGGGTTCACATGATGAAAATGATGATTTTGAGAACACATGTGCTGGGAAGGATGAGTCTATGGAAGGTTAAGTTGAGACTAACCTTATATTTATCTAGGATATTAATCTTAATGATTTTCCTTTGGAGAATCTTGAGTAAGTTGATCCCATTAGCCCCTTGGAAGATGACATTGGAGATTAGTTCCACATTGAAAAGGAGAAATGGGAAATTATTGGACCTCAATTTTAATTTACTCTCACTTATGACACTAACAAGGAGGATGACGTTGATATTAATATTCCCTTTCCATCAGACACTATTTATGATGAGATATCCATTGATAACCTTGGGAAGGGGATCTTTATTTTCCCTTGCATAAAGAGGGGCAGTTGGAAGTGATCAATTTTCCTTTTAGGAGATACCCAATATTTGGTACTAAGGAAATTAATAAAGCTCCCACCTCTTATAAGTATGATTCTAGGTCATCCTCCTGTTTTCCTTTTCCTATTGGTCATCATATTGATTCTTCATCAAGTGATTCCCTCACCCCTTTTCATATGACCTCAAGTGGCAGTGAGCCCTTTTCCCCTTCCAAGTATAGTTTCAAGGAAGATCCCCTCATTGATTATACCTTAAATCCTTTGACACACCCTCAGGGATTTGAACTCTCCATGACCTCCCCTCTCCATTGTGACCATAAGAAACTTATTTTTGAACTCCTTCTTTCCCTCACCCTTTATTCCCCTCTCATCACAACCTTGTGGCATCTACAAAGCATAATGAGAAATGATTGTGATAAGGAGTTCTTAAATATAATCATTCATTCCACCATTTTTTGCTTAGGGAAAAGGCCCCGCATTCTAGATTGACTCAGGTTCCATCTCCTAAGTATTCCTCCCACCTCACATGAAAGTCATATTTTCCCACCTCCTACCCACATCAGCTTCCACGTGCTCAAGTTTTCATTTTCTTTAGAATTTTTTGCATGAGTAGTCATATAGGCATGCACATTTATATTGATTTGATGATATGTTGGTTGCACTGGATTTATGATTACACTTAATATTAGCTTCGTTTTATGCATGTTAGGGTAAGATGCATTAAATTTTTATTTTCACATTAGAACTAATGTCATATCATATTTCTCCTGCTATATTAGCTACATTTAGATTAAAATTTGAATATTTTATTATTTGTTTGTTTTACGGCCTAACATTAAGCACGAGTGATCATAAGACACCATATAAACATGCTACCCCATGGGTTTTACTCTTTTTTATGTGATGGTAATAGGTCTACAATAACCAATACATTGTTGGTGTTCTCATGACCTCTCGTTCGAGTTTCTCACCCACGTTTTGAGAGATCACATCCTAGTTGGAGCAAGATGTGACCCACCATTTTGTGGGTGATATCCCTAGCATAATATTTTCTCTGAGGTGGTCATGAACCGCAAGCCAAAATCCAAAAAATATCTCTTTGAGCCAACCATGTGCCTCTCACCCATTTGTCATGATCGTATGTTTGAAGGTGGGCCTCCCGAACCTAAAGGTATGCCTTGTCATTTGGTAATTTAGTATTGCAGTTTTATTATCATGGACACTTCTGGGCATGGATTAATGGGGGGATTTGGTGGAAAAAGTGGAGTAGGTATGTGATTTTTTACCCTAGACCTCTTTTGGATGTTAACCTTGGATCTTAGTCCCATGGTATCTATGTTGTTGACCTATGGTTTTAGGGTGGCACTACGTGGGAAACCCTGATTTGGGTTGTGTGGTCTCACTCCCTCATCCACATACATTACTCCCATTCCATTCATTATTCTTCCCACCTAGTTCCACATAGGGTATGCCTCCCCTTCCCCTTGCCTACACCTTGGTTCTGGCTACAGACAATGCCCCAGAGGTTGATGCATCTAAAAAGAAAAGTAAAAGAAAAATTGGCACATTTAAAAGGAAAATGTAACATAAAATGAAAAATATGGTCGGTACAAACACATTTAGCACGTGGTAAAAATAAAAATGCATGAGCTCTACCCCATACCCATGTCCATCACCCTGGTTCCTATAGGCCCTAGATGAACCTCCGTTATCATTTTGGAACCCATGATTGTCCCAACCCCTAGTGGGAAATGAACTGCCCTACCTTAAAGGGGGTATCTACTGATATACCTTACACATCGTGTTCTTATCCTTTGAGCCCCAAGTAGTTAATCAAATAAAAATCATAAAATTCAAAAGGCATATAAATAATGGTGGAAAAATCAAGCCCATGGTATCTCATGTACCACCATTGATCCATTCTATTCATTATAAACCAAGTGTGGGCCTCCCTTTATTAGCTACCCTTGTACCCCAAAATTTAGCCCAGGATTTCCCCTTTCATTCCCTATTCCATTCATCTATTTATCATATTCCACCACCATTTGAAAGATGCACCTTGGACATACTATCCCCTCTAAAGGTAGAAACCACCTAATAGGGTACTTTGTTAACCCCTTTGTATATTGGAGACATTATCACATGCCAAAGGCCACTATGGAAGGCATGCTATTATTAATCTCCCTCTTGTTTTCCATGGTTTGTAAGAGCTTTAACTCGATTTCTTTAAATGGTTTGTTGTATTGGAAGGTTATGTGACACAGTGGATCTTATGTAGGATTGTCGATGGTCTCCATTTTGGGTTTTTTCTCCTTATATGGGATCCTAACCATCCAGAGGGCTACATTGGCACATATAGGGTGTGTGTAGAGATACATGGGTGTCCAAAATAGTATAAAATACTCCATGGATGCCCATAGGCACTCAGAGATTGCTATAGATTCACCTATTGGACGAGGAAGATGCACTTGGTTCACCATGTTGAGTTGGCCCCATAGTTGTACCATTAATTTGGAACATGACCCAGGACCTATTTGATTATGTGGCATCACTTACACCATCATTCAATCCCATGCATATGGTATGCATGCATCTTCAATCTACTTGGAGACCCATGAGGTTACTTGTGTGCCCCCACACCCATTGGAAGCACCACAAGTTTATTATTTGGAGAAAAAAGTGCCAACCCATTGTCCACTACTTTTGGGAGTCATATTTCTCTTTATCTCACCTATGTACTTCATCAGGCCTCTTATAAGGCCCAACTACATGTAATATTGATCATTCGACCTCTTGAGAGGCCTATTCTTTTATTTATGAGCTATTTTGGTGGGATTGTCACCAAAAGTTAGTTATTTTGCACATTATTTTAGTCTAGGGGCTAATGTAGGCCTAATTAGCTAAATAAAACTCATCAAAAGTGTATGAATACAAGTCATGTGAATTAATTTTAGCATCATCACTTGGATTGTACTTGTATCTCTTTAGAGAACTTCGTTATCCATCTTGGAAGACAAACTTTTTGGAGCATGGAATGAATTTTGATGTTTGGATTATTTTCTCTTGTCTTGGAGCTTCATGATTGGAAAAGTTTTGATGGTTGGATATACTCTTAATACATGTAAGTGCAATTTAATGCTATTTTTTATTTCTATTTTTGTCACATACATTGTTGTTGGGATTTCTCTATACTAGGGCTAATGTACTACATCCATTTACGCGAAGTTGTGGAAATTCAGTTTCTAGATAGTGATGCTTCATGTATGGGCCATGTATTATGAATGAATGTTCCTAGAGATGCTTCTTCTTTGAAATTCATCTTGATAAGCCATCTATTTTTCAAAGAGAAATATAAATCACTCAAATATTCTTTTGTTGTTGGCCTAATGTTATGCTAAGTTATCATTGAGGCTTCCTTGACATAGAATATTCAATATCCATAGTCATAATTAATCTTGACTCCAATATCCCCAAAAGGATTAGGCATTGGTCCTCCATAGGTGATCACCTCAAATCTTATTTATTTCACCTTCCCCTCATTTATAGGCCTAGCCTACATAGGTCACCTACTACAACAATTACATCACAATCTAGACATCAAAATACTTCAATTTTTCATACACAACTATGTTGGTGTGTCTCAAGAATCCCTCCAAATTTCATGAGATTCTGACTATGTGATCTTGAGATATTGCAAGCCTTGGCTCGAAGACCGGTTCTTTCCCTTGGTTTCCTTATATTAGAAACTTCACTTGGATCATTGCATTACCTTTCATTGAAAATTCCTTCCTTGATCCCGTTCTCCTCCCTGATTAGGTAAAGTATATCATTGATTGCTAAACTCTACCCCTAGACCTAACCCTAGGTCCACTTGGTCCCCCGTGGTCCCATACATTATTAAGGATAATTATTCAAAGATCACTATGAATCCAAGCCTTCACAAGAATTTTAGGGTTTGAAGACCTCCATTATAAGGCACATACATATTACATATTATTTTGCCGCATTCTTCAGTCCTTATCCTAAGTGTCATGTAATATCCCAAAAGGGAAAATGCAGTAATACTAAAACACAATATAAGAAATACAACAAAGTAAACAATAAATCTATATACACATCAAAATGCATAGAAATAATTGAGCCATTTTATTATATTGTAGGTGAAATATCAAGTACAACAGTGCTCAAAATATGAGACACTCAAGCCAAAGGTATGGCCTAGAATAACCCTGCAATGATCCCACAAGAGGGATTGTGTAACTGATGAACTGATAGAAGGTAAATTGCATTGTCACCTACTGCAACTATTGGGACTGCAACTTCCTAAAAGATAGAAAATAATATCTAGGAAGAATCGAGGCTCTGATGATTTTGAAAATGTAGATCAGGGCTCAATGATGGATTCCCAAGATAACCCAAAAAGGGTTTCTTAGATCTGTCAATCTAAGAAAACCACCCTCTTAGGGCTTCACATATATGCTGTTGGGGATGAAGATATGAAGATAGATCTGATGATATGATGGCTAAAATGATTCACAATCAGATCTATGAAAGAAGGGATGATTCACAATCAGATCTATGCAAGAAGGGCTGATCCCTTCTCTAGATCCTTGAGCTAAAAGCACAAGATCCAACTCCTCCAATATCCTCCACTGAAAATAGCTGATGGATGAACAACAACTTCAGAAAACTACGTTGTAAGAGAGGGAGGCTCAATAGCCTACGACTAGATGTGTCAAATCACCTTCTGAATGATGGAAACAATAGATCCAATGTGAGGAGATGATCTCTCACAGGATTTCCAGCTAAAATACTGGAAACTTCCTTCCTCCAATAGATCTACAGGACTGTACTGCGCAATCCTTGAAGGGAATGCTGCTGCATGGAGGTAAAACCCAATGGCCTAAATTTTGGATGTAGATCTACTACTCCTGAAAGGCTAGATGTGAAGAAAAAAACGGTAGGATGAATACTCCATCGGTTTCCTAGTTGAATTCTAGAAACAACCTTCTGAAGATGGCAGTAATGCCTGATAATGAATGAAGAACAACCCTCTTACAAGAGCTACTCAATGAAAGAGGTGGTATTCCCGCTTGGGAACACCGTGTGCTAAAAATCACTGCAAACTCTGCTAAATAGCCCAAGCCTGCATAGAAATGTCCTAAGATTATAGATCTAAACATATCAAGAAACGAATAATCCAAATCATGCCTTCTCTTGTGCCTTCACCTTAATTATATAGATATGAGCCTTCCATAGCCTAGGCCCACTCCAAAACTGTGTTATACATGTCAACATAAGTCTCCATGGTTGACTGCACTTTTTCTCCATGTCCTCCATCATGTTCACATAGGGTGATCACCCTCTCCTTCATGTGTGCATTAAATGCACCACTTCCTCCACTAACTTATCATAAGTGCTCCATGATCTTCTTTGAATGCACTATGATCTCAGTTGACCTTATTAAAGATCCTCATGATTTTACATTTAAGATCCATGATCTTATTTGACTGTTTCACCCTGCATAATCTATCTCATAAATGAGACATGATCTCCATTAATGGAGCTGCTCCACTACTCCATGATTTTAGATCTATATTTAGAATATCCACATACACACATAAAATTGGATTTTATTCATCTTTGAGGATTATGGGTCCCTCCACCCTTTTATTTACTTAATTAATTAATTTTATTAAGAACTCTAATGTTCCTAATGTCATGTGAAAATTTAGGAATATTACAGTCCTCCTTGACAAAATGTTTCTTATCCTCAAGCAATTGCAAAAGTAGATGCTAGAGAAATTTTTCCCCCTCCAAATGGCATCCACACAAGGAAGGTCTCCCCATTTTCTGCAATGAGTTATGTATGCCCAGCACCAAAGTTTCATCTTTATAATGTTTAGAGTGATCTCAAAATTTGTAGCTAGACACCCCTCATCAATCATGAAGCTCCAAGTGACAACCACAAGTTGTCCAACATCCTCCACAATACATGAGATACATAAGAATATATGGTTCCTTCCATAAGAGGAAAGCTCCAGCTCACAAATTATACCTCCATCCCATGCTACATGAAGTAAAGAGAGGATTCTCATGCCTCCATCCTTAGCCCTGTTGGCCTTGTTGGATCTAAGCATCATCCCAACATTTTACAAAAGAAGAAGAAGAGATATATGGGTAGACAAATATTTCAAACCATATTCTCCCAATAGTAGCCAACGCAGCAATGCTCTTTAATGCCACACCACACCATCAAGATACCAAGTATGGTGTCTATACTCTCCAAGTAAGAGCCATTGGAGGAGTGCCTCTTGCTTCCATCCTCCAACACTATCATGAAAAGTAGGGGAGTATGTAGGACCAAAGTCCCCCAATAAAATCCATAGCAACAAGATCTCTTACTGCCTCTTCACACCATCAATTGAATCATGGACTAACAACAACATACTGAATCTCATATGAAATGTCATATCAACACAATACAAAAAAACTCCATTATCACATATCATGAGAGTATTATGCCATATTACCAACAATATCAAACACATAATCATGGGAGATGTCATGTGATGGCCAAAATCTCTTAACCAAAATGAGCATGCCTTCTTCTGCTTCATTTTATCATTAATACACAAGGCATGAATAAAAAAAAAAATGAGCTATTGGGTGGTTACCATACTCACCCAAGAGCAGCTAGCGCAGCCATGCCTTTTTCTTCATTTCATGAGTGTTTTTCAAGGCATGGATCAAAGAAATAGGAGCCTTTGGGAGGTGACAAAACTCTCCCAAGGGCAACCAATGTAACCAAGCTTGGTGGTCCATGTCATATATCTGCAAGTGGTCATGCAACCCTTTGCTTATCATCCTCACCCACCCATCCCAATGTGGATGATGAATGATGTACTGCATAATCATGGTATCCTCCTTTTGTAGAATACCATCCTCCCCAAACTAATGAAGAACTTTGCACTTCATGAAATGTTGAAGTGCACCTCCAAAGAGATCTCTCAATGAGATTCTCTTTTCACCAAAGGCCCTCCAAAACCAAAGAGTTTCTGGATCTGCTGCAGGTAGAAATTTCTCTTTGGGCTAGGAGATGCCCATTGAGAAAGTGTCATCTAGAAAGGAGAAAAGATTCCTCATCTCAAGATTTCTACCATTTTTCATCTTTACCTCCATTGCTTCATGAGTGAAGCTACCCTCAGAATGCTCCAAGAATAATGGGGCTCCTCTTTTATCACTGTTACTAAGTGACAACGTTGTAGATCTACATGGTAATACATGTGCTATCTCAAAGCAAGGCATAATTCTGATCTAAAAAGGTAATATACCAAAAGGTAAAATGCAGTGATACTGAAACATAATATAAGAACTGCAGCAAAGCAAAAAATAAATCTATATACACATCAAAATGCATAGAAATATTTGTGCCATTTTATTATATTGGAGGTGAAAAATCAAGTACAAAAGTGCTCAAAATATGAGACACTCAAGCCAAAGCGATGGCCTAGGATGAACCTGTAATGATCCCATAAGAGGGACAACATAACTGCTGAACTGTTGGATGGTAAACTGTGATGTCCCTACTGCAACTGTTGGGACTGCAACTGCCTGAAAGATATAAAGTCGGATATAGGCAGAATGGGAGCTCCGATGATGTTGAAGATGTAGATCAGGGCTCAATGATGGATTCCCAAGATAACCCAAAAATGGTTTCTCATATCTTTCAATATAAGAAAACTACCCTCGTAGGACTTCACATATATGTTACTGGGGATGCAGATCTAAAGATAGATCTAATGATATGATGGCTACAATGATGCATAATCAGATCTATGCAAGAAGGGTTGATCCCTTCTCTAGATCCTTGAGCTAAAAGCTCAAGATCTAGCTCCTCCAATCTCCTCCACTGAAAAAAGCTATTGGATGAACAATAGCTTCAGAAAACTGCGTTGTAAGCGAGGGAGGCTCAATAGCCTACTACTGGATGTGTCAAATAAGCTCTTGAATGATGGAAACAATAGATCCAATGTGAGGAGATGATCCCTCACAGGGTTTCCAACTGAAATACTGGAAACTTCCTTCCTCCAATAGATCTATAGGACTGGACTGCCCAATCCTTGAAGGGACTGCTACTACATGGAGGTAAAACCCAATCGCCTGAATGTTGGATGTAGATCTGCTGCTCCTAAAATACTGGATTTAAAGAACAAAGTGGTAGGATGAATCCTCAACCAGTTTCCTAGCTGAATGCTAGAAACAACCTCCTGAAGATGGCACCAATGCCTGATAAGGAATGAAGAACAACCCTCTTTCAAGAGCTACTCAATGAAAGAGGTGGGATTCCCACTTGGGAACACCCTGTCCTAAACAACACTACAAACTCTGATAAACATCTTAAGCCTGCATAGAAATGTCCTAAGACAAATCTAGATCTAAACAGATCAAGGAATGAATAATCCAAATCATTCCTTCTCTTGTGCCTTCACCTTAATTATATAGATATGATTCTTCCATAGCCTAGGCCCACTCCAAAACTATGTTGTACATGTGGACATAAGTCTCCATGGTTGACTGCATTGTTTCTCCATGCCCTCCATCATGTTCAAATGGGGTGATCACCCTCTCCATCATGTGTGCATTAAATTCATCACTTACTCCACTAACTTATCATAAGTGCTCCATGATCTTCTTTGAATGCACTATGATCTCAATTGACCTTATCAAATATCCTCATGATTTTACTTTTAAGATCCATGATATTATTTGACTGTTTCATCCTCCATAATCTATCTCATAAATGAGACATGATCTCCATTAATGGAGCTGCTCCACTACTCCATGATTTTAGATCTATATCTAGAACATCCACATACACACATAAAAGTGGATTTTATTCATCTTTGAGGATTATGGGTCCCTCCACCCTTTTATTTACTTAATTAATTAAGTTTATTAAGAACTCTAATATTCCAAATATCATGTGAAAATTTGGGAATATTACATGTCGTATTTTGTGTTGCTCATGTCACAAATGTCATAAAGTGACAAAAGTTGTATAAACTTGTTCATCCTAGATAACATGCTTGAGATATCCCCGAAGACCTAAAATGGAAATGCCTTGAATATTTTCTGCAAAAAATTTTAAAAACCTTATTTTACAAGCTCGGCATGTTTCTTCCCTTAATAGCCTCACGCTTTTCACCTTGTCCCTAACCTGTGGACAACGCTTCTAGCATAGGAATCCAACGGTATATTCACGCTGGTCCTCTTCAGGAAGGTTCCCAAAAAATGGAGCAGAAGCTTCGACCTCTATAATTCTCGAGAATAGATTTCTGGTACTTATTGGTTGAGGATATGGTTGAATACTCCCATTTTTACCCTTGCTCTTATCTCCAAATATACTCTCCTTTGAGAAGAGGCCTTTCCCCCTCATTAGTGGATCCTTAACTTCCTCAGCTTTGCTATAAAAGAGTTCCATGATAGTGAGTCTTGGTTGGTCATTGTTGTTTTCCATTCTTATGCTTATTTTCACCTAGACTCTTGTAAATTCGATGAGGAAGGAGAAGAAATTGAAGGGCTTGGATTGGATTTGGATTTCCACTCTGAAGGAGGCCTCCAAAATCAAGGCACCAGTTTTAAGCTTCCCTTTGTTTATTTAATAATACAAAGTATGATTTTCATCCCATCAATCTGTTAATATTAATTGATTTAGCATGATACTCCTTGATTTGTCATGTGGTTTTCTTTGAAATATATATATATGATATGTATATTTAGTTTTTTGTCATATGATCTTTATTACAGGTATTTGAACATAGAAGGAATAGTGAGGAACAAGCCTGCAAGAGAAAGGATCAGAATCAACATCGAGCAAGGTAGGTCATCTACCTCACTCATATTATTTCGATGTTAAACTAGGAAATATTTTATTCTTTGTCATGGTTGTTACTAGACCCACTCATTGGGCTAGAGGGATCGCTTCTTTCTGAAGAGGGGATTTTCCTGCATAACAATTGGTGACTCCACTAGTGAGTTTACACCCTTTTCACCCTCTTCTTGTTTTTTGTCTTCATGATTAGTTTGGTCAACCGTTGAACGAACGCTTGTTTGGCTTATTTGTTAGTCTATATTCTGGATTGTAAGTGTTTTAAGGTATCAATTCTAAATTTTTTCCTCAAATATTGTTGTTTTATCCCTCTTTTCCTTGATCAATGTGATTTTTAATAGATATAGTCACGCTACTAGCGTTGTTTTTTGCTATAAAATATGCATTGCAGACCACTGGTGTTAGCTGGTGGATCGCGTTGGTATTAGAAAATAGATATTTTCTAGGTATCTTCTAGAAAACCCTCAGTGTGTCTTGATCCTTTAAATATTCTCATTTCTTTGATTGCATTATTTCTTGCTTTGAGTTCTTGCAGTCTCTTTGAAAAGCGCAAATTAGTATTATGATTTAAGTGGTAAAGTTTATGTTTTGGTTGAGTCTTGTTGTTGAAAGTCAATTAAAATCTATGTTTACTTCTTGTATCAATCAAGGAATAATGATTCTCTACTATCGGACAGTAGTGAACTTTGTGCTTGTTTAGAGAAATTGGGGTTTGCATATGTTTAGTTTTCATTTCGAGAATTATTTTTTGTTAAATTCATGAGATCACTTCCATTGAAAGGATATTTTTTTGAAATTTATTATTGGAAATAGATTAAAGTTTTTTTCAATAAGTGAAAACTTTTTAAGTGCATCAATTGCATCAGTTGCATTTCATCATTCAAAGAGAAAAAAAAAATTGATTTAAGTGCATCTTAGTGAAAGTAGAAATCATTTTAATTTTGAACGAGTTTCATTCAGGATTGTGAAAGTGAAATCGTTTTACTTTTTAAATTTTCATTTTGAAAAGTGAAAAGTGAAAGCTAGTTGGGGGAAATTTTTCTTGCTACATTTTGTTTGATGCATCACTCTTTGCGATCTCTTCCCTTATTAGTGTAGCTTTCATTTAAAATGAAGGAATCACTTTCTCATATAATTGCATCTCAAGAATTCAGGTGACATTGTTTTGAGCCCATCAGATCAACATTAAAATGAACCTCAATTAACCTAAGGATTATTTGGAATTAAGGACAATATCTAGAGGTTTAGGCTAGAGATGTGTTCCGACGTCATTAAGCATAGCAGTTGTCGATAAAAACATGTGTTTCATTTCGGGGGTGATATCACGTCCCACGTACGGAAGTATATAGGACTATGCTCCATGTATGGTAAGTATATGGGGACACTCGCATCGAACATTTACACAATAGAAAGCTCTACTATGGGCTGAGATCCCACATACTATCAAATATATTTTGGGAGACCCCACTAGGTTGCAAAATTTCCATAGGTAACTGATTCGGCCGCCTTGTAGATGTGATACACTGAACACAACACTCAGGGAGATTGGTTTTCATACATCATGTCCTTGGTTCGCCAAGGTGTATATTGTAGTTCACGGATACTTGATAATCCCTTTTTCCTAGATTACCCTTTTTTACTTATTTTATTTAATTCTAAAATTTACTTTCCATGAAAACATCCTACTCGTGCAGTACTCCTTTGCCTCATCATGTCCTATTAATTGAAAATTTTAATTGCTAAAAAATAATTCACCTATCCTTTACTTCATCTTGTCCAAAGGTCATCATGGCTGAATCTTTAAATTCACCTCACTCGTCCCATAAAGGAGCTCAAGGACTCAATCTTGAGATTCTGCGTTTTCCACCTGAGCCTCTTAAAGCTCAATATTTTGAACTTGAAATTGTGTCAAGCATCCAATTGCTCTCTTCTCGACCATCGCTTGACGATTAGCTTTCACCATTTGAGGATCTTATGTTGGAAAGTATTGAACCCACTGCACAGATTGTGCTCTTTCCTCCTAATCTGCTCTATGAATCATTCATAGTATCTCCTGAGCATCCGTATAGTCCTTTCAACAATCACAACTCCCCTTTTTTTGCTTCTCCCATTGCACCTTGAATTATTGTTCGACAGTTTTTTGCACCACACATGGCATTGAATGCAGAAGATGCTCTATCTGTGAGAACTCCTCAAATTATTCCTATGGAAACTTTTGTGACTCACACCCTAGAAGTTGTTGTCAAATCCATGTTCCCTCCGGAAGGTTTTCTTTATGTTTCTGCTTCTTATTATTTAGGAAGTGGAACGAATGTATCCTCTAGGCATGTTACGTATTCGCTTCCACCAGGTTACACTTCTCTCGAAAACCTCATCTTAGAAGCTTCTGGGGCCGCTTCCATTTTTCATCATCCTATCTGGTCTTCTGGTATTACTCCAACTTCTGGCTTATTTGATTTAGATGTAGCCACATTTTCACAACCTTCTACTCAACATGTAGTTTTTGTGGGTCAAATTCTTGTTACACTTGGTTCGTCTAATCCTTTGTACCTATCTACCATTACTATTGTTCCACCTTTAAGTGGACAACCTACGGTTTTGTTTGTGCCTGGAACTCAATCACATCCCTTATATGTACCCTCCCTTTCGTTTGGGGCCATTCTAAACTACAGAACTGTATCGTGGGAGGGAAAACCCATATCTAGTCTTGGTGTAACTTTGGTTTTATCCCTAAAATTTTTTGTCATGGATAACTATTTACAAGGTGCTCACCCATATTCAAAACAACTTTTTTATCAATAGCCCCATGTTCAGTAGCCTCATGTTCAGAAACCCTATGACATTCAACAACCATATATCCAACAATCTCATGTTCATCAACTGAACGTACAACATCATTATATTCAACAGTTGAGCGTTCAACAACATTATGTCCAACAACCCCAAAATCCACTATTGGGTGTTGCGAGTAATATAGTGCGGGTTGGTCCTCATATTCCATTTGACATTAACCCTCCTTTTGGAAAAGATGTAACTTACCCTCTTAGACCTGGTATTCAATACCAACAATTCTAACACGGGTAGTACCAACAACACTAGCGTTGACCTTATGTCCAGCAATGACCTAATCCTCAACATGCGTTGTAGCAGGGGCCTTATCATTAGCCCCAATAGCAGCCTTATCAATAGCACCATTAGGGACCTTACCTTTAGCAACAGATGAAATAAGGACCATATCATCAACCCTGGCCTCAACAAGGAACTTTTCAACAACAAATACCCTTTCAACAAAAGTGGGGGGAATATGGTTTTTATGGTCAAAATCAACCCCAATGGGGGAAAAACCCATACCAGCAAGGCTCGAACTCTCAAATGGGTAACTACAAGAGACCTTTCACTCCTTATAATCCTATGTTGTCGTTCTTGGCTACATTGGAACTTTCGGATGTGTCAAGGCTTACAAATGACCCAATACAGCACATGCTGCATTGGCCTCCGGTTCTAATTAAAATTCTTGGGGATTGTCCTAAATTTGAAGGTAAATATGGAGAATACCCCCAAGCTCATGTTATGGTGTACCATTTATGGTGCTCTTTTAAATCTTGGGTCGACTATTGATTTTATTACGTCTTTTCCAGTGCACATTAATGGGCATCTCCGCTAAATGTTACATTGAACTACCCTACAAAATTTTTCAAGATTTCAACTTGTTTTTTATGGCCTTCCTTACGCATTTCCAGTTACTCGTCCAGCATGAAACTTCCACCCACCTCTTAACATCTTTGGAACTATCAACTGCTACCCATATCTCCAATCACATTCATGAGTGGAGACGTAAGAGACGTTTGATCAAGTTTGAAATTCATGATCATATTCTGACTGAATGGTTCATTAACTCATTCATTCCACAAATTTCCAAAGATATTGTTATGGTTGGCTATGTAACTTAGGAACACTCCATTGGTCATGCTCAACATCTAGATCTTGTTTATTCCCAGTCTGGGACATTATATGATATTTTACTGAATGCCCCAAGATTTTTAATGGACCTGTCATCTTTGAAATCCACTGATACGCCACCAGTGGATGTTTTTATTGGGTCAGTGGCTCAAACTGCTAATAGTTTTTAAAAGATTATTTGAAGCCTAAGTCTACTTTTTCCACTACACCTTTCACTCCTACGAATGATTCTAAAAATCCTGGTAAAAACTTTGATTTTAATGCCATTCAGTCTGTCGAGACCAATAAATCCTCAAAATTTAAGAAGAAGGAGAAAGGAAAAGCCAAATCTGATACCCCTAAACATAATTCCTCTAAGTAGAACATTGACCATGCAACTAAACGTAAGCCAAAATATCCTTTTTTAATATGTAATGATGGTAATTACACCAAGGACTTCCCTTATCGTGCTGAGGTTAGTCATCTTCTAAAAGGCACATCGGGAACATTGGTTGTTTTGAAAGATCCCTTTCCATCTCATCAAACACAAATGGTAGACCAACCTCAATCCTCTGCATCTAGAAGCTCTTAGGCTTTCATCGTTGGTACAGAACCCATTTATTTTTCCACTCAATTAAAATAATATTCGAATCCTACCAAACCTTTGGTGGAAAAAGATTCCTCTGGTGTGCCTTCTTCTTCCACCCCACCTAGTTCTAGTCCTCTTCATATTGAGAAAACTAGTAATGATTCCATTATTCAACCAACTTTGAAAGGTGTTCTCCAGAAATCTTTGTATAATCCTAATGCACAAACTTCTCAGCATTATAATATTGTGGAATATTTAGCTCAACATCCTTCAACAATGTTAACTTTGGAAGTCCTTCAATCCTTCTCATCATAGAGGAAGGAATTTATATCCACTCTCGGAGGAATTGATCCTTCACATTCGAATTTAATTACTTTTGACCTTGAAAATCACATTCCTCCTCTCCCATCACAAATGTCTTTTCTTATACAAGTTCGTGTGATGGGTAATACTATTCATAGGATTTTCATTGATGAAGGTGCCTCCACCTACATAATGTATATTTCATGTTGGAAAGACATTGGCTCTCCTCCATTAAGTCAATCTCCTAATACGCTGGAAAATTTCGATGGAAGAGGTTCCCAACCATATGGTATTATTAAAACTCTACCAATCTAGTTGGAGGAAAAAACGGTGGATATAGAAGTAGAATTTTTTTATGTGAATCTCAACTATAATATTCTACTCAGTCATAGTTGGGCCCATGCAAGGGTTTGCATGGTCTCTACCCTTTTTCACCTTCTTCATTTTACCCATCAGGGGAAAATGTTATGGTTGATCTGTTTTCCTTTTTCTCTCTTGATTCTTCAACTAGAAATGTATAGTATGTTTTGAATACCATTGTTCCTTATGAGAGATTCAGAGCGGGTCTCTTTAAAGACTCATCATTGATGGGAATATTCTCACTTTTCCTCCAAATTTTGCTTCAGTTAACTTGATCTCGTTTGGTCACGACCCCTGGATCATTCGCAGCCCTGACCAGATTGATATTTTTGGCAACGTTATGTCACTTAGTCTTGTCAAACAGTTGTATTAGAGCATCCTTCTAGCTTCTGCGACTGCATATGATTCCAAAGATAAATTGGTTTCATTTCTAGACACATACTCATAATATCCCTAGTTTGGTTCATGGGATTCAAATGATCCTTTGAATGAGAAATTTCTTTGTGATGAGAGTATATTAGAAGTTATGTATCTCGACAAAAATCCGTGGGATGGTGGCCATCATCATTCCTATTTTCTCCAAAGCCTTGGTGAAATTTCTATATGTCTAAAAAATTTTGTTTCCTTTGAATTGACTGGTCAATTCCATAATTCCAACTTAGTTCATGAAGTCTTATCTTAAGGAATAATGGGAAATATTTCGGCGACCATTCTGATCGACATCTATGTTAAACCAGGGATTTTAGAGAATATCCATATTGGGGCTTCTTGTTCTCCAGATTAGATCAATATTTCTCTTGTTTTTTTCAAAAATAGCACCCCACCCTCTCCCTTTGACCCAGTTATTAATGTTTAATAATTTTCCCATAGGGGAATTATTTCCATTCTTTTTAACCCTCACTCAGCTAGGGGTCATGGGCACTTCATAGTTTTTGTGAATTATCTCAAAAAATTGGTCAAGGTAATGCCTACAAGCAATATCAAGGGTAGAACTATGGGTTTATTTCAGTTAATCATAATGGAAATTGATCATCTGAGCCCTGCATTGGAATCCATTCAAAATTATTATGCTTGATTCAATGTAAATAATTTTTCACATTAGTGATTTTGACTCATTAGTGTACAATTAGATTTTGGTGTGATTGTTTTCTTTTGCAGATGTGTTTTCCTCTTCTTACCCTGTGTTCCTCTTGGTTTTCAGATGTTTTAAAACCATTATGTTGATTTTTCAGAAGGCACTTGTCATAATACATGGAAATTTTCTTCCGTAACATGGCCACTGTTTTCTCCTAATGGCGAGTTAGTGAATTTTCAAGGCATATGCTCTATTCAAACAACTAAAAACATTGCCGAATATAGTGCGGTTATCGAATTATTATCGAAAGTTGTTACTCTTGGTATTAGGGCATTGGTTGTTAAACTCTATTCACAATTCGTTGTGCTAAAATTTAATGGACATTATTCAGTCAAAACCCTCACATATTACACATGTATCTACATCTTCGATTATTGGAACGAAATTTTGATTACATCACTTATCAACATACTCCAAGACATTTGAATAAATCAACTAATACATTAGCTAATTATGTGTTAGACAGACATTTACATCATATGTGAAAACAAAAACATCATCATATATACATATATACCGAGTCTGTAAAAAGTGTGGTACATCAAAATTTCAAAAATTTGTGTTCGGAGACACATGGCTTATTGAGCCTACATAAGTGCAGTAAAAAGAACTAAATGAGGCATATATATCCTCTGGAGTGATTTTGTTTGTAATATGTGACAAATCTAACCACTTGACACAATAGTCGATTAATTCTAGCTGAAATCCCCATCATGTGTCTTTGATATTGCAGAGGAATATCATTGACTGAGGCATAGTCTGGTATGCCTCTCATCAAAGCTGTGAGGTTACACTCCACCTTGACTATAGGTTTAGCACCCTCATCATAAATAGTTGTCTCAATCTATCGAACCACACGCTGCACTACCTAAGACCTGGAGGCCTCACTGCTCCAACATCTATAGAAAATAATCATAAATTAAACTCCTGGTACACAAAAAAAAAAAAATATTGAACAAAAATTTAAAAAACAATTCTTACCGAGGTCAACCCACTATCCTCCCAGTGTAATAGGAATATCTGGATCTCCCCTGAAATTTTTCCCTACGTATGGCCAGTCATCAATCATGATAAGGTTTTGGAAGATCCACCCGAGGAATGTAGGAAGGAAATGCATTTGTCGCTTGCTACCATGGCGAGGCATCATATCACTCTATCTATGAAGTCGTGGATCCATCAGTGTAGGGGGTCCCACCTCTATCCTCTAACATCAAAATATTGGTACCTGTCAGAATCAAATCATCTACATATAATAATATAATCAATAATTTACCTTCAACCACAATATGGTAAAGGTTTTCATCTGCTTCACTTTTGGTGAAGCCCAACGTAGTGAAATAGTTGTCAATATTGGTGCACTAAGCACGAGGTGTTTGTTTCATTCCATAAAATTCTCACTTGAGTCTACACACATGTGACTCTCTGTCAAAGGTATCAAATCCTTCTGAATTCTCTATGTACACCTCTTCCTCAATCACTCCATTGAGGAAAGTTTTCTTTACATCCACCTAATGTATCTTCCATTGCATATGCACTAAAAGTGAAAGAATAGATCTGATTGAAGAGTACCTTGCTACTGGAGAAAAGGTATCCTCTTAATCTACTCCCTCTACCTAAGAGAACCCCTTGGCCACAAATATGGCCTTGTGATTCTCTACACTACCATTTATTTCTTTCTTCACCTTTTATACTCACCTAGATCCTACAACTGACTTGTCCTCCGATCTTGGGACAACTTCCCATGCACCGTTTCTGATAATGGATTCATACTCCTCAACCATGGCATCAACACATATTGGTTGTTTCACTTCTTCCTCAAATGAGGATGTCTCAGTATCTACACTCTCTCTCATAAGAGCCATGTAGACAGTGTATATATCTGGGGACCTTCTCTTCCTGCGTTGTGATGTGGGTGCTCCCACATTATCACTAGAATCATGCATCAACATGTCAGCCTCTCTGTTGTGTTTCCTTCCATCTTTGGATGTCTCTGCTTGAGTGGGTTATTCCACTCTATGCTCCTCCTCTTGTGGATGCTCTGTGTCTTGAGGTTCTTCTTTTGGAGCTAAGAGCTCCTCAACTACATGCATTTAAAGCTCCCTATTAAGGGAAATTTCGATGGCCTTTCCTTCATCGAATTTCACATCTCTACGAACCAATATCATCCTGTGATATGGCAGGTACACCCAATAGTTGTGAGGTGTATCAATGTACCCAAATAATATGCCCAACTCAGTTGTTTGTTATATATTTTTTTGTGCATCTTTGGTAACATGACAATAAACTGATGAACCAAAAATTATAAAGTGTGCCACATATGGATTCTTGCCAGAAAAGGATTCTTCTAGTGTACTCATCTTGAGGATCTGATGAGGACTTCTATTCTGCACATGCACAATTGTGTTGCATGCTTCTACCCACAAGTGAAATGGTAGGCCATAATCATGTAACATTGCCCGTGAAACTCCCACAATTCTTTTGTTATTCCTTTCTACAACCCCATTCTGTTGTGTTTTATGAGGTGTTATCAACTCTCATTGAATGCCTTTTGATGCATAAGTTCTTGAATTTAGTCGACACATATTCTCCATTATTTTCACTCCTGAGAGCCTTCACCTTCTTGCTTGTGTCTTTCTCAACAAGTTCTTTGAACTCACAAAAATTTGAGAACACCTGGTCATTCTTGTGCATGAAGAATATCTAACACTTGCATGAAACATCATCTACAAAAATCACATAATACAACTGCTTGGTCATGGAGGTTTTCAAGAATGGTCCACACACATATGAGTGAACTCTTTCAAGGATCTCTTTCGCTCATATGTCCTTATTATGAGAGATGGATTTGGTGTACTTCCCCAATGTACACCCTTTTCATGTATCACGTTGCTCAAGTGCACTGTTGGAAAGTCTTGTAGAGATTTGTTGCATGATATTCAAAGCTTTGTGATGTAGATGGCCCAATATTCTATGCCATAACTCACCAATCTCTCGGTTCTCCACCTTCTCCATTTTCATGCTCAAAGAAGCACAATATTATACATCCAATTTGTAGAGGTTCTTTACTTGAACCTTGATCTTCTTCACTTGTCTCATGGCTATGTGATGAAGGAACGTCTTTCCTTTGCTAAATATCACATCGTAGCCACAGTCTTCCAGCATACTAACTGAAACTAAGTTCTTCTTCAAACCAGGAACATACATGACACATTTCAATGTGAGAGGAGAACCAAACTCCCTCTGAAAGGTAACAGTACCGATGTTGGTCATGCTATACCTCCCATAATATCCCATCTCGATGTGCATCTGGAGATCCTTCTCCTCCAAATCGTTGAAGAAATCTTTTTTTTCAGTCATATGGAATGAGGCTCCACTATCCAGGTACCACACAGAACCCATCAATGATGAAACCATGCATGTGATGAGAGTGAAATTCACCTCGAATTATGAATAAATTTATTCACCTACCCCTCCTCCTGAGGGATTATTTTCGGCCTTTTTATGCGGACACTTTGTGGCATAATGTCCCAGTTTGTGATAGTGAAAACATTTAATATTTGACAAGTCTTTCTTCTTGCTATCTTGACCAGAATCTGATTTGGAATGGGATGAATCCCATTTCCCTTTATTTTCCTTTCCGTCCAAGGCACAGTTCTCATGATCACCATGATTTGATGAGGATCCATCTCTGGTATTCCATTGAATATCTTCTTGTACCAATTCTGACCACAAACTCTCCCACTCTGGTAGCTTCTCCCTCCCATTCATAGAATCCTAGTAGTCATGCCAACCCTTGGGAAGTCCTAAAGTTCTAGGTTCACCAGATCATCCTCAAAAACTATAACACCAACACTTCTAAGATCATCCCAACATTGAGTGAACTTGGTCAAGTATTTTGGTATTGTCTCGCCCTTCTCCATCTTTATTTTTCTGAGCTTGTCTTTCAGTGCTAGCTTCATGTGGTCATTATTGTTTTGAAACAAATATGTTAAGGCCTTCCACATAGCATATGGATTTTACTTTCCATGGAGGTTTGAGACAATATGATCTCGAACACCTTCCAACATAATTCCTCTTGCCTTTGCTATGTTCTTATTCCATGCTTCCAGATCTTAAGCATCTGTTGCTGTAGGTTTAGGAATATCACTTTCTATGAATCACTTCGGCCTGTTTTCTTCTAAAGTTGCTTCCATTAGGGGAATTTTGGGGTCTAAAATGGGCCTCCTAAGAAAAATGTACAACCAAAATAAAATTTATAAGAAACAATAGGATTCAAGATGATGATGTCAACCATGGGGGATTATCCACCATTTTCTAAGTAAAAGGGTAAAAATATTAAAAAATAATAAAATAATAAAACTACCTTTTCAACTCTTATTTTCAACTTATCTCCCAATTTTTTTACTCAAATTTCGAGCAGGAGTACCCATGTTTCGTACTTTAGATGGACACTGCTACGCGAAAATGAGAAATACATGAAAAAACGTGATTGCAATCATGTTTTTCATGTATTTCTCATTTTTCATGTATAAGGGTCCATAAAAAGTATGCAACATGGGTACTCCTTGGATGAGGAATTAAATTTTGCATCCAAAGATTACTCCCACTTGAAATTTGAGTAAAAACTTTGGGAGATAAGTTGAAAATGTATTTTTTTCTTTTTTCACTCTAAAATTTGATGATGTCATCATATCTTATTTTATTATTTCCACTATTATTTTATAATTTCCTTAGGAGGCCCATTTTAGACCTCAAAATTCCCCTAATGCATCTTGTATCTCGAAGATATGTAATTCAAACTACCCTCAAGGGCATATTCGAGTCTCAATCCAGAGAAATACATCATGATCTTGTTGTTAATCCTGAAGAGTAGATATGAAAATTTGATTCACCTACACAGAACAAGCTCGTATTATTATCTTTTTGATTTATTCATGCTCTGATACCATGTATAAAATCCACGTATATTCAACTGATAATTGTAATATGCTAAAAAATTATACTTTGATATACTCTACTAATTGCGGAAACCAATCTAGATCTGGAAATCACAAAAAAATGAAAGAGAAAAAATTTCAATCACATAACACATATTTTCCTGGGGAAAGCCTCAGCTAAAAATCCCGCTATATGTATATTGCATAATTCAAAGAAACCTTTGCATTATCTCTATCTATCTGAATGATTCCTAGACAAGCCTGGTTCAATACTTAACCAATTTTCTGTCCTCCGGGATGCCTATTTCCTTGTGTAGTTTTCTCGGGTAATTAGGCCATATTAATTAGGGAAATTCCCAATCCATATTGCGCAATCCATTAGGGGACTTCCTAAATACATGCACCATTTGTACAATTTAGATAATTATAAAACTGATAGTACACTGCCCTTGAACTCTAATCTCATCTGGGTCTTTCTCAGAACTGACATGCATGAGTTATTTATGAGTTAGTTATCAGTTAACTGGTTGAACACATGAAGTGACACCCCACTCTCCAACATCCTACTAGTTCCTCCATCAATTAGAACTAATTTAACTAAATTTAACTCAGATAATTTGAGTTAATTAATTACAACTCAAAATAAACTCAA
The DNA here is from genome assembly GCA_034641835.2 of Pinus albicaulis. Classification (NCBI taxonomy): domain Eukaryota; kingdom Viridiplantae; phylum Streptophyta; class Pinopsida; order Pinales; family Pinaceae; genus Pinus; species Pinus albicaulis. The sequence goes on along the minus strand of CM076570.1, from coordinate 105,173,736 downwards.
CCAGGGCTCCTATAATATAGGAGACACTCTACACACCTCTATTTTGACTCTCAACTTGAACCAACTAAGGCATCATAACTTATTTAACCTTCAAAAGTTGTCATGTGATGTCTAATTACAATTTTATTCTAATTTAATCAAGGGAAAATTAAATTGGAATCCTTTCTTGGTGCCATTTTCAACAAATTTTCAGCAAAAAATGATTAAATTTGAAGGGGGCATGCTTCCCTTTTATTATATCTGACTAGGCCAAAAATATTGGGAAATGATCTGAAATTTATGAAGGAAGGATCCATGTGTTCAGATTAGTGAGAAAATTAACTAAACCATTCTTCACCATGAATCGGTCGAGTCTCTTTGAGATGCCTTATGTTCCCCATCTGTCGTCTTCCATGTTGTGCTTGTTACCCACCACTTTGTGGGTGATATCCCTAAGAGAAAAAAATTCTACAAGATGGTCCTCAACCGACATCCAACAACCCCTTGTAGCCACCAAATATCATGTTGTTCCATTTCTCTGCCACTTGAGCCAACCATGTGGTCTCTCACCCATTTGTCATGATTGTATGTTTGAAGGTGGGCCTCCTGAACCTAAAGGTATGTCTTGTCATTTGGTAATTGAGTATTGAGTTTGCTTATCATCGAAACTTTTTGGCATGGATTAACGGGGGGATTTGGTGGAAAGAGTGGGCTAGGTCTGTACTTTTGTCCCCTAGACCTCTTTTGGATGTTACCCTTGGATCTTAGTCCTGTGGGATCTCCTTTACTTACCATTGGGTTCTAGGGTGGTACTACATGGGAAACCCTGATTTTGGTTGTGTGGTTTTGTTGCATCATTCATATATATCACTCCCCTTCCATTTATTATAACCCCATTTATCATAGATCCCACCTGGGTCCACATTTCTCCATTTGGTCCACATAGGGTTAGTCCCCACTTCCCCTTCCCCACACCTTGGTTCGGGCTTGGAACGATGCCCCGGAGGTTGATGTAGTTGAAAATAAAAATTAAAGGCATAAATTGCCACATTCAATGGGAAAATGTACCACAAGATGTAAAATATGGTCGGGACAAAAATATTTAGCACATGCGTAAAAGCCAATGCATGAGCTCTACCCCATACCCATGCCCATCGCCCTGGTTCCATAGGCCCTAAATGAGCCTTCTTTATAATTAAGAAACCCATGATTTTCCCAATCCCTGGTGGGAAATGAACCACCCTACCTTAAAGGCAGTATCCACTGCTATATCTTACACGTCATGCTCTTATCCTTTAAGCACTGAGAATTTAATCAAAGAAAAATAATAAAACGAAAAATACATATAAAGAATGGTGGACAAATCAAGGTTGGGTCACCTCATGTACTGTGATTTCTCTCACCTATACATTATAGACCCAAGTGTGGGATTCCCTTTTTCTAGCTACCCTTGTACCCCGATATGTGGCCCAGGATTTCCCCTTTTATCCCCTATTCCATTCACCTCTTTATCACATTCCACCACCATTTGAAGGATGTACCTTGAACATATTATCCCCTCTAAAGGTATACACCACCTAAAAAGGTACCTGGCTAACACCCTTTGGATCTTGGAGACATTAGCACATGCCAAAGAACACTATCGAAGGGCATGCCATTATGAAGTGTCCATATTGAACCCTGGTATTGCATCAAGAGTGTTGAAACTCCCAGAGGCTACCCTACTTTACTTTATCAACTCGAGGTTCATACAAACTTGGAGGTGACCGTGCTATATACACAGCAGATGCATTCTACTCATGCCATCCTCTTTTGATTCCTACGAAAGGGTGTTGTTGCTAGGGTTTCTGAGTGAAGTCTGTCACACTTCTGAGTTAGACCTAGAACTACAGATAACTCAAAACCATTACTCTATCAACAATCAAACGACTATTCTAAATAAATAAGATGCATCTGGCAATTTTTCAAGGAAGGAAATCTATAATTTAGGCTATTGCAAGAAATAGAAGTAAATTAGGAAACATTCATGAAGCAAATTTTTGAATTGAAATTGCAGAAAGAAAGACTAATCTAATCACAAATGTTTGGGAAAAATGGCTAAATAAAATATAACTATTTCATGCTTAACTACCATTCTTTAACCATGCATCTAGTCATCACCTAACTACATTACATGTAAATCTGTTTTGTAGCAAAATAAGAAGGCGATAAGGTGTCATAAGAAGGTCTTGGACTCATGGATGCAAGGTTGAAGGTATCTTGATGGTTGTGGAAGGTATATATGAGGTGGAGGGTGGTTTATGGGTTGTAGGATACACCAACTAGTGCTGCTACAGGATCTTCTACAGGTTTCTTGTAGTGCTACAGGATGTCCTGTAAATTCTACAAGAAACGGGTTGAGGGTGTTTTGAGGCCAAAATTGATGAGGAAAGGGGTATGGAATGTGAAATGAAGGTTTATTTAGGTGGATGGAAGGTGGCCAACCCCTTGGCCAAGCTCAAAAATTCTCTCAAATCCTGTCTTGCACTTCTAGGGTTACTCTCGGTGTGGTGGTGAAAATATCAAAAACATGGCTAAGGGTGATTTTGTTGAAAGTAGGTTGATGAAGGGTGAGAAATGAAGCTATGGGTGATGGTGAAGTATTCCTCTACTGCGCTACTTGAACCTGCAAGAAAACTACCTATTTATGCAATAAACATTAGCAAATATATGACGAAGTAGATGGAAAATATGAGTTGAATTTGATAATAAAACCTACTGAAGCCGCTCAAATAGAGATCTAACTTAGTGTACTCAACATGTTCATGAAAATTACAACAACCTATCTATTCTTTCCAAGAAATCATAAATTGAAAGTAAATTTGGGATTGTGGTGAAGATCTCTTCTCCTCAAGCTCCAATGAAATAGATGAGAGAGGGAGGCTTTGACACACATCTTTTTGATTTTATATGCTATTGTACCAAGATATATGCAAGCGTAACTACAAAAAAAGATAAAATGGAAGCAAACTAAAAACACTAAAATGAAATGTAAGCAAACTAGCTAACATTGATGAAGCAAACTAGCTACAATGGCATAAAATAAAAATAAATACATAAGAGAGAGACTAAGGCTAATGGATTGGACCCTAAGCCAGAAGCCTATCTCTCTGAAACTAAATTGGTGAAGGACAAAGTGAATACTCATTTTATTGCAAAAATAGTCTCATTACATAACAATGAAAGTCTCAAAAGTATATCACAAGTCCTCCAAAATTTGAATCCTAATGAGCTCTTTCTATACCCTATTTAACCTAAAGGGTAGCTACCAACAACTCCCTAAAAAGTAGGTGATGTGTCCCCTTTTACTGCAAGAGAAGTGGAGCTTTGGTGCACTTGATCTTCCACTTTCTTGGTTGCCTTTGATTTCAAGTTGTTGGAGGGAATCTCGAGGATCCCTTGGCTGCCTTTGGGAGTTAATGAGGTGGAAAACCATCCTATAATCTCTCCTTGTTGTCTTCTCCAAGATTTGATTGCACAATCTTCAAAAAAAATGGAATATATTTGTGATTATCCTGCATTTAACCCATATTAGGAATTCGACGTATGACAAGCCTTAATCACCATATACACTAAGAAACATATGACCATAATGTAATTTAAATGTGAGAAAGAGAGAATAATAATGCTAAAAAGGTGACAATTAACCCCTCCAATTATACCTAATCATGGGGCTCATCATCACCCACCTAACAAATGGTTGCTCATCCTCTAAGAAACTTAGTCCTCCTTCTTCATTTCTTTTTGTGATTTAGTAGCCCCTATGACCTCCCAGGGAATAAGTGAAGGAGTTCCTTCAAGAGGGTAGAATCCAGCGTTCTTTTCTACCTCCTCCCATCCTCTGTTTTCCTCATCTCAATATTTCCCTTCACCCATTCCTAGCCGCAAAGGTGGACTGAGTTTCAAGCCAGCCATTGTATTTTCATTGATTGCATAACCCTCTTGTATAATGGTGCCCTTTCTAGGGCACTCCTTAATATCTCTGGGTTATGATATTCCATGTTTCAGAGATTAAGAGGGAGGACATTCCACCTTATTTGAATTTCTAGCACACATTCATCTCCCAACAACCTAGAAATATCATCAAAATGTGAAATGGCTTGTGCTTGTGTGTTGAGGTACTTGTCTACAAGGCTGGCATCATTCTTTATCTTGAGGTGATTGTTTATGACTCCTCTAGGGCTGAATAGTTCTACCATTATGTGTAGAGGCTCTATGTTTTCTCTTCTCATCACCTTCTTTAATTCATCTTCTCTTGCTTCCTCATTCACCATACAAGATGTTAGGTAAATTGACAAGGCGTTAGATTCAAGGTTGACCATGTTAAACAATAGAGTAGTTTTGGGGCACATGGTATTGTTCACCCATGGTTTTCGGCCCATGGTATTGCATGTAATGGAGCTTATAAAATGTTTGGGAAGACTTCATTGTAAGGTAGGCCAGTGGGGTCAGTGGTGAAGGCTCACATGGCCAGGTTGGCTAGGGTTTTGGCCAAGGCTAATGAAATTTCATTAGGGTCTGTCTTCCCCAGAGTTGGGTTTTTTCCTGGTTAATTTTTTTTTTAATGATTTATTATTGTTGTTGAATTATTTATATTTCTCTCTTGGTAAATAAGTTAATGTTCTCCAGTATTTTTTTCTTCATTTGGTATCAGAGCTAGATATTGGCTTTAGAGGGATGCCTTTTTTGCCAAGGGTTTAGGGCTTGATGAATGCAGTTATGCACAAGGTCCAAAAAATGTCGAGCGTGGGATTAAAATGATGAATTATATGTATTTTTGAATGCTTTATGGCTTTGGTGATAGCAAAAACCACAGGGAATCCCCTCAAGGGTTTTGACAGTGGAAGAGAACACAAATATGTTCTCAATTTTAGCGCAAGGACTATTGTGTTGCTACAAAAGAGGTAACACATGTTTGATGGTATGATGCTCAAGCCATCAAGTTGAAACTGGTTGATTTGAAGGGAACAATAGATCCATGTGGACAAGAGAATGGGGTTTGTTAGAAATATAATGCGGTGTTGTCAGGTTGTCCATGTGAATGTTCATAGAGAACATGATCGTGAAAACCACACGATTGATGTTTGAGAGTTAAATTAAAAAATCCGATTGGCATGGTGGTTCCAGTGGATGAGTTGGTAGGCACACATAATGGAGGCATAGCAAAGGTATCACATTCTTTAAGTTTTGATGGAATGGAAATGTACAAGGATTTTTATACTTCACAATGTTTTAGATCAGGTTGTGTAGGATGATTTCCATGTTTTGGGTAAAGTCACAATACCTTACAGAGATGGCATTGTGCTCAGTGTCTTCGGGACTATAGAAAAAGGATATTCATCTCGTGTTCAGGTGATAACTCAGGGAAAAATTCCATGACATTGGAAAATGTGTCTTTTTTTTATTCATAACTTTGGAAGCTAGCCTTTTACATGAGAAACAAAGAACTCATAAGTGCAGTCGACGAGAACGGGGAAGTGAAGTCGAAGCTATTGAGTGCAATGGCCCAATGGTGACAGTTGTCACAGTAGAAAAGGTACTCCATCACATTTGATTTAAGGCTAACTATTCTCAGGCCAACAATGGATTCAAAGGCATTGGGAAAAATTCGGGACAAGGAGAGGTGGTTGCAGCACATGGTTCATGAGAGCCCAGAAGGCCATCGAGGGCGTAGCCCAAACCATGGATCAATTTTGAAGTTGCACTCATATTCAAACAAATTTCATAATAAATAGATCTAGCCGCATGGATATTCATGTGAAAAAGTTTTTTACTGCAATTGAGCATAGGTTGGACTTGGTCTCTCCATCGAGAGTGGTCTAATGATGTTCATGGTTTATGTTTCCATGGTCTAGTTGTGGACTGCAACATGTTGTTTTCCACTGAAAATTTGTTACGGTGATGATTACAAAGCACAGGGGGAGTTTGTGGACTCCCATCATAAGGTGACTATGAACACCATTGACACATGCTTGGGGTATGGTTGCATGGTAAATCACATCGGTGATGAAACCTGATCGTGCGACATTGAATAATATTGCAGTGATCTAGATATTTTCCATTGGGAACAACGTCGAGCCCATACAATGATGGTGGAACTATGTCGAAGCGTGGAGCGTTAGAGCTTTGGAGGGATCCACAGAGGGATGACTCGACTGTTGTTACTGGCTATGTGGATCAACTCAAAATTGAATGTGTTGAAGTATGATATGAGTTAGGTTATATACGCCCTCATTCCATAAAAATGGTCTCAAAGCATGGAGAGGCACAGTGATGCGAGGGGATGGGTGTCAAATACGATCACAAGTGTTTGAAAAATTCATCTCAAAGATGACCAAGGTATAATTGGTTGTAGGGAAAATGGGTCATGAGAGGTCCATGAGAGATGATAGGATGGTTATACAAAGAGAGAAACAAGGGTTTTGAAAGAAAAAAAAACATTATTGTAATGGAGTCAAATTTTATTACATGTAAATGGGCATACTGTTGTAAGACCTGGTATGGCATGCGTACCCCTAGGTAATCACTGGTAAAGTATGGGCTAGACCTAGGTGTTAGGGGGGATGTCAAGTTAACAGCTACCCTAGGTATAAAACTTTGAGGGGGGTAAGGGCCAAAGTGAGTAGGGCTCACTCACTTGGCAAGGTTGGGTGGATTTAATCAAGAAACCCCAAGTCAATTTTAACTGGGGAATGTTAGGTAAATTGACTTGGAGTTAGAGTCAAAGTTGACCAGGTTAAAAAATCAGGTAGTTTTGGGGCACATGGTATTGTGAACCCATGGTTTTTGGCCCATGGTATTGCATGTAATGGACCCTATAAAAGGTTGGGAATACTTTATTGTAAGCTAGGCTAGGGAGGTGAGCGGTGAAGGCTCATATGGCAGGGTTGGCCAGGGTTTTGGCCAAGGCTAATGAAATTTCATTAGGGTGGGTTTTCCCCGGAGTTGGGTTTCCCCCAATTAAATATTGTGTGTTTATGATTTATTATTGTTTTTGATTGATTTATATTTCTCTCTCATTAAATAAGTTAATGTTCTCTGGCAATTGTTTCTTCACAAGAGGCTAAAGCCATTAACTACATATCTCCCAACCTAAGGTTAGGGTCCCAAATGTTTAATTCTGTCAAAATAAGATTGTGCATGTAGAATTATGCCATCTTGGCCTTATCTCCCATGCTGGATTGATTGCAAAAGTTAATTAATTTCTTGTAGTTATGAAAAGGTAAGGACCCATGAGAGGATAATTTCTTAATATAAAATTGGAGCAACTTTTCTTTGAAGTAGATGGCATAGGAGTTTGATGGATATCTGTGTTGCATGACCTCCATGCATAAATATTCCATGGTGGTAATTTGTTTGTATTTTTGTGGAAGTTGACTCACAATCTTGCATTCTCTGAATGTGTTTCCTGAAGCTGCTATTTCAACATGGATTCTCTGAGTTTAACATCAGGAAAATTCCTTCCCAACTCAGTGACCTTCTCCTCCATGATCCTTATGTCATGCACACCTCTCGTTGGGGAAATTTTCATCCACTAATGAGTGTGTGCTCTTTCTTGTTCCAAATGATAAAATAAGGGGACTACAAGCTTCTAAGGAATCATTCTTCCCCCTTCAATAAATGTATAGTAATAACTAAGATTTTACTAAGGGCTAGGGTGTGAAACTACTGATATATATTTAGGGCTAGATTTTGGGGAGGAAGGATCCTAATTTTTATCCTTCTCTTCCTCCCATTTGGAATCTTTCCCTTCAACCTGTGCTTCCTTCTCACCTTCTTGGGCCTCTTTCCCACACAGTGATGCCATATCTCCCTCCCCCAAGGCTTCCTACTCTGTTTCTGGTACTACTGTGGTTTCCTATAATACAGACAGATTTTCCTGTAGCGAACTTTGTTTTTCCTATAGCAAACCCTCCCTTGATTTCTTTCCCTTATTTTATGTCTTTTAATGGTCTATGGGGGTTGGTAGATGTGTAGGGGATGGCAAACTTGACGAATGTCTTCTCCCTATAGGTTACACATGTCCTTTCAAGTGAAGTGACCTCTCAAACCCTTCCTTCTTCTAACCTTATTACATCATCCTTCTTGGGTGACTCCTCAATTGTTATAGGACTTTTGGTTGGAGTTTGTGGTTTCCTCTACTTGACACTGGCACTCTTTCTAGTCCTGAAGTACATTGGTGTTTGTATTTTTCTCTTGGAATTTACTAGTGTGCGCAATGTGGCTAAAGTAGCAGCCACTTATTTCTCTATTATCTCAGGTGATATGATGGTATGTTGTGGAGAGGTATCAGTACCTAGCATAGAGTTTAATATTTCCTCCTCACATGTCTTCTCTTCCTTCTTCTCATTAGTTTCTTCCTCCTCTATTTCATCTCCCTCTTTTTCTTCTTCTTTTCCTTTATCTGTTTATAAATTTTCTGTGTTTTATGTTTCAACATCCATTTCTTCTTCTTCCTCATCTTCTCCTTCTGTCTCTTCAGCATCCCCCTTTTCTTCTTCCTCTATTTCCCTCTCTTCAGGACAATAGGCAAAGGTTTTTCCAGTTTGGGTGGCTATGAACACTTCCCTATCCATGTTTATGATTGAGGACTAGGGCACAAGGAGGTTCAATCTATTTAGAGCATCATTTGCTATCAGCTTGATGAGGTCATGGTGAGCTAAGTCTTGGTACTTCATTTCCCTCACCTTTTTTCACATGTATGTAATTGAGTGTAAGAGGAAATAAGGAATGCTCATTATTTGTTCTAGAGGGATTTCTCCTTGAAATATAAGTTCATTCAACAACCTGAAGTGGTATCCATAAACCACACTAAGTCAGCCCTCACGGGAAATGAATTTCATAATGTAGAATGCTACTTCATCCAAAGGGTATGGAAATATTTCTCCTCACTCCATTTTTTTCTTCAATGAATTCTTCTCATGGTAGAAAGAGGCTTTTCTTGGCTGTAGTGTTGGGCACCCTATCTTCCCTATTTCACTTGACTCCTAAGTGAAAATTGGTGATTATTCTAATTAACCCAGGTGTAATTTTGATAGCTAGGCCTCTAACCATAGTGGTGGCCCTCTCATCTGATTGTGATTGTAGGGACACTACAAATTCTCGAGCTATCTCATCATCAAAGCCCTTGAGGAGCTCGAAGAAACCTAACCACTGGTGGTTCCTTAAAATCTCCACTACCTGAGGTTGCAATGTTATTATTTTGATATCATTGGGCTCCCTTATGTTAAATCCTCCTCGAATTTTGTGGTTGTGTTAGGAAGGTGGTTGAATGGTTTTGTCTGAGATTTATTTGTGAAGTGGTGCCTTGGAGATTATGGTTTCAAACAAACTCGGACTACCTTGATTTTACCACTTAATTCCCGAATTATTGTTGGTTGTGTATAAATTTTATGGAAATTTTGCAACTTTCGAGAGTCACAATCACTTACGTCTAACCTATGGTGTTTTATCTTGGGATATGGTGGCCTTAGGAGGTAATACCACCTATGAGTGGCTCTTCTTTTCTTTTTTTATCACTGTTGAACCTTCTGTGAATTTTCTTGTAGAAACAACAATTTTCTATAGCACGGGGTTTGCTTATATACTTCAATGCTTTGTTCTTTGAGGGATCCTATCACTTTCCTTTCTCCCACTACTCTCGAAATGCTAAATGAAGTGAGTAGAATGAGCCAAAACTTCCCTTTATGGAATCTTAACCGAATTTGGAGCGGAGTGATGACTTGGACTGGGCACAATTTTTCCTCTTTTGGACCGTTGGTCCCACTCCAGTTAATAATTTCCCCTGCCTCGAAATCACCTCCATGTCCTTGTGAACTCACCCTTAACTTATTTTACTTGCCTAGGTGGCATGCACACTCAAATTCTCGTTCAATTTAACTCCACGAGGGTGGCCAAGTTAACTGGCCACCTTTTTTCCTTTTTATGCTCTAATTCTCGACATTAAATAATTTGGATAAATATGGGTACATAGTGATAGGGTGAAGGGCCATACTTGAGCCTACCTGCTGCTAAGTATTTGTAGACATTATTTGGTGCAAAGATCTGGATCTTAGTGATAGTTGTGACTATCTTTCTCTTGCTGTGTTTTTTTCTATGTGTTTTTTGAGTGAGCATCTTATTTATGAGTGAGCTACTTAACCTTTGTATTTGTTTTTTTCTTCTTGCAGGTGTTGCATGGATCCCATCAGGTGCCTTTTCAAGTGTGTTCATCCTCTTGGAGTCTGTTGGTGGTCCTTTGAATCCATTTCCATCAACTTATTCTCATATTTTGATCTTACTGTGCCATGTACATGATTGTTACAGGAAATTGTTCAAATTCTCGTAGAAGTCTCTTCTCTACTTCTTGGGGCTCCATTTGCTTAGATATGAAGGTAAATGGTGTATGGAGGTTAGGGATGGATTTATGAAGTGAGTGGAGTGATGGAGAGGTGAGGGGAGAGGTCTCATGTCAAGATATAGGTGATCTAGCTGCTAGTGTCGAAAAATAGGGTTTAGAGAGTGAATATTTGTGCATGTATTGAAGTGAGGGTTAGGAGTGGTAGGTGTAGGAAAAAAATAAATTCTCATGCTCTTTCTGAAGTTTATCAGCCCTTGAGAGAGCTATATTTCTCACAAATAATTTTCTTGTAGTAGTACAGGAATCCTATAGCAGCTATGACATCCTGTAGCAATTACAGACAAGAGCCAAAAATAAGTTTTATGCTTACTTGAAGGGAGAAATGAGTGGATGGGTGCATGCTGGAGTTGCTCATGGAGTGGGTAGGCAGAGGAGTGTTAGAAAATTAAATATTACAGAGCAATGCAACACATAAAATATGTGGAAAATATAAGCACACAAAACACATAAAACCAGAGAGACACAGATATACGTGGTTTACCCAGTTTGGGCTACGTCCACCCTGAACAGCCAGTCCTTCCTTTCTATTATCTAGAAAAATAAAGATACAAAACCTACAGTAGATCCGTTGTAATATCCTCTGTTCTCTCTCACAATATCCCTATCTGTTTCCCGCTCAGAGAATACACATACAATGCGCAGCCGCAATACAATACCCTCATAAAAGCGAGGGGTTACCTTCTAGGGAAAAAAAACCTAAACTAAACATAACTTCTACGTCAGATCATCCGCCTAATGAACGGCCCATTTTGACTAGAAATTACTATACTTTTACAACGAAATTTTACATCTATTTTTGGCTTCGGGGGCGCTGCCCCCGAAACCCCCCTTCGAGGGGACAGCCGGACCCCGCGGGGGGGAAAAGTCCCCCCCGCACCCCCCCGCGTGCAAGGGTGTACAATTTTCCTGGGGTATACATCCAGCTAAAAGAAGGATCTCTGAATCAGGAAGAAAATCAGGCTCCACACCCAACAATCTCCCACTTGGAGATTGATTGTAGCAACTCCATCGCTACTTCATTTGCTGGACAATGACTCCTCTTTAGACCTGGCTATTCCTCATCTTCATCATCATCCTTGAAGACCAATTGAAACTGAGCACATTTTCAGTTTCTCCCTGGTTACAACTTTTGTTAGCATATCTACAGGATTCTGTCTAGTGTGTATATTTTCCAGCTTCAACTCTCCATCTTCCAATACTGACCGTATGAAATGGTACTTGAGATGTATTTGTTTAGTCCTGGAAAGAAATGTTGAGTTCTTTGCAAGATGAATGGCACTTTGGCTATCACTGTATAACATGCCCATATCATGCTTCTTACCCAATTCACCCATAAGCCTTTGTAACCAAATCATTTCTTTACTAGCCTTTGTAGCAGCAACATACTCTGCTTCTGTTGTTGAAAGTGCAACAACACTTTGGATTTTTGAAACCCAACTGACATTTGTTCCACCTATAGTGAATACATATCCTGTAGTGCTCCTCCCATTATCTTTGTCACCTGCCATATCTGCATCAACATATCCCTGTAGAGCAATGTTTGAACCACCAAAGCATAATGCTTGAATTGTGGTACCTCTCAAATATCTGAGAATCCATTTTATTGCCATCCAATGTTCTTTTCCTCAATTATTCATGTACCTGCTTACAGCTCCCACTGCATGTGCAATATCAGGCCTTGTGCAGACCATTGCATACATTAAGCTTCCAACTGCTAATGCATATGGAACTTTAGACATATAGTCCATGTCTTCTTGGGACATTGGGCACATCTCCTTACTAAGTTTGAAATGGCTAGCAAAAGGTGTACTAACAGGTTTTGCATTGTGCATATTAAATCTTTTCAACACCTTTTCTATGTACTCACTCTGAGACAGTGTTAATTTGTGATTTTTCCTGTCTCTAGTTATCCTCATACCAAGGATTTGTTTTGCAGCTCCCAAATCCTTCATTGCAAATGAATTTGCCAATTTTCTTTTGAGCACATTTATTTCCTGCATGTTAGACTCTGCAACAAGCATGTCATCTACATACAATAACAATATAATATAGCTGCCATCATTTTTCCTTTTTAGATAAACACAATGATCAGAGTGACATCTAGTATAACCTTGTTCAGACATAAACTTGTCAAATTTTAGATACCACTGCCTTGGAGCCTGTTTTAAGCCATACAAGCTCTTCTTTAACCTTCACACCAATTTTTCTTTCCCTTTTACCTCATATCCTTCTGGTTGCTGCATGTATATCTCTTCCTCCAAATCTCCATGGAGAAATGTTGTCTTTACATCTAACTGTTCAAGATGTAAATCTTCCGCTGCTACAAGACTTAAGATAGTTCTGATTGAAGTCATCTTAACAATAGGAGAAAATATTTCATCAAAATCAATACCTTTCTTCTGTGCAAACCCCTTCACCACAAGTCTATCTTTGTACCTCTGTTTTCCTCCATCTTCTTCCTTTAGCCTGTAAACCCATTTATTCTGCAATGTAGTTTTACCTGCAGGCAACCTGACTAAGTCCCAAGTCTGGTTATGCATTAAGGAGTCCATCTCTTCTTCCATGGCTAGCTCCCACTTCTTCCTGCTTTCAACCTGCATTGCTTCTTCATAACATTCGAGTTCACCAGAATCAGTCAATAATAAATAATATAATGAAGGAGAGTATCGTTCAGGGGGTCTACTTATCCTGGTAGATCTTCTAACACCACTTTCAGGTGTTTGAGGTGCCTATTGCTGTTGTGGTAGTTGTTGTTGCTGTGGTTGTTGATTATTATTATTTTCAGGCACCTTTACTTTTTCAGTTATCTCATCAAGAACCGTGTATTCCTTGCTTTCTTTTTCCTGTTTCTTTTCCTGCAACTAATTCTTATACAAGACCTTTTCATTGAATATTACATCTATGCTCCTAATGATTTTGTGATTTTCATAATCATATAAGCGATAACCAAAATCATTAACACCATATCCAATAAAGGTACATTTCTTTGATTTTCCCTCAAGCTTTGTTCTATTTTCTTTATTAATATGGACAAAGGCCTCACAACCAAAAGGCTTTAAAAAAGAGTAGTTTACCTTTTTACCTGTCCATGCTTCCTCTGGAATACCACCATCCAAAGAACTTGAAGGCCCTCTGTTTATTAGATAAACAACAGTATCTATAGCATCTGCCCAAAATTGTAAAGGCAATCCTACATGCAATCTCATGCACCTTGCACGCTCCATGATTGTTCTGTTCATCCTTTCTGACACACCATTTTCTTGTGGTGTTCTTGGAACTGTCTTCTCTCTACAAATTCCATGCTCTGAACAGTACCTATCAAACTCTTTGCTGCAATATTCACCTCCATTGTCTGATATGAGACACTTTAACTTCTTTCCTGTCTCAATCTCAACCAAAGCTTTCCATTTCATGAAAGTATCAAATACATCAGATTTATTTTGAATACAATAAATCCAAGTTTTTCTAGTTGCATCATCAATAAATGTGACATAATAGCGAGAGCCATCGAGAGATGATACCTGAGCAGGTCCCCATACTTCTGTATGCACAAGCTCCAATTTTTCACTCTTCTTTTCTTTCCCAACTCTAAGAAATCTGACTCTCTTTTGTTTTCCATAAATGCAATTCTCACAGAAATCCAAATCAACATTCTTCAAACCTGGCAACAAATTTCTTGTGTGAAGAATCTTCATCCCCTTCTCACTCATATGTTTGAGCCTATGATGCCATAGTGTTGCATTTTCTCCTTTGGAAGTTAAAGCATTAACAGAGTTAGAAATACCATTGCAGAAATACAATGTACCAACCTTTTCTCCTTTTGCTATTACCAGGGCTCCTTTGGTGACCTTCCAAGCTTTATCTGTGAAAGTTGTCACACAACCTTCACTGCCTAACTGCCCTATTGAAATCCGATTTTTCTTTAGATCTAGAACATGCCTTACCTCCTTTAGTAGCCATTGGTTTCCATTCTGCTGTTTTACAAGAACCTTAGCCATTCCAACAATTTTACAGGGTTTATCATCACCCAAACGAACTTGTCCAAAATCTCCTTGAACATAGTCATGAAAATATTTCTTATCAGGTCTGGCATGGAATGAAGCCCCTGAATCTACAACCCAAGAATCAGTAACATTTTCGAAAGAAAGAATAAAAACATCTTGTAACACATCACCTGTCACATTTGCTTCATGATTATTTTCTTGTTGTGCATCTCCTTCTTTTCCCTTTCGAGATCTATAGTCTTTCTTTAGGTGTCCTTTCTTTCCGCATTTCCAGCACACTATCCCTGATCTGGACTTGGATCTGCCTTTCCTTGATTTACTACAATATTCCAAGCTCTTTCCTCCTTCCATTCTTCTTCCCCTAGACTCTGCACTCAAAGCATTATCTGATGTCTCACCAGAGCTTTTCTGTTGCATTTCCTCACTAAGGATAGCACCGATAACATCATCAAACTTTAAAGTACTAGATCCAGAGACAGAGTTACTAATGGCCATTACTAAACCATTCCAACTCTCTGGCAATGAGCACAAGAATAATAGAGCTTTAACTTCATCATCAAAGTTTACCCCTACAGAACTTAACTGACTGGTAACTGTATTAAAATCATTTAAATGGTCTGCAATAGATCCACCTTCCGACATCTTCATTTTAAATAGTTGTTTCATAAGAAATACCTTGTTTGAGGCTGAGGGTTTTTCATATAGTTTCGCCAACGTCTGTATCAAACCCTCTGTTGTTGTTTACTTCGAAATATTGAAGGTGAATGATGCCGCAAGGCACAACCGTACTGTTTTGAGTGCCTTTCTATCGAGAATGTTCCATTCTGTGTCTGTCATGGCCACCGGCTTCTTTGCTTTTCCACTCAATGGTAGGTACAGATCTTTCTGATATAGATAATCTTCCATCTGCATCTTCCACAGCGGGAAGTTTTGGCCGTTAAATTTCTCGACCCTAAACTTAGCATCTTCCGCCATTGCTCCCACTCGAACTAGGAACCCTTCTTTCCTGCGATTTTATCAGCCAAATATACCTTCAGCTCCGATACCAATTGTTAGAAAATTAAATATTACAGAGAAATTCAACACATAAAATATGCGAAAAATACAAGCACACAAAACACATAAAACCAGAGAGACACAGATATACATGGTTCACCCAGTTTGGGCTACGTCCACCCTGAACAACCAGTCCTTCCTTTCTATTATCCAGCAAAATGAAGATAAAAAACCTACAGCAGATCCACTGTAATATCCTTTGTTCTCTCTCACAGTATCCCTATCTATTTCCCGCTTAGAGAATACATATACCATACATAGTCGCAATACAATACCCTCATAAAAGTGAGGGGTTGCCTTCTAGGGCAAAAAACCCTGAACTAAACATAACTTCTACTGTCAGATCTTTCGCCTAATGAATGGCCTAGATTGACTAGAAATTACTATAATTTTACAAGGCAATTTTACATCTATTTTTGGCTTCGAGGGCGCTACCCCTAAAACCCCCGCCGAGGGACCGCTGGTCCCCGGACCCCACAGGGGGGACAAGTCCCCCCCTGCACCCCCCCGTGTGCAAGGGTGTACAATTTTCCTGGGGTATACATCCAGCTAAAACAAGGATCTCTGAATCGGGAAGAAAATCAGGCTCCACACCCAACAAGGAGAGAGAGAGAAGAGATGAAGAAAACTTCTCCTCTGGGTCTAAAAAAACCTTTGATCAGCAACTTGCAAAGCAAAAAAGCAAGTGAGTTCATGGGTATCATTTTTTTTTCTTTTTTTAAGGCAGGCGGGCTTCCTCCACAAAGGTTTTCAACCCACAAGCCTGCCTTGGGTGCCTCAAGGACGTTTTCACCCAAGGATCTTTTATTCTTTGTTTTTTTTTCTATTTTTTTTGCTCTAAGATTGCCTCATGGAGGTTTTAAACCCTGGAGTTGGCCTTGGGTGCATTAGCGAGGTTTTCACCCATGCTTCTTTATTTTTTCCTTTTTTTCCTTTTATAGGAGGGGGAGGCTCTAGAAACTATGGATCTTCCCATGACATACACCTCCATGTTTATGCAATTTATAAAATCAAACCTTTTCTGGGGGTTTTGCATACATTTATCTTGTAACCATTGAAAAGTAGGGAAATCCCATCCTCCTCTATGGTCCTAATCTGAACTGCGTCGTTATTGTAGAGGCATAAAAGGTGTCCTTTTAAATCCTATTTATCCTACATTAATTATCAATCCAGGTAAGACTCAAGAGTGTACTCAGTCTAAGGTGACAATTTAATCTAAGAGTAATGTTTTCAACTTGCAGTATAGTGTTTCAAATACAAGAGTAAACAGATGCTTGAAAATGGAATCTAATTGTAATTAAATGAAACTTATTGTTCTAAAATCAAATCACTCACGCAGCAATCATCAGTCAAGGATGCAGTAGTAATAACTCTTTCTTTTGTCGACTGATATAAATGAAATCAAGCATAAACAAGATCCTCAATCTAAGAACTTAGACAGTAATAGCCAATGTCCTTTACAGTTGATGATCTTACATTCCACAAATGAAGCAACTAATTGGAAATGGTAACTAAGTTAAATTAATAATGCTGCTAATAGACTAAACAAACTCCCTGTAATAAAACTCCAAAGAAAAACAAACTCTTGCAAGAAAGGACTAAACAGTAAAGCTAATTAACAGAAATGAACAGCAAATCTATTTACTGAAAATGAGTAGCAAACTACTTAATGAAATGAACAACAACTCTTTAATGAAATGAACAAAAAACTCTTTAATGAAATGAACAAAAAATTATTAATGGAAATGAACATCAAACTACTAATGGAAATGAACAGTGAACTATTAATGGAAATGAAAAACAATCCTGAATAGTGAAGCTCTGTATCTGCAAAGCATAACAACACAAATTATGAAAGAATAAATACTCTTGCTATGTGGAAAGGAACGTCAACGCGATTCACTGATGCAACACACCAATTTCATAAATCATTAAACAGTGAACTATAAACCAAGATAACTGTAAAGAAATGTGGTTAAAAGAAATGAAAACTAATGTAAACCATCACACGACTGGAATTGGAAAATAAAGGTACAAATAGCAACTGGATCCACCAGGGCCGGGCCCTTAGCTGCTAGTGAAGCGTCGCCGAACTACTCCAGTATCAAATAATGGAACAGAAACCAAATTTATGTATTAATCATCTGTAGCAGAGTTTACAAGAAATCGTACTCTGTTTAAATTAACGAGAGTCGATGAATAATCATGAAATTACAAAAGGAAATCTGAATAATCATAACATGTCCAATGTCATGAATTCTACAAGTGCTATTCTTTTATAACAGCCAGCGGATGAAACAAGAAGTTCTAATAACTTTGAGCAGTTATCCCCCAGGATCGAGAGATCCTGAGGGATTCACTCTATCTTCTAACTTTAGTTATCGTTTTTTCCTCTTGTACTGATACCACATTGTTCCTTTCTTTACTTTGACTGTGCGCTCCAATCTTGATTTTCCTGTCTGGATACAGCCTTTTGTTAAAGGGACAACAGTTACACCTGCTTTATATTTTCCTTCCAAATGGTGGCTTCCCACTTCATTTAGTTCCTATATAGAATAAAAGAAAATCTTTAGTTAATTTCGCAATAAGCACTAATCTCCTCAATTATATTGTAATTCTTCATTATATTGTCATTATAGAATATAAAGGAGTCATGATTAAAGGAAAAAGATAAAGAAATACATGGAAAATGCATATCTTTTCCAATGCTCAACACACCCCCCTGCTTACCCTTTTTCATTTCCTCATGAAAACCATAATTTACATGTAAAGCAGTTAGAGAATAGGCTGGAGAGGGTTTTTCATTAAGTGGTCTAAAACCATGATTTGTAGCTAAAACTTCAAAAAAATTCCCTGTTTTCCCTTCAAGTAAATCATATTTGGCATTATAGTCTGCTGTAGGATACCAAATAATAGGGCTTTGATATCTACAACCTAGCCAATACTGGCCTTCCCTCAAGATGAGGTTACTATAGATAACCAGGCAGTTGGAAGCTAACTCAAAATTTTTGTAATTGAATGGCTCTCTGTCTTGAATATTCCAATTGGAAATCTTCCATCAGAGTTTAGCTGCTACTACATCCTAGTCTCTGATGGAAAGAAAATATTCTACCCCATCCAGGATGATTGCTTTGTGGATGGGTCCCAATGTTTGGATCACACCCTCCTTTGTCATTAAGATTTTCTGCCTAGCCCACAATTGTAATGGGTGTTTCGGTTCACCCCTAACCCAAAGGTCTAACCCATTTTCTTGGCTTTGAAAAGTGTTATAGGCCTTGAGCCATTTTAACTGGTTGACAGCAAATGAAATGAATGCTTGAAATTGGATATCTCCCACAAAAGGATTGGGATTTGTCTCCATTTCCTCAGCCAATATAAAAGTGTGCAAATAAAATTCACAGAGTAGACGCTGGACTTTTACTCCATAGAGTTTGCAGTAGCTTATAAAATCATCTATAGTTTCTAATTCTATAGGTTTTCCTACCTTAACAGCCTTAATTTTTAACTGCAAATTTCTTTCTAATAAAAACAAAGAATAATTTTTGGCAGGGCACCTACATGCTAGAACATCTGTGTATAAAGAACAGAGAGTATCCATTTGATTCTTGACCGTTTTTAATATATTCCTTACCTCTTCAACTTTTTCCTTTGCCTTTCGACATTTATCGAAAACTGCTGCCTCTGATGCATTGATGTCCTTTAATTGCTGTTGTAACTTTTGGTATTTCTTCTTGGGAACAGTCTCTTCTTCGAGCTTTTCTCTAGCCCTCTGAGCTTGTGCCATATACTCTTAGAGTTCTTCTATACCAGGGTCTTTTATCAAAACATTTTTAGGTTGAATATCTACCTAGGTTTTCTTATTACAATGTTGAGTGCCTACAGTCTGTGTCTCTTTGTTGGCCATACTGCTAGAGGACAATGCCTCGGTTTGAACATATTTATTATAGACTTGTACATTTTCAGTTTGGGCAACTGTGTCTATAACAATTTCCTGTTGTTCCTTCTTATCCTGAATGAATATGGGCTCGGTTTGAGCCTCCATGGCCCTTGTATTATGGGGTTCTGTTTGGATGGCTGCATCCTTCGTTTTCGGGGTTCTTTTAGAGACTTTCCCCTTTTTTAGTACCCTAATCCTCTGCCTGAGTTGTTTTACTAATTTTTGGAGCTTTTTTCATTCCCTCCATAGCTTCTCGAGTTCATTTTTCTTCTTCTTCTTCTTGGAAGGAACAACTATTCCTTTTTCTGTACTTGGTTGATTAGCTATGGTTTGTTCTCCAGTGGCCGTGACCTCACCCAGGCTTTCCTCTATGCTTTCAGTGATCACATTCTCTAGGCTAGGTTCCTTGGGTAGGTAACCCTGGTTTGTTCTGCCGTTTTCTGAGGGGTTTCTTCTTATGCCTCTGCATCATGCATTTCCTCAAACGTTTCCTTGCTAATGACAGAATATTCCTGCAATTGTTCTATCTCAATATTGAGATTGAGCGGACTGTGGGGTTGTATATATTCACTCATATTGGCTAAAATTTGTGCCAATTCATCCTCATGTAATGGAGTTTTTGGTGGACTTTCACTGGAGGTTACGGGAGGTTCTGCTTCCTCCCTTTCTTCTTCATTGGTATGGTGACTTTCATCTTCTTCCTACTCTTCTCCACTGGTACGATTATTTTCTTCTTCTTCCCGATCTTCTCCTCCTTCAAGTTGTGGGGGTTGCTCTTCTTCCTGATCTTTTCCTCCCTCAAGTTGCAGGGGTTGCTCTTCTTCAGAACTAGGTAGTTCCATGAGTTTGATGCTGCTACCCTGAAGGCTTCCCAACATTCCCCTGCTTCTTCTTAATCTAGAGGACAGTCTATGTTTCAGAGGTTCGTTTGCTGTGTTGATGACTCTTTTTCATTTTGGGGCTGGTAAGGTTGTTCCTCCATCAATTGAGAGTACTAACTCTTCCCAGCTAGTCTGCTACTGGGTAAGACTATAACTAACTATTAATCGAATTAAATAGTGGTGGCTTACTACCATCCCTGTATGATAGGATTTCCTTATGCTCCGAGCAGCATCATGTAGTAAAAAAATTAAAAATACAGGTAAATTCACAGCACATTTCTGTTTTACTACTGCTAATAAATTAAGGTGGCGTGGTCTTACCACATCTGTAATGTCTCAAAATGGAAATTAGTAGCTTTTTCACTGTTGAAGAACTCCTTTTTCGGAAATATGAACAAGGCTATGTCAGAGATTGACTGAGAGGGATTTTACTATCTATGTCACCTCTAAAGAGAGGATGAGAACTGGAGGCTATCTAGCCTTTTCTCAGACTCTGCCTATAGCTATGTAAATACTTCTTCCTCAGAAGATCTTTCTCAAATGGATGATCTACAGCAATATGCAAACAAATACATGAAGAGAAAACTTGCTTCAATCTCATAAAATGATATAAGAACTCATATCCATTGTATTAGCTCATAGCAGCAAAATAAGTGTACAATATCTTGAGGGAAAGAGTACTCAAGAGATGGAATGATCAACCTCAAAGAACAAGTACATGAAAGCATGAAATATAATGCTCCATAAACTGCCCTGGCTATGACTGCGCAATCATATGGAGACACTACTCCATACAAATATGAAATATGATGATATTGCAATATAGCTCAAGAAATAAGGGGGAGTGTGCTCTCAACCCCTAAAAATAATGATACAACAATAATACAACAATCCTCAAGAGGATTGGCTACATTATATACCCAGAATGGGAAAATACCAAAATGCCGAAGTTGTTGGGTAGCTGCAGCAACTCATAACCAAAATAGAAGGAGATGGTAGAATATTCTCTACAATCTGAATCAATCTCCTCCAAAGGATTTTCAGAGTGCAAGGCTGATCCTGAAACTAGAAATATCTCCCTCCAATGTGATGGTGCAAACCCCCACTGCAGACTAACTCTGGAATAACGCAGTCTATGGAAGGGACTGCACTGATGAAGATGGGAGAAAGCTTGGCCTGCTGCCAAAATATGCAATTGAGCTCAATAACACTCCTCAATGATATCTCCACTAAATGGATACTCCTTTCTCTGCAAATCAAGTCTCGGAGTGATGTGGTGGAAGCCTCCACTGCAACCCCAGAAACACAATGTCTTCTTGCTGCAAGAATAACGATGTGATGGAAGAGAATGCTTTGGCCTTGAGCCAAGATGTGGAGAAAGCTGAAGATCAATTCCTCAAGAGGCCTCTCATGAGGAGGAAGGAATCCTAAACATGAATTCCTCTAGCAACTTCTTTGAACAGCAGGAGTATGCTCCTTGTCTCTCAAGAAAACGAAATCAATAATCTATTCATGAGAAAAAATGGTTGTATTTCCCTCCTCTTATACAATTGTGAGCTCCCTCTCCATGGGCCCCACTTCATTATGGTTTTCCTTCTCAAGGAATCTTCCCTCCTTCCCTAATGTTTTGTACCACAATGTGCTTTCCACCTCATAGCCTGCGCAGTTTGACTTTGGTCAACTTCACCTAGCCACTTTCCAAAATAGCCCCCTTTCACACATGGAGGTGTGAAATCAAATACAAAAGTGATCCCTTATCAAAATGTGAGGGATTTTATTGTGCTTTAATTATTCATGGATCTCCCTACCTATTTATTCTCCACCTATGTGTAATTAGCAAAAATTAATGTCCCAATTTTCTGCATGAACATTTTGGGACATTACAGTCCTCCCCTCCCAAATGTTGCTTGTCCCCAAGCAACTGCAAGGATAGAAATAGAAGGCCTTCTCTCAAGGCATGGAGTCTATGATGTGTTTGAGGACAATCTTCCTCATGTGGATCCTCCATCTCCATGCTATGAGCCATACAAAATGAGTCACCTTCCAACAAGGTAACTCCTAAAAATAATCCTCCACCTTGTGCTCATGTCGAATAGGTGGGCTGAAATTCTGAACATGATAAGCTTCATGGCCTACCCCACACTGTCCTCTTCTCCACTCATGATAAATGTGGAGTGCAAACTGAACTTGGGCTGCAATAATGTTTCCTTCAAGAGGCAAGATGAAGTCTAGATCCCTAAGGACCTCTCCTTCAACGCTGCAAATCAAGCTAGCCCAAATCACCTCATATGTGATAAGTTTGAATTAATCATCATATGGAATCCAAAAAGTCATATGGTTCACCTCATGGAAGAACAAATGGCTGAACTTGGTGACCGTGTCATCTCCCATACCCCCCTTGGAGCATGAGCTGCAAAAACAATGGAGGTTCCTCCTCCCAAAGGGCACATCCACCCAATGAGTTCCTCCCTCATCATGATACATATGGGGTTGTTGCTAATATATGGCTGAAATATAATGGTCTTCAAGAGGGACCCAAGCCACCCCATCAAACATATGAGCCATGAAATGCCTCCTCCAAAAATTCAGACTCTCTAAATAGCTCCTCCCACATGAAGGAAAGAGGTGAAGCTTGGCAATCATGGGCTGCCCATTGTTTCCCCTGAAAAATAGAGCATGTAAAATAGGGAGAATCATACTCCCAATGGGCATCTTCAATTCATGTCCCACTTTCCAAAAAAAGCTCCCCATGTCAAAATAAAATTTTGCAATGCATGGAAGCAAGAAACAATAGAAACAAGCTGTCATATGACAACCAGAAAGTGGATCACAGTTCCATTCATGGAACCTGCGCAGTGCACTCACTGCCTGCATCAAAATAGAAAACAATAAGTGCCTTTCCAGCCACTGTTTTCTGCCACAATCATCTCATAAGATGGAAACATGAACATAAAATATGGTGTCAACAGTGCCCACCAAGAATCATGTGGCTTCCCCACAGTCCACCCATGAAATAGCCAATCTCAATGCTGCAAATGGCTCCGAGTACATCATCATATAAAACATGAGAAAGGATGATCCTCCTCAATACCACATGCTGGTCATATAGAGTAAAGGAAGGCAAATAATAATACAGAGGTATACCTCCTCTACCGGGTACTCTAGTCATTGAGCTGGGATGGCTCAACTGAAAGTGATACCTTACTCCCAATGAGTAGGAAGGTGGCTGTGAAATCCTCATCATCATCATTCAGGCTATGCATCTCTCCATATGTTGATATATATCCTGCTGGATGCCCTCCCAAAAGAACTCCTCTGCCAAGGAAAGATATGCTTCAAGATGCATGGAAAAGAAGTCCTCCTGTGCTGCAATTAGCATCTTCTCCTCGAGACTTGAGGCTCTATTCAAGAAGACTCTTCCATGTGAGTAGATGACCATATCCTCTACCATATATCAGTCATCTCTCTCCGGGTCATCAAGCATACTGCAAGCACCAAGATCCTTGGAGTGCCCCACTAATAGTGAAGATCTCCAGTAAGGATCAATCCTCCTAAGAGACAGTGTTGGTGATCTGGCATGTGTAGCTCTCATCCTACTTCTCCATACTACTTTGACATCCCTCATGCCAAATTTTTCCTCCAATCTCTTCACCTCTCCAAAATCCAAGAGCAGTGAATCCCACAATATGACGCCTCTCATCAATGATAGATCTGGTGGTCTCCCAGGTGGGATGCACCTATGCAGTGAGACATCAATGCCAAGAGTGAACTATACATATGGTTGGGAAACCTTGCCCTTGCTCTCCCTGTGGAGTACAGCCTTTCTCCTCTTTGCCTTAACTTTCTGGAATTGAGAAGAGTGTGTGCCTCTCATCACATGATGCTACTCTCTCTCTCCTCCTCCTTCTTCCAGCTGCAAAATGGCACAATCATGCTGCTCATTGATTGTGCTTGGACCTCCATGTATGATATCCTGGGGACCTTCCTGCAAGGATGCAAGAATCCCTCTTATTGGAGCATGTGCTCCTCCTCCCTCTGCATGAGGTACTATATCAACTCTATGATTGACAACGTTGTTGCCCTTCTCCATATCAACATATGTGGGAAACTCTTCCAAAATGAGATCTTCTCTTGAAATAGAGACCTCCATTACTCCTTTTTCCAAAATGCAAGATGAAGGTCTTGCCTCCAATAAAGCACCATGCAAGATATCAGCCTCCTCTAAGGGTTTCTGAAGTGATCTTGAGCCCATGAATTCCTCCATCACATGCAAGGGTTTTGTTTCTCTAGGAATGTTTGTTTCCTCCACATGTGTTTTAGATTTCTTCCAATCAAATTTTTCCATCAAAGCCCTAATGAAAATTGCATAGGAAGAAGTATTTGCATTTTTTAAAGCAAGGGACTCAAACAACCACCATGCATAGACTTTACCTCCCAAGTGCAGCGCTGCTACTTTGATGGCTTCATCTTCAAGAATCCGATGCTGTTGCAGAAAGGTGTCTATCTCTTCAATCCAAGCTTTGGATGAATAAGTAGAAAAACCATCAAAGACAGATAGAAGAAATCTATCCTCATCATGCTGCTTGCTCCTCCTCACCATGATCTTGCAAAACTCCGGGAAAGAGATGTGATCTCTAAACTTATGAGTTTGAGATTCATACTCATGCAAGAAACCACTAAGAGTTCCCTTCTGTGGTATGCCTTCTTCTTCTTTTCTCCTCATGGAAAATCTGGACATGTGACTGCGTTATACCCCTTGGTGTGTAGCTACACGCTCACACTCCTCATAGAAAAATATAGAGTTGGCCCTTTTATTTCCTTCTACAAAATATGGAGTTTTTTTCCTGCTTATTTCTTGGTCTCCTAGATGAGAATAGGAAGTGCAAGGTTATTCCTCTTCTTCTTGCTTCTCCTCCTTGGAGAGGTTCTTCTTTGCTCTAAAAATTGATGATAACAAGCTCATCCTCTTCATCATCTTGATTTCTTCTTTCTTGGGCTTTAAGGCCACAAGCTGAGCCAAGAAAGATGCTCTGATACCACTGTAATGTCCCGAAATGGAAATCAACATCTTTTTCACCGCTAAAGAACTCCTTTGTCGAAAATATGAAGAAGGCTATGTCAAAGATTGAATGAGAGGGCTTTTACCAGCTATGTCACCTCTAAAGAGAGGATGAGAACTGGAGGATATCTGGCCTTTTCTCAGACTCTGCCTATAGCTATTTAAATACTTCTTCCTCAGAAGATCTTTCTCAAAGGGATGAGCTGCAGCAATATGCAAACAAATACATGAAGAGCAAACTTGTTTCAATCTCAGAAAATGATAGAAGAACTCATAGCCATTGTATTAGCTCATAGCAGCAAAATAAGTGTATAATATATTGAGGGAAAGAGTACTCAAGAGATGGAATGATCAACCTCAAAGAACAAGTACATGAAAGCATGAAATATACTACTGCATAAACTGCCCTGGCTATGACTGCGCAGTCATATGGAGACACTGCTGGATACAAATATGAAATATGATGATATTGCAATATAGCTCAAGAAATGAGGGGTAGTGTGCTCTCAACCCCTAAAAATAATGATACAACAATAATACAACAATCCTCAAGAGCATTGGCTACACTATATACCCAAAATGGGAAATACCAAAATGCCGGAGTTGCTAGGTAGTTGCAGCAACTCATAACCAAAATATAAGGAGATGGTAGAATCTGATCTACAATCTGAATAAATCTCCTCAAAATTATTTTCGGAGTGCAAGGTTGATCCCGACGCTGGAAATCTCTCCCTCCAATGTGATGGTGCATACCCCCACTGCAGACTAACTCTGGAATAATGCAGTCTATGGAAGGGACTGCGCTGATGAAGATGGGAGAAAGCTTGACCTGCTGCCAAAATCTGCAATTGAGCTCAATAACACTCCTCAATGATATATCCACTAAATGGAGACTCCTTTCTCTACAAATCAAGTCCCAGAGTGATGTGGTGGAAGCCTCCACTGCAACCCCAGCAACACAATGTATTCTTGCTGCAAGAATAATGCTGTGATGGAAGAGAATGCTTTGGCCTTGAGCCAAGATGTGGACAAAGCTGAAGATCAATTCCTCAAGAGGCCTCTCATGAGGAGGAAGGAATCCTAAATAGGAATTCCTCCAACAAATTTGCTGAACAGCAGGAGTATGCTCCTTGTCTCTCAAGACAACAAAATCAATAATCTATTCATGAGAAAAAATGGTTGTCTTGCCCTCCTCTTATACAATTGTGAGCTCCCTCTCCATGGGCCCCACTTCATTATGGTTTTCCTTCTCAAGGAATCTTCCCTCCTTCCCTAATGCGTTGTACCACAATGTGCTTTCCACCTCATAGCCTGCGTATTTTGACTTTGGTCAACTTCACCTAGCCACTTTCCAAAATAGCCCCCTTTCACACATGGAGGTGTGAAATCAAATACAAAAGTGATCCCCTATCAAAATATGAGGGATTTTATTGTTCTTTTCATTATTCATGGGTCCCCTTACCCATTTATTCTCCACCTATGTGTAATTAGCAAAAATTAATGTCCCAATTTTCTGCATGAAAATTTTGGGACATTACAACATCCTTTCTTTCGTTGCATGTAATGTAGCTTTGCACTACTCCGGCCAATTCTGTCCATGGTTCTCCCAAATTTTCTGGTTGGACTCCTTTTATTTTGACGATCAAGGTATGTCCTTCGTCCTGAAAGATGTTCATGGCCTCTTGAAGTTTCACTTTTTTATGGGTCCATATGGGTCCAACAACCGGTAGACCAGATACCTCGGCAATTACTGCCTCTGTCACTGTTATTTGCCTACCTCTTACCATGAAATAACTCTCCTGCACTGCAAAAATTCGATAGCCACAGTTTCACGGGGCTGCTGCAGTCATGTAAGGTATATAATCCACCCTGCTCTCTCCAAAATTGCTCGTGCAGCGTCGGAAATTTTTAGTACTAGAGGTTCACTACGTATTTCTTGTCCTCCCATTTCTTCTAAATCCTACACACTGTTAGTTCTTCACAATAATACACAGAAATGGCAATGGAACAGCTCCCCATGCATATAAAAAAAAATACTGTTAAACTTACTATTTCTAGGAATTGATGAAAATAGGGAATTGACTCATATGCAGGCATATTTAAAAGTCACCCGCACAGCCCTAAAATATGATAGGTCGCCCTCGACCTTCAAATGGAGGAGCAGCGTACTACAGGTAGTTGTACATCATAGAAAGGCATGCATACTTATGATATGATCAAAAATTATTGGATTACTAAAATCGAGGCATATTATGAAATCATGAATAGATATGAAATGCTATGTAATTATTCGAAAATAGGGGAAAGGACAGCTGACATAAATAAAAGTTCTTATGTGGTCATTATTCACTTAAACCATTATGATTGATTTATAAACAATATTTCGTGTATAATTTTTCAACAAAGGGGTGTTGGATCATAATCTCATTTGTAATTAAAATAAAGATATAAGAAAAGGTTTTATAATTTCTATTGAGTTGTGAAAAATATGACTCCAATACCATCATCAGAGCTCTGTTGCCCACAGGTGTCCATAACCTTGACAAAGTTGTTTTTTCACCCTTGGAACCATAATCCTTTATATATGCCTAGGAAAATGCTTTGTGATTTCATGACGGAGGCCATTATGCTGGTTTGGGAACCAGATGAATCACAATGCCATTCACTAGGAAGGAGTGAAAGGTGGGCAGGCCGGCTCGTGATGAGACCTCCTATTCCAAGGACTTTTTATTTTTCTGAGTTGTCCATTGGATCATGTCCCTGGTGTGGTGGCCATAATAGGAATGCCACTTCACTGCTTCCTTATGATCATGGTAGGTTGTCTTATGATGAGACCCCCTATCCTCCATCTGACATATCATAGAATTGTTAGTAATCATATAGATACATTTTTCTTTTATTTTTCCTTTATATAGCACTTGCCTATTTTTGTCTAAAGGATAGCTCAACACTCCTTAAGAGTAGGGATGGTGGAAGAAGTCTGAACATATCAATAGAGGAAAGTATGCCCTTATTCTTATTCAATAATAAAATTCAAAGAGAATTATGAGGATTAGGGAAGAACCAACATGATAAAAATAATCAATCAAATTAGTTGTAGTGAAAATAAAGATTGCAAAATGATATAGATAGTTGTGTCCTTTCCTTTTTTCTTATCAATACAAAGCAATTTCTTTAAAGATTATAATTTCTCTTTGATATGCTGATTCTAGTAACCTCTAATTTTTGTGCCCTTGCATAAATTTTTATGTTTTCCTTAAAAGATCATGAAGGATTCACAAAAAGTGTTGTTCTAAGAAAGAAAAATGCACTCACAAAGTGTTGTTCCTTAGATGGAACAGATGTTGTTCCTTAGATGGAACAGTTGTTGTTCCTTAAGAGGAACAGCTGTTGTTCCTTAAGAGAACAACAAAAACAATCTACGGAAATTTTGTTCCTTTTGAAAGGAACAGCAAAAAAATTGGGAGAAATGATGTTCCCTTTGAAAGGAACAGCAAAAACAATTGGAAAAAAAAATGTTGTTCCTTTTGAAAGGAACAGCAAAAACATTCAATGGAAATGCTATTCCTTTTGAAAGGAACAGCAAAAACATTCAGCGAAAATGCTATTCCTTCTGAAAGGAACAGCAAAAACAATCGGCAAAAATGTTGTTCCTTTTGAAAGGAACAGCAAAAACATTCAGCGAAAATGTTGTTCCTTTTGAAAGGAACAGTAGAAAGTTGAACACGTAGACGCGTTATTCCTTAAGAGGAATGACTACTATTCCTTAAGAGGAACGGCATGAAAAATAAAAGCAAACAAGATTGATGTTCCTTTAAGAGGAACAACACGAAAAATAAAATCTATATAAAAAAAGACAGCTCATACAAGCAAAATTAAAAATAAAAACTTATGTACAAGTTTCAGATATAAAGGAATTATTGAGTGAATGAGCGCTGAGGAGGAATTTTCTTCTTTAGCAAGAATCTGCATTGTAGAATCTCCTTGTAGTTGCTGGTAAAAGGATTCCCTATTAAGCGATTTATGGTAAAGTCATACTCGATGACCGTTTGCTTTGAAAGAATGTCCAGATCCATCAATGGTAATTAATGTAATGGTGCCATTGTCATGCACTTTCTGTATCTCATAAGGTCCAAGCCATCGTGTCTAGAGTTTTCTAGGGAAATCCTGAAACCTGGAGTCGTATAGGAGTGCCCAGTCTCCTTCATGGAAGATTTTCTTTTTAATGAGGGCATCGTGCCATTTTTCTCTCTGTTGTTGAATTAATTTAGTGTACTGGAGGGCGGAGAGCCTAATTTCATCTAACTTGTTGATTTGTTGTAATCTGCTGATCTGAGCCTCATTTAAATTCAAACCCACCTCCTGGGCTATTCTTAACATTTGAATTTCAAATTCTATTAGAAAGATGGGTTCTTTTCCAAATACTAATTGATATGGTGAATACCCAGTGGTACTTCTCCATGTCGTTCGATATGCCCACAAGGCTTCTGGAAATCTTGAAGCCCAGTCACGTCTGTGTGATGCAACTGTTTTTGTAAGTATAGATTCTATCACCTTATTCGTGCTCTCTACTTGGCCATTTTCCTGTGGGTGGTATGGGGTTGTAATTTTATGCTGAATGTGGTAATTTTTTAATTTTGCAGCGATTTTATTACCTAAAAATTGCAGTCGTCCATCTATAACTACGTCCCTTGGGAGGCCATATCGCACAAATATTTGGAAAAAGAACTGTATTACAGAGTCCTCTGTAGCTCTTCGAAGTGGCTCTGCTTCAACCCATTTAGTAACATACTCTGTTGCAACTAGTATGTATGTTTTCTGATTTGATGGTGGGTTAATAGGACCAACAAAATTGAGCACCCAACGCTCAAATGGCTCGATTACTAACTGTGGCTTCAAAGGCATTTCATCAGATGGTCCAAGGCGTCCCGCCCTTTGGCAACTATCACAGGCTTGTACAAACTTTTTACATCTTTAAAAACTGTCGGCTAGTAATAGCCTGTTTGTAAAACCTTGTGACCGGTCCTGCGATCTGTGAAGTGTCCGCCACATGGCCCGTCGTGGCATGCTTTTAGGATGTCAAATATTTTTTCTTCTCGGACACATCTCCTGATGTGCATATCTGCTCCTGTATGAAATAGGTAGCCCCCAATCCAAGAGAATCGAGTACTGCGCTGTACTTTCTATTTTCGTTCATTGGGCATTAGATTCTTAGGTAATTTACCTACTGCTAAATAATTTGCAACATTAACATACCATGGGGTTCTGGTAGTAGCAACAAACAAATGTTCATCTAGGAACTGATCTTTGATTGTTGCTGCGTCTGTTGGTTTTGGCATTCGTGAGAGAAAAACAGCTACAAGATTCCCTTTCCCCGGTTGATCCTTTATTGTGATGTCAAATTCCTACAATAGAATCAACCATATTGTTACTCTACCATTTGTAATAGGTTTATTTGCTAAAAAATTTATGGCAGAGTGATCTGTATATAAAACTACAAGATACCCAGTTATATAATGTCTAAATTTATTTACAGCATGTATGACAGCTAAAAATTCTTTCTCAGTCACGGTATAGTTTAATTCAACAGGAGATATATTCTTTCTAATAAAATAAATTGCATATGGTTTTTTATCTTCTTCCTGCCCAAGGACTGCTCCAATATCTATGTCTGAGGCATCAGATGAAATTTGGAATGGAAAATCCCAATTTGGGCCCCTTAGCATCGGGGTTGTTGATAGAAGATTTTTTAGATCCTCAAAAGCATGGTTACATTTATCTGTCCAATTAAAATCAACCTTCCATGTTAGTGCTTATAGGGGTGCATCTATTTGAGAATAATCATGTATGAATCTTCTATAATAACTAGAAAATAATAGAAAGCTACGTACCTCTGTTTGTGTGGTGGGAGTTGGTATTAGCAAAAGTATCTGAATTTTAGCTGGATCTACCTATATTCCAGCTGCTAAGATATAATGACCTAAGATGAGTCCCTTGGTCATCATCATGTGACACTTCTCATGGATTAAGTAGAGCCTGGTGGAAATACACCTTTGCAGCACATTTTCCAATGTTTCTAAAGCTGGCTCAAAATCATCTCCATAAGGTGTGAAATCATCCATATATACTTCGAGCCCTTCATTTATTAAATCTGAAAAGAGGCTGAGAACGACCCTCTGAAATGTGGCAGGGGCGTTGCATAGACCAAAGGGTAAAACCTGGTAAGCAAATGTCCCCCAAGGACAGGTAAAAGTAGTCTTATCTTGGTCTTCAAGGGCTATCTGAATCTGATTGTATCCACTGAAACCATCTAAGAAAGAAAAGAATTTATTTCCTGCTAATGTATCTAATACCTGATCAATGAAAGGAAGGGAAAAGTGGTCTTTCTGGGTTGCTTTGTTTATTTCTTTGTAGTCTACACATATCCTCCACTTTCCATTCTTCTTTGGTACCACTACTAGTGGAGAGACCCACTTGCTATTAGATATTGGATAAATAAAGTTTACATACAAAAATTTTTGTAATTCAGTTTTGACAATGTCCTTAAGATGAGGGTTTAATCTTCGTTGGGGTTGGCGAATGGGTCTAGAATCTTTTTCTATATACATGTGGTGTGTACATAACTGGGGATCAATTCCTTTCATGCCTGGGTAATCCCATGCAAAAGCTCCCTTATATTTTTTCAATAGTTGGACCAACTCCTCTTCTTGTTCAGCACTCATATTTTTGTTAATGTTCAAAGTTTTTCCTGGCTCAATTTCTATAGTTTTTCTATTGTACATAGAAGTGGTAGGTATTGATTGATATTGAATGCCTTTTAGGGGATCTTCTTCTTCTTCATTATCAAATGCTGCCCTGATCATGTGACATTGAAAATGGGATCTGGTTTTTGGTTGGTTAATGAAACTGTTAATGATGGCATCCTCTGTTTGGTCTTTAAAGTCGAGAGCATCTTCTATGGTTAATGGTGATCTAATGTTTTCTATGAGGTATGATACAGGCTGTTTTTTTGTTTTTATTATTGTTAGGCTTGGCTGGGCTGGAGGAAATAAGGCTAAATTCTTGACACAACTCCCTCTAATTATAGTCATGATGCCTTGCCGGCAGCCAATGTAAGCATCAACAGTTGCCAGCCAAGGTCTGCCTAATATTAAAGGGTGTCCATCTAGCCGATTTTTGGGGTTAATGATCAGGAAGTCGGCAGGGTATTCCCAGGAGTCTACAGATACCATTACATCATGTAATGTACCTTCTGGCTTGACTACCGATTGGTCAGCCAATTCCAATAAGGTTGTTGTTGGATCTAATGATGTAATGCCAAGTTTTTGACAAGTGGTGGTTGTTAGGATATTAATTGTAGCTCCAAAATCAACTAAGGAATTTGGAAATGATTGTCCATTTATTTGCATCGTAACTATAGGATTTCTTGGGTCCTCATACTTTACAGGTGCTTCTCTTCCTGATAGTAAATCAGATAGAGTGCTGACTACTTGGACGGTTAAGTTAGTTGTTGTTCTCCTCTTTGGCTTTCTTAAATGGGAATGTCTTGGATACCTTGGAGGAGTGGGATTTTTATACACAAATTTTTCAGTTCTCCCAGAAGATCAAAATCAGGATGTTCTATCGGACGAGGTATGATTAGTCATTCTGGGAATGGTGGAGAGGAGGTGGTTGCTTGCTCATGAGTTTGTTTTCTAACCACATTCTCCTTTTGAAATGTTTGTTCTGAAGGTAACTGATTTTCAACTTGAACATTTTTGTCTCCCTCTAATTCTATTATGCGCCCAGACCTTAGTTGAAGGTCGTTGCACTCCCTTAACTCGGTTTGTAGTTCTGGTGCTTCAATTATTTGAACAGAATGAACCGGTCTATTATTAGGGTTCAGGTTGGGTTGGGCCTGGGAGTTGCGGTCTTAAGTTGGTTTGGGGGTTTTGTTGCAATGTATATGGTGATGGCAGTGTAGGTGGAGGGAGAGGAATCATTCCAGCTGGTTGATTCATAGACCTTTGCCAGTTCGACTGCCAGGTCTAACTCTGCGAGGTGGAGGGGGACCATTGTGTTGGATATGTATTATTTTGCCAAAATGGTAGATAGTAAGGAAAGTTTGGCCAATTGGTTTGATTTTTTTTATTTTTCCATGGTGGTGTAGGAAATGGCTACTATGGCCAATTGGGAAAGGGTGGCTGATTTTTCCACATTCCATTATATTTTTGAGCATTATACTGAGGAGAATTAAAAGAAGAGGATGGATCAATGGGCATACCTGTTTGTCATGGCTGCCATTGACGGCACTGCATGAGTAGATATACCGTTTCTATTTCTTCTTCCACTTCTTTGTAGACTGCCTTCAATCCTGGGAGTGAGGGGCAACTTTCTGTGGAGTGATATTTCATGCAGATGGCACAGACTTGGACTGTATCCAATGGGCACTCTTTATGGCTGTGTTTCTTTCTGCATCTAGGGCAGAATACTACCAATTTTTTTTCTACTTCTGCTTGCTTTTGTTTAGCTTGCATGATATCGAGATGCGTTGTCAGAGTCCCTAGAATATAAATTTTGAAGTCTTCTAGTAGATTTCCAATTTCTGTGCAGGTTATACCTCCACCGGAGGTCTTGCTATCCCTTATGATCATGTCACGTTCTGCTGGTTTTAGTCTTGTGCTGCCTCTTGAACTCCTGATACATAAATTAATAATGTCAGCAAAATTTTCCTGATATATGTCACCTTTTCCCATGATGTTTAATGTTTCAACCCATTGTTCCTTCATCCCTTTAATTAATGTAATCTTTAACACATTATCAGGTAAGGGTAAAGATGCATAAGGTGATCTCTGGAGGTTGTATTGAAAGCATTCTACATATTCCTCCAATGTTTCATTAGGTTTTGTTGTCATCTGAAATATTTCATCCTTTAATTCCCTAGACCTACAATAATCCTGATATTTCTTTAGAAAATTAGTTTTCATCTGATCCCAGACATTTATAACACCTCCACCTAACCCCATAAACCATCGTAAAGCTGCTCCTTTTAATGTGGAGTGGAATAATTTTAGATTTTGGGGATCGGTGGTATAGTCATACCCCCTGCATAATACATTGAATTCAAACAGAAATTCATATGGATCTTTCGATGTTAAGCCATGGAACGTAGGAATATGCTGAAGAGGAAGGGCCTTCATAGGTGCATTAGCTACAGTGTCCACAATGGGATATTGCAGTGTGGAATTTTGTTGAGGTGGTTGTTGGTTTTGGGCCATTTGATCAAATATGTGCCAATATCCTTCTGGGATTTCTATGGAATTATTCCTATGCTGACTAGAAGGAGTAGGGATTACCTTAACAGCACTCCCTTGGTCTGGGATAATGAGTGTCCCTTGCTGAAATATTATCTAAGGGGATTTTGGTTCTTCAAGTTCTTCAGCTTGGCTTTGGATGATTTTGACAGCACTTCCCTTATCTGGGCTGCTTAGTGTTTGGACTACTTCAGGAGGGGATCTTGGTTCTTCTATTTCCCCTGTTTCTCCTCCTCCTTTGTGGAGATTACTAGAGTTCCCTTCTTGTAAATAAATTTGGTGATAATTCTCAATTTCTTGAGAACCTTGCTCAATCTCTTATGTTTGGATATGAACCTTAGCAAGAGCTATAGATGGTGATTCTGTGGCCCGAAGGGAGCTAGTAGGTTGTGTAGAAGCAATTTTTCAAGGGCTACTAATGGCTGAGATTCAGCTTTCTTAATGATATTATCGATAAAGGTTGTTCGCCCAAGGGTCACCGGTCCCTTAGCGTTTTCAGGTCTGGGAGGAATTTGGTTTTGTTTAGATTTTATAGTCATTCAAAAAAAACACAAGCATTCATTCCTACCCTATATTTTCACTCAATTCTACTGTGAAGCAGGCAGATGAATGAGCATGTTCCTTGCTCGGTACGCAGGTTCTTACCTTCCATTTTTAATACCCAGTTATTCCCTAGTAGAGAAAATCAAATATACATCACTCTTTCTAAATGGCTACACTCGTCCCCGGCAACGGTGCCAAAATGTAGAGGAATAAAAGGTGTCTTTTTAACTCCTATTTATCCTACATTAATTATCAATCCAGGTAAGACTCAAGATTTTACTCAGTCTGAGGTGGCAATTTAATCTAAGAGTAATGTTTTCAACTTGTAGTACATTTTTTCAAATACAAGAGTAAACATATGCTTGAAAATGGAATCTAATTGTAATGACATGAAACTTAATGTTCTAAAATCCAAGCACTCACTCAGCAATCACCAATCAAGGATGCAGTAGTAATAGCTCTTTCCTTTGTCAACTGATATAAATGAAATCAAGCATAAACAAGATCCTCAATCTGAGAACTTAGACAGTAATAGCCAATGTCCTTTACAGTTGATGATCTTACATTCCACAAATGAAGAAACTAATTGGAAATGGTAAATAAGTTAAATTAATAATGCTGCTAACAGACTAAACAAGCTCTCTGTAATAACACTCCAAAGAAAAACAAACTCTTGCAAGAAAGGACTAAACAGTAAAGCTAATTAATAGAAATGAACAGCAAATCTATTTATTGAAAATGAGTATCAAACTACTTAATGAAATGAACAGCAACTCTTTAATGAAATGAACAACAAACTCTTTAATGAAATGAACAACAAATTATTAATGGAAATGAACAGCAAACTATTAATGGAAATGAACAACGAACTATTAGTGGAAATGAACAGCAATCCTGAATAGCGAAGCTCTGTATCTGCAAAGCATAACAACACAAATTATGAAAGAATAAATACTCTTGTTATGTGGAAAGGAACAGCAACACGATTCACTGATGCAACACACCAATTTCATAAATCATTAAACAGTGAACTATAAACCAAGATAAGTGTAAAGCATTGCGGTTAAAAGAAATGAAAACTAATGTAAACCATCACACGACTGGAATTGGAAAATAAAGGTACAAATAGCAACTGGATCCATTAGGGCCGGGCCCTTAGCCACTAGTGAAGCACCGCGGAACTACTCCACTATCAAATAATGGAACGGCAACCAAATTTATGTATTAATCATCTGTAGCAGAGTTTACAAGAAATCGTACTCTGTTTAAATTAACAAGAGTCGATGAACAATCATGAAATTACAAAAGGAAATCTGAATAATCATAACATGTCTGTTGGAGAGGCAAATCCCCTCTACGAACAGAGGCGATCCCTACTAGCCCAGATTGGGTCTAGCAACAATCAGGTCACGCAGTGACGCAGGTCTCTAGTTACAAAATGATAAAAACATAACGAATTGCCTACCTCAGGTCCTACGCAATGGTCGTTGAAGAAGGGGTGACGCTTCCCGTCCCTCGCTTGGTAGATCATGATTCTTCCACTCGACACATCCGAACACCTGCACACATGTGAAGAATACAATGATACACAGCATAAAATCTAAATCTTGTAACCATACATTAGTCAGAGAGGATGTAATTCATTGCATCAAAGAAACAGACACATGAATGAAACCATAATCAAAGTCGCTTATCATTAAAATAACAAAGGAAAGATACAACCCAAAGCCCTGATGCTTGATCTTCCTTCGGCGGGGCTAACAACAGAGCACATCTCAAAGAATCTTGTCGGAAATGGGACAAAACTCTTTCTCTTCGGCTTGGCTCTCAAAGGCTGTCTGGCTATAGTTTCCTTACTACAAGTTCAGCTCTTCTAGCTTGCTAAGGGAAAAGGGCAAGCTTATACAGATGGCAGAAGGGGAGTTGGGATCCCTACAATTATGGGATTGGCCCTATCTCTAAGGAAGCTTCCATGATAGGTGGAAAACCACCTCCCATACATGGAGATCCGAAGCCAAACCTCCCAACTCATTTTAGTGACTCGTTTAAAAGTTTGTTGGAATCAAACTTCCACCATTTATTTTTTTTTAAAACTCCTTATTAAGCTTGGCACGAGTAAGACACTAGGACAGAGTGCCAGTTGGCCCGCCCTCTATGGTGGATTTTCCCCATTGGCAGGAGGGCTGAATTGGATAGTCGTGCCAAGGCCAAAAGATCTATTTTTAGGGTTTTCAAGGGAAAGTTTCTTCATAGGAATGATGGTCCTTGTCGAGTGGGATGCCATTAAAGTGGTTTCAGGTCATGGCACTTCTCGCAGGTCACGAGAAAGGCCCTCCAATGTGCGGGACGGGGGATTTCAGGGTTGGTGACAAAATTCTAAGTAACAGATGCTCCCTAAAGCATGAGGCCCGAGAGAGAGAGAGGGGTGAAATGCTTTATGAGAACGTGCCTAATTGAAAAAAAATTCCGTCAGAAGACCTGCATAAAAGTACAACGGATATCTCTGATATATGATATGTGGTATGGGTGCAGCTATCCATAATAGAGTATACAATAACCGAGATCCGAGGTATGGACACATCCATCCAGAAAGGATCAATAAGTAGACTCAGGTATGGTCACATCCATCCAATCAAATGAGTCATGTAACCAATCATGGTAATCCACAAAACACGTAGCCTAGATTCCATCAGACAAAACCTAGGTTCTTGCGCTCCATCTCGACCCGAACAGAGTACAAGTCCCAGCATGCGAATAAGTGAAATGGAGTCGAACATTCAAGAACATCGTCTGATTACCAGCCAATGATGAAAGTCGTTAACATACGTGAGAGGAACCACCAATAATGATGATGGCCCTCAAGGTACTATAGGTACAATCTACGCAGTGTGAATAGTGAGCTGACGTCGAACACTCACAGAATCATTCGATTGGAGGCCATTGAGGCATGCAGGCTCCAAGGTACCTGAAGGGAGTCTCTAGATCAGCTTCCTAGATAATGAGCTGAAGTCGACAGGAAGTGACCTTGATCGAAGGTGGACCATAGTGTTTCCCACATCATTGATGTGAGAAGGAGGAACATAATGTTTGTGAATCAGGATCAGTAGAGAATCAGAGGGAGGTTGAAAACTGTAGAGGCCAACTTCTCTTGAACATATCAGCGGCACGACACTGGATTTGTCAGTATTTGACATCAAAATATCTGAGGTCATGATGACGAAGCAAAGAGCAGATGAGCGGTCAAAAGGATTACCCAAACCCACGGAGGCAAGCAATAAACGAGATGAGATGTCCCCAACCCGACACGAATGCAGACAAGTGCCATGTTCAAGAGTGACATATTGCCGACACGACGATGATGCTGGTTCCATTTTTCCCCACCATTTCTGGCGAGTACCCCAATTATTTTTGGAAACAAGCTTGAAGGGGATAGCATATGCTTGTGATATAAGTTTTTCCTTCGGAAAAATCCAACCTGGTACATTTAACGAGCCCTAGGAAGGAGGAACTCGAATATCATCATTACAACGGAATCCGATGTCATCAGGTTTTAATGAGTCTGACAAAGGAAGAACTCGGCGTCTTTTCATGTTTAGAGAATTTGAAAAGACAGCGGAAAATTAAACTCCAATAGTCCCTTTTCGTAGATAGTTCCTCAGATCCGAAAAGGTAGAAAACTGTGTCTGATAAAACCTCCTAATCACGATAGGATAGGGTATTCCTTTTTCGTAAATAATCTATCCCAGCCCGAAAAAGGGGTAAACGTATACTGGGTAGATGTCATTTCGTAGAAAATTTAACGAGATCAAAATGACAAGCGACTCAAAAATATTTTCATGTTTAGAGAGTCAGAAAAGAGCTAAAAGATGACTCCAGTGGTGACTTTTTCATGTTTTTACTGATTCCAAAAAATTATAAAATACAACTCGTATCATCGTCCTAGTCGCGTGAAAACTTGTTGCTGCACAAGAAAGCAAGCGTAAAACCCATTTTTTGAAAAAATATAATAAAATATTGGAAAAATAAGCTTCAAAACCTAATTTTATTTTGAAAAGTTATAAATATGACCAAAATAGTAAAAACATATTTACTTTTACTTTTTACCTCTTGTGGAGAGCAACAATGAGTTTTTTCTTTGCGAACTTGTGGTGAAAATTGTGGACGATCCGG
Source organism: Pinus albicaulis (assembly GCA_034641835.2). Taxonomy (NCBI): domain Eukaryota; kingdom Viridiplantae; phylum Streptophyta; class Pinopsida; order Pinales; family Pinaceae; genus Pinus; species Pinus albicaulis. The sequence continues at coordinate 105,134,376 of CM076570.1, read as the reverse complement.
TGGATCATTCTTAATCTTGTCTTTTCTAGGTAAGAGGCACTTCCCTTAGCTATGTTTCAATCTATTTTTTATAGTATTCCATTGTGATTTGGGATCCCAGAGGGGAACATTTTCAAATTTAGGGCCCGCGCCCAATTGGCGCGGGTATGAGGCATGGACCCACGCCAATCGGGTTCTTTTTGCAAAGTGGTCGTGCTAGCTGGCGCGAATGTTAGCAAAACAGTCGCGCCATTGGCGCAACCTTATTTTCTGCTAAATTTTTACAAAAAATGAACCAATCAACTGGATTTTTGAATGCCTAAAGGATCAAATGAATTTATTATGACCATTTTGGTGCAGGTGCAAAGCCACAATGGTGATCGAATGGAAAGAAAGGGAGCATAGTGAAGAAGATGAAATGGAAATGGAGAACAAACAATGCATGAACGCTCTCCAGGATTGTGGTTTAAAAAATTTCTTCTTGACACCATGTCTCAGGGCACAACCTGAATTGCTGCAATACTTAATCAGTATCTGGGACGAGAATGAAGAGAAGTTTAGGCTTTGAGACCAAGTGTTGGATCTCGAAGTATCTGATGTTTACTTCATCACTAGACTGTCTCGCAGAGTTCCAGTCCCGATCTTGACAGGTACCAGGCCTTCTGGTGAAAAGATGTCAATGGTAATGGAAAGAGTGTGCCCAGGGGCACGAATAGGATCAGGTAGTGGGAAGGTTGAAATTCACACTGTTCCCAATCTAGCACTTAGAGTGGTGCTCCATACCATTACGCAAGCTGCAGGTGCCGCATGAGGCTACTAAAACACAACTCCTTTTAGCATCAGAATGTATGAACCTGATGCTTTTTGACTAGGCTACAGCCGTAACCATGAATATCAAATGGAAATTGACAAAATGTAAAATGAAAAAACTAAAGCAGCTTGGGTACGGGTCTATCTTGGTATCGTTCATCCTCGAATGGCTACCTATTTTCTAGGACCAAGGGGTGATAGTCGCAGATCCACCGTTAAGAGTGCCACGGATGGCTCGATGGGCAGCACTGATGCCCAGAGCAGGAGGGGGACAGCAAATGTCATGGAGGCCTGAGTTCTTCGTATGGCTTCGGCGATAATTGATCGTCATAGAGGACTGGCCCTATGCTGATATTGACTTCACAGGAGACCCAGATCTTCCACTCCTGGAAGGAGAGGACTGGGATGAGGATCTAGGTAAGACTCTTTTTGATTTTGTGAATTTTATGATTTTTTTTTTGGTATACATGTATGTTCTAACAAAATGATCCTATATGTATGCAGATGTTGGCCCAGAGAGGCCCGTCGGGATGTCACCAATCGCACGGCGGACCCCTCTCACCTATGACCCTCAAGGTGAGGGTGGCGAGGGGAGTGAGCTAGTTCAAAACTTGGAGGGAATCGACCGTGGGATCCCGGATTATGCTCGCCTAGCATATGTCCCTATGGCTTATCAGAGGCACACCGTGGGGGTGCCTAGTCACCTGCATCGTTTACTGAGGAAATTGGTGCGGGCAGTGACATGCTACCATGAGCACCATGCTGATTAGTCATCTATGCTTTTCATTTGCACATTTTTTAGAGACATGTTGTCTCCGAACATTATTAAAATAGACATGTATATTTTTTTGATTTTATGTGATGGACACAAACTGCAAAAATTTTGACATATATATATATATATATATATATCTGGATGGATCTTTTTTCACATATGATGATGTTTTCACAAGTTGCATAAATTTCTATCTAAAACTATGTTAGCTACTGCATTTGTTAACGCATTCATGTGTCTGGGTATATGCTGATATGTGATGTAATTGAAATTTATTTCCAGTAAAGGAATACGTAGATACAGTCGTAAAATCGATGGGTTCCTAACTGAATAATGACCATTGAGTTGTAACACTAAAAGCTGTGAGTCCAGATATACAAGTAATACATGAATACCGAGGTTAACGGCCTCGTTCAATACTTCCAAAACGACACTATATTCCGTGACATTATTTGTAGCAGGCCCTAGAAAAACACCTTGTAAATTGACTAACTCACCAGCAGGATTGTAGATTACCCAAGTTGCTGAGGACAGATTCCCGCTACTGCGGGAGGCACCATCCGCGAAACTGAAAAAAGGAGTAATAGAAATCTGCACAATCAGGAAGACCCAATCAGCAGAAAGACGCTTACAAAGCACACCACACCACACATTTTATTTTTACGCAAGCTTAAAAGAACACATGCAAACTATGCTTGGAAATGAGAAGGAAAACAGGCATGCCCCCAGCATGGTGTCTCAATTCGAGGTACATGCCCCCTAAGCTTCAGTACATAGTAAATGGAGTGAAGGTTCAAAACACACGAGATTCGATGAAAATCTAACAAAACTCAAATTGAGATTTAAATCCCCTCTACATAAAGAGGCAATCCCTACTAGCCCATAGCGGGTCTAGCAACAATCAGGTCATGCAGTGACGCAGGTCTCTAGTTACAAAACAAAAAAAATATAACGAATTGCCTACCTCGGGTCCTACGCAATGGTCATTGAAGAAAGGCTGACGCTTTCCGTCCCTTGCTTGGCAGATCATGATTCTTCTACTTGACATGTCCGAGCAACTGCACACATGCGAAGAATACAATGATACACAACGTAAAATCTAAATCTTGTAACCATACATCTGTCAGAGAGAATGTAATTCATTGCATCAAAGAAATAGACACATGATTGAAACCCTAATCAAAGTCGCTTATCATTAAAATAACAAAGGAAAGATTCAACCCAAAGATCTGACGCTTTATCTTCCTTCGGTGGGGTTGACATCGGAGCACGTCTAAATGAAGCTTGTTGGAAACATGACAAAGCTCTCTCTCTTCGGCTTGGCTTTCAAAGGTTGTTTGGCTATAGTCTCCTTGCTACAAGTTTAGCTCTTCTAGCTTGCTAAGGGAAAAAGGAAAGCTTATATAGATGGTGGAAGGGGAGTTGGGATCCCTACAATTATGGGATTGGCCCTATCTCTAAGGAAGCTTCCATGATAGGTGGAAAACCACCTCCCATACATGGAGATCCGGAGCCAAACCTCCCAACTCATTTTAGTGACTCGTTCAAGAGTTTGTTGGAATCAAACTTCTGCCATTTATTTTTTTTAAACACTCCTTATTGAACTTGGCACAAGTGAGACACTGGGATAGAGCACCAGTTGGCGCGCCCTCTATGGTGGATTTTCCCCATTGGAGCGAGGGTTGAACTGGCTAGTCGCGCCAAGGCCAAAAGATATGTTTTTAGGGTTTTCAAGGGAAACTTTCTTCAGAGGAATGATGGTCCTTGTCAAGGGGGATGCCATGAAAGTGGTTTTAGGTCATTTCACTACTCACAGGTCACGGGAAAGGCCCTCCAATGTGCGGGATGGGGGAATGTAGGGATGGTGACAAAATGCTGTGTGACAATGTCCAATGTCGTGATTTATACAAGCGTTGTTATTTTATAACAGCTAGCGGATGAAACAAGAAGTCCTGATAACTTTGAGCAGCGATCCCTTAGGATCGAGAGATCCTAAGGGATTCGCTCTATCTTCTAACTTTAGTTATCGTTTTGTCCTCTTGTGTTGATACTGCGTTGTTCCTTTCTTTACTTTGACTGTGTGCTCCGATCTTGATTTTCCTGTCTGGATATAGCCTTTTGTTAAAGGGACAGCAGTTACACATGCTTTATCTTTTCCTTTCGAATGGTGGCTTCCCACTTCATTTAGTTCCTATATAGAAGAAATGACAATCTTTAGTTAATTTTTCAATAAGCACTAATCTCCTCAATTCTATTGTAATTCTTCATTATATTTTCATTCTAGAATATAAAGGAGTCATGATTAAAGGAAAAAGATAAAGAAATACATGGAAAATGCATACCTTTTCCAATGCTCAATAGTTATCATATCATTTTTCCACTTTTTAAGGTCCCAGCCATATTTTCATTAATTTTCCTTTGAAGTCTTTGAACCTTGACTCATAAAGCAGCACCCAATACCCTTCTTGAAAGGTCTTTCCTTAATGTGCTTATCATGCCAAACCTTCCTTTGCAGCTAAATCACTTCTATGTGAAGGAGAGCCTACATCCTTAACTCATCCAAACCATTTAACTACAACAGCCTTTCTTGTTGTTCCTTTGTGATATCTAGGTCTAACTCAGCTTCCATCCTCAAGGTGTTGTATTTAAACTCAATGGAAAGAATAGCTTTCTTCCCATAGACTAAATCATAAGGAGTGAACCCTGTGGTTGTCTTCCAAGTGGTATTATACACCCAAGTGGCTTCCACCAATGTTTCTACCTAATATTTCCTATTATTTCTCACAACCTTAGTGAGGATATTCTCCAAGGCTCTATTTGTCACTTCCACCTGGCCATTTTCTTGCAGATGGTAGGCAGTGGAAGTCTTATGCTTGATCTTTTGCCGCCTCAGAATATTTTCAATGAGATGAGATGTAAATTGAGCCCCTTGGCCAATGACTACCTCTCTAGGGTTTCCAAACTTGTAGAAAACATTCTCTCTCAGAAACTATGATACTTTCCCCTCTATTTCCACCTTTATAGCCCTTGTTTCAACCCACTTGGTTAGGTATTCAGCGAAAACTATGATATACCTATTCTGCCAGATGATGGATCGATGGGTCCAATGAAGTCCATGCCCCATTTTTCAAATGTCTCTAGAGCCACCTAAGGGTGCAAATGAATTTCATCCCTCTATGTAGTTTCCCATTCTTTGGCACTAGTCACGCCTACTAGTGTATCTCCTAACATCTTGGCAGAGGGTAGGCCAATAGTAACATGATTGCAAAGCTTTGAAGGTTTTTTGTTTTACAGCAAAGTGACCTCCACAAGGACTATCATGACATGTTGAGAGGATGTCAAAAAATTCTTCCTCTCTCACACATCTTCTAAGAATTTGGTCAGGGCCCAAATTGAAGAGATTTCCACCGATCCAGGTGAAAGGGGTGTTTTTTCTAATGATCTTTCTCTTCTCCCTAGATGAGAGGTTTGGAAGGCATTTTTTTGCAACCAAGTAGTTAGCTATGTCAGTAAACTACAGAGAGAGTGTTGATATAGCAAATAGGTGTTCATTCGGAAGCTGGTCATCCACCATTCCTTCTGTTGTGGCTCATTTTCATTTACCTTTAAAATATTTTTCAAACACCAAAAAAGCATATATGTTAGAAAAGTTAAAATTTTGTATGTCAAAGAAGAATTTTGATTTATATGTTGATACATTAACATTACGTGATGAGATGAACGTGGGTTGGGTCGGGCTCATTCACATGCAAAAAAGTTCAAGATTCAGACCGATGGGCATGTTTAGAACATTTCACACCGGTCAGGGTCGAGTCGAGCTCATTCGCAAGATCAGGAGAGACTAGCGCTACATAATATCGTTTAATGTTAAGATGTCTTGAAGTTAAAATTGAACAAGATTATCATTCTTCCAAGTTCGAGTACAGCGAAGGCTTGTATTCATTGCACCCAGATCCAACGGCAACCCGGGAGCACAAATTGCACGAGATTTATATCAAGGAGTTCCCCTGCAAGAAATCTCATAAAATCCACTCACCTAAAAATTGAAGGTTGACATTAATTGTGGGAATAGTCTCTTAAAATTCCAAAAAACCACTTAAGTGCCCCCGCAAGTGGTTTCAGGTTCCAATAAAGGACATTACATGGTGATAGTTGGAGCCCACGCCCTTTACTTTCAAATCAAAGAAAGCATAGAAATAGTGTATTTACCTTAAAATAACTTAAGGGTTTTGGAGGAGGCGCAAAGGGGAAAATAGGTAGTCAGGATCAAAGCGCAGAATTGAAGCGGAGAGATGGACGGCGGAGATCATAGCAGAGGAATGCAAGTCAGATGGATGGACAAGATTAGATCATGAGATCTAAGCTAGAGATAAGCAATCAATAATGGATATCACAAATAAATATGCAAGAGAATTAATGGATCAGAGATTGTGAAGAAGAGCCTCATGTCAGCCGTAGGTTCCATCGCATATCACACTTTGAAAATCTTACCGTTTACCATCTACTTTCTCCCATATAAAACTTGCGACATGCGATGTGCAGGTGGCCCCACCTCCACCCATCCACGTCATCCCTCTCATACATCGCACTTCGCACATCACACATTTTAACATTTACCACCCTCCGCTTACATATAAACCTTGTGATATGTGATCTGCAGGAGCGGTGCCACCTCCATCCTTCCACGTCACCTTCTGCCCATCGCACTTCGCACATCGCACATTTTAACACTTACCTTCTGTCTTTCACAATAAAATCCTCGATTTGCGATTTGCGGGCAGATGTGATGTGGTTTCAAAAGTGAACTCCAAACGTTTTCAAATCCATATGTAAGGAATTTCTTGTGTTAAATTGCATCAGAGGAAGAAATGAAGGATTATAATGTAAATCCATTGAAACGCCAAGATATGATAGAAATCGGACATGTTGCATTCTCCAAAGGTGAGAAAAATATGGTTCAATTCCAAATCTTGCGGAGGTTGATGAAGAGAACACAGAACGCTGTAGGCACACAAAAAGGCATAGGTAGAGTCAGGCAGAAGAACATATAGTCGCTTTGTTGGAAGCATGACAGTTGGGTCAAGTTGGGCACTGAGGTGTTTTTGCAAAACTATGCAGTCATCGCATCATAACTAGATAGGACACCTCAGCACTTTTGGGGGACGCATCAACAACAATCAGATTCAGCAAAATGAATGATATTTCTAGTTTCAGTTTGTTTTCTTGGTATGACTACATAAGTAATTTTAGCAGTTTAGGTAGTCGAAATAGTTTCAATAGGTAACCTTAATTTGTGCTCCTTCACTTTGTCTCTTCTCCCTTCACAAATTCTCCCTGAAACTTAAAAGTAATAGATTCTCTATTTACAACATATTATTTTGCGTTTCCCCTCTCTCCATGAATCTCCTCTGAAACTTAAAAGTGATATATTATGTTTCTCAGCATATAATTTTGAGTTTCCCTTACAGTTCTTCTTTTCATTTCATTCAAATATCAGTAATTTATGGAATTGTGAAGGCCTTCATTATATCATATTATTGAGGGTATTAATTAATGAAGTTCCAAAGATGTTAAACAGAGGCCATTTGATATTGTAATTTTGACATACGTGTAAAAAATGTCTTAAGCATTGATTCCTTACCATAGCTGAGGGATTATTTCTTGAGATACAACCTTTTCGGGTGCCGTTGTCGGGGATGAAGAAATGAAGTTTATTTTCCCTCGGTTTTTCACATTATTTCCTCTGGTTATTCAGTGAGGAAGAAATATTTGGATGCTTTTGTTATTTTCAAAATTATGGCTTTCAAAAGGCCTCACACGAGGTCAGATACCTCACAACAGATAGTCCATGCTTTGCCAGATCCAGAAATATTGGTTTCTAAAAAGGCTCAGAAACCTGAAACTCCTTCAACACCTGATCCTACATTGTCTACTCTTGACAGTAGTTCTCATAACCCTTTGTTTGAAGATACTTCCAAGGAACTCTCTTTCTTGGAACAGGATTCTCCTTCCACACCCATTCATTTTCAAGAACCTAAGTTAGAATAACATTCTTTCGAGTTTGTTTACTTTTCCTTCACTCAAACTCAACCAAATGTAGTTGTTGGTTCTTCTACTATTGTTCATAAACCCACTCCCATATAACTCTTCTCACCACCTTCATTCACTTTCACAGAAAGTTCATCAACCTCAACTACCCAAGGAACAATTAACCAAGGTTTAAATATGGTAGCACCGGCTTTCTTAATGAATAGATATGCACCACTAAATATTGTGCGACCAATGAATGCCATGCCTCAAGAATACCTCAAATTACTTCCTTGTTTCACTGGAGAAGATGAAGTAACTGCAGAACAACATTTACCCTTGTTTTTCACTTTTGTTGAGAATTTCAACGTAGAACATATTGATGTTGTGATGAGACTATTTGTGCAAAATCTAAATGGAGAGGCTAGAAAATGGTTCAAAGGTTTACCAAATGCTTCAATAAATAACTGGAAAGATTTAGAAACTCAATTCACTCGGAGATGGGGAGAAAAGAGAGATCATGGTTACTCATTGACAGATTTTAATGCAATTAAAAGAAAGCCTAATAAAAACAATTCTGAGTTTGTAAAAAGATTCAACAAATTTTACAATAGTTTACCTATAGAGATGAAGTCGCCCCCCCCCCCCCCCCCTATAGGACAAAAGGTAGTTTTGTTGAGGCTTTTGAAGCTAATTTTAGCTTTACATTGGGAGAGAGAAGAGCCCCTACTCTTGAGAAGATACAGATATATGTTTTAGATATTGAAGCTAATATTACTGCAGCTGGAAAGGCGAAAGGGAAATAACCCGTCCAACAGAATGGGGAAGAAAAAGAAGAAACATCACAAGATATAAGAATTGAAGAAATGAAAAAGTTGATAAAAAATCTGACAAATAATGTAGCTAAGATGGAATTGGAAAATAAAAACTCCCAAAGACAAGTACAACAAAACTGAGGGGGGTTTAACCCTCAATTCAGAATACATCCCTTGCAAATCTTGCAGAGGTAAAGAAGAGATCAAGACCAAGTTCAAGCACCATTGTATATAGAAGAAACACTCGGAAAGCCAAAATAATATGATCATAGGGAGGCCAAGTATTAGGTATCTGCTATGTATACAATAGAAGAGGATGAACGGGAATATTGTGAGGGAAAATATGTTGAAGTTGAAGTATCTTTTGATCAAGATGAAATGGATGAATACTGTAGGAAATTCACAGATTTCATGCAAGCTGAGTTACATAAAAATTATGATTTAAGGTCTACAAAGAGATCTAGGGTGCAGGATAATGAAGGGGAACAACAAGGTTCCATTCCTCCTCTAATGGCAACTCAACAACAAAAGGACCCCGCAAAACAGGTCAGTAATGGGAAACACCTGTAAATTCACTTAATAGAACAAATGTGCAGCAGGGTGAATCTTCCCAGAACAAATCAGTTGACACTAATATTTTGGAGAGAGTTGTTCCTATACCCAAACAAGTGGAAAATTCTAGAAAGAGTGAAGAATAACCTGAAAATAATGTTAAGAAAACTCAGGTTAAAATTCAGGTACCTCTTCTAGAATTAGCTAAAATACTAGCTTACAAGAAAGAAATTTTAGAATTTATTAATCTCACATAGATGGAAGATATAAGTGACCTGGTGACCTTACAAGAAGAAAAGCCAATGGTCACCTTTGGTCCTCATGTAGAAGAAGTAGATCCTTTTGTCCCACCTTTCTATATTTCTATGTTGCTTCATGATTTTAAGCTACATAATTGCATGCTGGACTCAGGATCATCCCATAATCTCATGCCATTGTCTATTATGAAGGAACTAAACCTACAGATTACCAAACCTTATAGGGAAATTTATTCATTTGATTCCAAAAGGGTGAAATGTGTTGGGTTAATTAAATATGTAGCAATTTCATTGGTGCAAATCCCAACAAAGAGTATATTCATGGATGTAGTGTTCGCTGACATTCCAGCCAGGTTTAGAATGCTCCTATCAAGATCTTGGGGAGAAAAGTTGGGAGGTGTTCTAAAATTATATTTCACTTATGCTATCATTCTAGTTTTTAATGGGGAAGAAAGGATATTTTATAGGGAAACAAGGTTTGTAAAGGCCACCTCCAAGAAAGATGCAGGAAATACCCCCATTTATAGTCAAGAGACAAAATATATTTCTTGTGTCATGCTGCATGAAGATGCAGAATTTTTTGAAGACACAGGGAAGCAGCTCTCTTCAGCAGTTGTAAATAATGAGCTGCACTCAAGGAATATTTGGAAGTGCTACTTTGACGGTGCCTACTCCAAGGAAGGCGCAGGTGTTGGATTATTGTTGATATCACCAGAAGGTAACCTCATGCCTTTCTCTTTTAAACTAGAATACGATTCAACAAACAATGTGGCTAAGTATGAGGCCTTAATCTCAGGCCTTCAAGTTGCTAAAAATATGGGAGTTCAATGTATTTCAATTTTTGGTGACTCTGAATTGATAATAAGGCAGATTAAAAATCATGTCAAACAAAGCATCTGAGGTTAAGATCATATAGGAATGAAGTTTTGGATCTGATAGAAAACTATTTTGAAGCCTTCAATCTTCAGTATATTCTAAGGGAGAATAATAGATTGGAAGATTCTTTAGCAGTTGTAGCCAGCACCTTAAAACCTCCAATAAATCCAAGTCTAATATATGAAATTGAAATTAGATATAGACCTTCTATCCCTGACAATGTGAAACATTGGCAGGTGTTTGATGATGATGAACAGATAAATCAGTTCCTGACAATGATTGGAAACTTTGAAGATGCTAAGATAGACCAAGAGGAAGAAAAAACAGAGTAGAAATCATAAATAATAAACCTTAAGCAGCTAATAGGTGAATAGAAGATTATCCAATTGAAAGATAATGTGCTCCCTAAAGGGTTGGTTCCCCTTGAAATATTATTCGATTCTAATGATGTTTTTGTTGATTCAAAGGAAACACATCAAGAAGAAGAGATGGAAGATTGTAATTTGGGAATTCAGCAGGAACCCAAAATAGTGAAATTTTTCAAAGGTGTTCCCAAAAACTACAAATAAAGATACATTGATCTTTTTAAGAAATATATGGATGTGTTTGCATGGTCATATGAAGACCTGAAAACATATGACAAAAGCATAATTCATCATAAGATTCCATTGAAAGAAGGACTCAAACCACATAGACAGAAGCTCAGACATATCAATCCATTGTTGTTAGCTCTAATAAAAAAAGAAGTGAAGAAATTGTTGCAAGTGGAAATTATAGTCCCTCTCAAATATTCAAACTGGGTTTCTAATCTGGTCCCTATAAGAAATAAGAATGGGGAGATAAGATTTTGTGTAGACTTCAATAATTTGAACTGAGAATCTCTAAAAGATAATTATCCTTTGCCAAAAATGGATTATGTCTTACAGAAGGTGATAGGAGCTCACAGGTTGTCTATGGTTGACGAATTTTCTGGGTATAATCAGGTAGCAGTAGAAAAAGAAGATTATAAAAAGACTTCTTTCTCGATGCCCTGGGGCGCCTTCATGTATGCAAGGATTCCATTTGGCCTTATGAACGCAGGTGCAACATTTCATAGGGCCATGGACATAGCCTTCGTTGGTGATAGGTTTGTAGTTATATATCTAGATGATATAACTATTTTCTCAGGGTCGGATGATGAACACTTGGAGAATTTACAAAAAAAAACTCAAAAGTGCAGAAAGTTTGGTCTTTCATTCAATCCCAAGGAATATTTATTTGCCTTAGAAGAAGGTAAATTATTGGGTCACATATTTTCTAAACAACGAGTAAAGATTGACCTAGCAAGGGTGGAAGCCATTCAAACAATTCCTGTACCCAGAAGCAAGAAAGATATCCAGATATTCCTGGGAAAAATAAACTTTCTGAGATTTTTGCCCAATTATGCTGAGATCATGAGAAGTATAACAGATATGTTGAAGAAAAATGCAGAAACAAAATGGGATAAGGAGGTAAGAGATGCATTTTCTAGAATAAAGGAAGCACTTCAGGAAGCTCGAGTTCTGATTAGTCCAGACTATCAAAAATCCTTTCAGGTACTCTCATTTGCATCCCCCACTACTATTTCTATTGTGTTGTTGCAGAAAAATGAAGATAGTCAGGAGCAGCTAGTTTCATTTTTTAGTAAAATTATCAGAGATGCTAAGCTCAAATACAATATTCTGGAGAAACAAATATATTTCAAATCACTAAAATCCTTCAGGACTTATGTGTTACAATCCCAAATAAATTCTTATGTTCCTAATTATGTTGTGAAAGACGTGTTTCTCCAAAGTGATGTTGAAGCAAAAAGGGGGAAGTGGATAGCAAAAATCCAAGAGTATGATTTGGACATCAAACCCACCAAGCTAGTCAAGAGACAACAATTAGTGAAGCTGTGGACAGAGAAAAGTTTTCAAGCCTTGGGAATTAATCTGTTGGCGCCAGTTGATGGAGGTGTAAATGAAGAAGGTCATAGCAAGTCCAAAACAGGTATTAAATACAAAATTTTGTGCTCTGATTGGTACAAAGATATTGTGCATTACCTGTGTTTCTTTTCCCGTCCAACTTCACTAAGTAGAACAAAGCATAGATCTCTCAAGCTCAAATCTCAGCCATATGTTATAGTAGAATCAAAGTTATACTGGAAATATCCTGCTAGTATTTTGTTGTTATGTTTGACCGAAGGAGAATCTATTGAAGTCACCAAAGAATATCATGAAATTCTATGTCGAGGTCGTTATAGCTGGAAGATCACTGTTCATAAAATTCGCAAGTCAGGCTTCTATTGGCCAACCCTGTTTGCCAATGTTTATAGGCTGGTCAAAAGTTGTCAGAAGTGTCAATTGTTTGCTAAAAAGAAAAAACTTGCTCCATTACCTCTCATCCCAGTATTTAATGAAGAACCTTTCAGGCAATGGGGATTGGATTTTATTGGAGAGATCAATCCATGATCAATTGGATAGTTCATGTGGATTCTAACTGCCACTTATTACTTTACAAAATGGGTTGAAGCAATACCCACTAAGAAGGTGAATGACCAAGTAGTGATGAAGTTTCTGGAGGAAAACATTTTTAGGAGATTCGGATGTGCAGTCAAAATTGTAACTGATAATGCTCAGGTATTCAACTCTGGTCGTTTGATTAATTTCTATCAAAAATATAATGTAATTTTACCACATTCCACAACATATATTCCCCAAGGGAATGGATAGGCAGAGTCCTCAAATAAGACATTCATCAGAATATTAAATAATACAAACACCAAGAATAAAAAGGATTGGGATATGAAGTTGAATTTTTCCCTCTAGGCAGCTCGAGTCACTGCCAAGAGATCTACTGAGAAGTCTCCCTGTGAACTTTTTTATGGAACTCGAGCACTATTTCCTACTCAGATGGCCAAACCAGTGATTTATTTCCTTCAAGAAGCTCAAGAAGAACCTAATGCTCTGGTAAGAAGATTGAACAAAATAATTGAATCAAGTGAAAACAGAAACAAATTCAGGGATAAATTGATTACTTATCAGGAAAATATGAAGTCTATATTTGACAGAAAAGAAAAATAAGTTCTCTTTCAAGCAGGAGTTTTAGTACTGAGATGGGACACCAAATGAGAAAAAAAGGGGAAGCATGGTAAATTTGACCCTCTCTAGTATGGTCCATACAGAATCTCTGAGGCAAGGTCAAATAACACATTCATTTTGGAAGATATAGATGGAGATTCAGTACATCTACCTATGAACGGGTAGTATCTGAAGCATTATTTCCATCATTAAAAGTTAGCATTCCACCACTGTAAATACTGGATTTCCATTATTCATATTTCACCAAGAAATATTTGACTCCATGACCAATGGATAAGGCACTAATCTATGGTTCTTAGTGCTTCCATGGAAAAAACGTACTATCCCTAGGTGGAGCCAGATGTTGTGGCTCATTTTCATTTACCTTTGAAATATTTTTCAAAACACCAAAAAATCATGTATGTTAGAAAAGCTAAAATTTTGTATATCAAAGAAGAATTTTGATTTATATGTTGATACATTAACATTATGTGATGAGATGTGAAGGTGCGTTGAGTTGAGCTCATTCACGTGAATAACAGTTCAAGAGCTGGACCGATGGGCACGTTGAGAACATTACAAACCGGTTAGGGTCGAGTCAGGCTCATTCGCCAGCTCAGGAGAGACTAGCGCTAAGAATACCGTTTAATTCTAAGATGTCTTGAAGTTAAAATTAAACAAGATTATCATTCTACAAAGTTCGAGTACAGCGAAGGCTCATATTTATTGTGCCTAGATCCAACGACAACCTGGGAACACAAATTTCACGAGATTTATACCAAGGAGTGCCCCCACAAGTAGTCTCATTAATCCACTCACCTGCAAATTGACGGTTGACATTAACTTCGGGAACACTCTTTTCAAATTCCAAAAAACTGCTTAAGTGGCCCTGCAAGTGGTTTTAGGTTTCAATAAAGGACATTACGTGGTGATATTTGTAGCCCACACACTTTAATTTCAAATCAAAGAAAGTAGAGAAATAGTGTATTTACCTTAAAATAAATTAAGGGTTTTTGAGGAGGGGAAAAGGGAAAAATAGTCGGTCATGATTAAAGTGCAGAATTGAAGTGGAGAGATGGACGATGGAGATCATAGCATAGGAACACAAGTCATATGAATGGAAAATATTAGATCATGAGATCTAATTTAGAGATAAGCAGTCAAGAATGGATATCGCAAATAAACATGCAAGAGAATTAATGGATCGAAGATTGTGAAGAAGAGCCACATGTCAGTCATACATTCCATCACATATCACACTTCGCAAACCTTACCGTTTACCCTCCACTTGCTCCCATATAAAACTTGCGACATGCAATCTGCAGGCGGTCCCATGTCCACCCTTCCACGTCATCCATCTCATACATCGGACTTCACACATCACACATTTTAACATTTACTGCCCTCTGCTTACATATAAACCTTGCGATATGTGATCTGTGGGTGCGATCCCACCTCCATCCTGCCACGTCACCTTCCGCTCTTCGCACTTCGCACATCGCACATTTTAACACTTACCTTCTATATTTCATAATAAAATCCCCGATTTTCGATTTATGGGCAGATGCAATGTGGTTTCAAAAGTGAACTCCAAAGGTTTTAAAATCCATAGGTAAGGAATTTCTTGTGTTAAATCGCATCAGAGGAAGAAATGAAGGATTATAACATAAATTCGATGAAATTCCAAGATGCAATAGAAAGCGGACGCAATGCATTCTCCAAAGGTGATCAGAATATGGTTCAATTCCAAGTCTTTTGGCGGTTGATGAAGAGAATATGGAATGTTGCAGGCACACACAGAGGCATATGTAGATCCAAGCAGAAGAACATATAGTGGCACTGTTGGAAGCACGACAGTTGGGTCAAGTCAGGCACTGAGCCATTGTTTCAAAAATTTGCAGCTATCGCATCATAACCAGAAAGGACACCTCAGCACTTTGAGAGGATGAATTAGCAACAATTAGATTTAGAAAAACGAATGATATTTCTAGTTTCAGTTTGTTTTCTTGGTAAGATTGCATAAGTAATTTTAACAGTTTAGGTAGTCGAAGCAGTTTCAAGAATTTCATCAGTTACAAACTATTTGGATGTATTTAAGTAGATAGAAATAAAGAAAATAGGTTTCGATTTTTGGACCTCAGGATGGGTGTTAATTTGGTACTAAATTGTCTAATAAATAAACGAGAGAAGATCAAGTTTCCTACACCTGTTGATGTTGATATGTCTTTCCAGTTTCGCTCTGTGTTGATTCCTTTTTGAATAAAGTGAAGTAATGTAGAAATTTGTCTCTTAATTACATATCTAAGTAATATTTAAATAACCTTAATTTCGCTCCTTCACTTCATCTCTTCTCCCTTCACAAATTCTCCCTGGAACTTAAAAGTAATAGATTCTCTATTTATAACATATTATTTTGAGTTTCCCCTCTCTTCACAAACTCCTGATGAAACTTTAAAGTAATAGATTCTGTGTTTACAACATATTATTTATTTTTTCCTCTCTCTCCATGAATTTCCTCTGAAACTTAAAAGTGATAGATTATGTTTCTCAGCATATCATTTTCAGTTTCCCTTACAGTTCTTCTTTTCATTTCCTTCAAATATCAACAGTTTATGGCATTTTGAAGGCTTTCGTTATATCATATTATTGAGGGTATTAAGTAATTAAATTCCAAAGGTGTTAAATAGAGGCCATTTAATATTGTAATTTTTACAAACATGTAAAAACTGTCTTAAGCACTGATTCCTTACAACAGTCGAGGGATTGTTTCTTGAGATACAACACCTTCCTCATCTACAGGTAGAGTTAGTCTAGATAAAAAATCTGCAACAACATTCTCCTTCCCTAGTTTATCAAAAAAATTTAGGTCAAACTGTTATAATAACAACAACCATATAATTATTCTAGCATTAACATCAGTTTTATTCATTAAGTATTTGATGGATGCATGGTCAGTGTGTACAAAGGTCTGATAACCAGTGATATAATGTCCAAATTTGTTTAAATCATGGACAATGGATAACAGTTCCTTTTCTATGACAGTATAGTTGATTTCGGCCTTGGAAAAAACTTAAAAGTAATAGATTCTCTATTTACAACATATTATTTTGAGTTTCCCCTCTCTTCACAAACTCTTGATGAAAATTTAAAGTAATAGATTCTGTGTTTACGACATATGATTTCTTTTTTCCTCTCTCTCCATGAATTTCCTCTGAAACTTAAAAGTGATAGATTATATTTCTCATCATATCATTTTGAGTTTCCCTTACAGTTCTTATTTCCATTGCATTTAAATATCAGTAGTTTATGGCATTGTAAAGGCTTTCATTATATCAGATTATTGAGGGTATTAAGTAATTAAATTCCAAAGTTGTTAAATAGAGGCCATTTAATATTGTAGTTTTTAAAAACATGTAAAAAATGTCTTAAGCACTGATTCCTTACCATAGCCGAGGGATTGTTTCTTGAGATACAACACCTTCCTCATCTACAGGGAGAGTTAGTCTAGATAAAAAATCTGCAACAACATTCTCCTTCCCTAGTTTATCAACAATTGTCAGGTCAAACTGTTATAATAACAACAACCATATAATTACTCTAGCATTAACATCAGTTTTAGTCATTAAGTATTTGATGGATGCATGGTCCGTGTGTACAAAGATCTGATAACCAGTGATATAATGTCTAAATTTGTTTAAATCATGGACAATGGATAACAGTTCCTTTTTTGTGACAGTATAGCTGAGTTCGGCCTTGGAAAAATTATTTCTAATGAAATAGATGGCATAGGGTAATTTGTCTTCCAAATGCCCCAAAGTTTCCCTCACGGCTTTTTTTGATGCATCGGTGTGGATGCGGAAAGACAAACCCCAATTATGACCTTGGAGAATGCGAACAGTATTTAACTTTTCCTTAATGAGCTCAAAAGATTCTTGACAAAGAATGGACCAAATAAATTCAGAATATTTGGCCAACAAACCAAATAATGGTGAAGCCAATTTTCTGAATTATTTGATGAACCTTCTATAGTAGACAGCTAGAACTAGGAAAATTCTGGCATCTCTCTTATTTTGAGGGGTGTTTTATCTTAAGAGACAATCCATCGCTTGTGAAATGAATCGGTGCTTAAGACATTTTAAAAGTGTGTCAAAGAAACGATTTTATCATGAGGTATTTGTTCTATCCCTCTGGGGGCTAGTTTTCTAAAACCTTTAATGATTTGGAATAATAAAAGATTTCATAATGCCATTCACTGCTGATATTTGAATGAAAATAAGAACATCAGGTAAACTCAAAGTAATATGTTGTAAAAATAGAATCTACCACTTTTAAGTTTCAGAGGAAATTCATGGAGAGAGAGGAAAATCGAAATAATATGCTGTAAACATAGAATCTATTACTTTAAAGTTTCGTCAGGAATTTGTGAAGAGAGGGGAAACCCAAAATAACATGTTGTAAACATAGAATATATTAATTTTAATTTTTAGAGAGAATTTGTGAAGCGAGAAGAGATGGAGTGGAGCGCAAATTAAGGTTATTTAACTCTTACTCTCATTTGTAATTAAGAGACCGATTGCTACATTACTTCACTTCAAAAGAAGAAGGGACACAAAATGGCACAAGAAACACAAATCACCATTAATAGTTGCAGGAAACTTACTGCTTCTTTCATTTAACCATTAGAAAAATAAGTACAAAATGTAATCCCCAAGAATTCCAAAACTCAGAACCTCTATTCACTCTTTCTCTCTTCCTTAAACACAAACAAAAGCAGTTTGTAACTGCTCGAGCTTCTTGAAACTCCTAAACTGGCTAAACTGTTAAACTACTTATTACATTGCAATTGAGGACACCATTGTAGCTTTGATCTTAACAAGGAAAAAAAAATACACTTGGAATACAATCATTTTGCTAAGTTTGATTTTTTGATGACGTGTCTCCTTCCGTTTCGATTGTGATGTCCTAATAGTATGCATAAACACATCTCCACCTGACTCTGTCCATGTTTTTGTGTTTCTAACATTGTCATCATGTCACCTTCTACCCAACTCTGCCTCTTCTATGCATGCCTTATGTGTTTGGTCTTCTCTTCTCCTTTGCTCTATGTCGGGTCACTTACCCGAGTCTATCTGTCGTGTTTTGCCTATTTCTTCATAAAATGGTGCATAAAACTCATAAGCCCGGACTTGAAATCCTTTAGATTTCATCTTGGAAGCACATCATGTATGTGCCAACATTTCATTTCGCATTTTGGTGTCTTCAACTTTTCCTTAGCACTTATCTTTTAAAACTTGTGATTTATGCTATGCAATCGAGTCCCACCACATCATGAAACTGCATTTTAAACATTATTGTGGACCTATGCGTT
The DNA here is from genome assembly GCA_034641835.2 of Pinus albicaulis. Lineage (NCBI taxonomy): Eukaryota > Viridiplantae > Streptophyta > Pinopsida > Pinales > Pinaceae > Pinus > Pinus albicaulis. Next base: position 105,115,837 of record CM076570.1, on the reverse strand, counting down.
ATGGCCCACATAAACTCCTTTTACATACGCAGCGGACTACAATACTAGAGTTTATTCAACATTCATACGCGCGCAATAAACAATGATTTACTTTAAAACAGATCGCACATAACTCAAACCACTTACATATACACGAAATAGTGGGTGTAGGGTCCCACAATATGGTGACCAATCACAGTGCATCACATATTGGCGAACTTAACATATAACTTAAATGGTAAACAATACAAACGTCGATGTGAAGCTAAGATGTAATCTCCATCGTAGATCTTCTCCAGATCTAACGGCCCCGATGTACCATCTCACACTGCCATCGCAACCAAAATACTTTACCTTGCGAAGTCTTCATGCTAAACTCTAAACCCACCGATGTGCGATATGCACTGGATTGTTGTGCCAACACATGGCTCCTCCCTTTATCACATCACAAATTTCAATTCTTAACGCATCACAAGTTATTTTGTTTAACTTACAAAGCCCTTAACACATAAACTCCATAATCGTCGATGTGAAATTGCGGCATGCCGACACGTGGCTCCTATCCTCATTGCATCACGAGATATATTTTTTAACTTGCGACGTCATCTCATCCATTGGTCTCTTCCCCTTTAGATCTGCGATTCAATCCTTGTCGTCCAATCGCCTCCTTTGGAAATCTTCTAAGTGTTTCTGTCTTAGTCGATTTCTTTGCTTTCTGTTGTCACCATTCTGCAACTCCGCTATCCTTCATGAGCTTTATTCATTCTTTAAAAGCATTGATATCTCCTGAGCTTGTTCTCGTGTTTTTTATTCACTCCAACTTGGGATTATCACACTTGTTGCACGCCTTACTCACTATTTCAATCTGGAATACAGACGACCATTCTGTATTATGTCTCTCAATCTAGAATTCGTTATTTGTTTCTTACTCGACCTATAAGAACATTTTACAGGTCTTCTTGAAATTTTAACCACTGTTCCTCAATAACCTTGAATTTCTCAGAACCTATCTTGACTTTTAGCTGAGTCGAATTAGGCTATAACATCTTCTTCCTCCTACAAACACACCTGAGAAGCTCCATTAGTTTCTCCTCTATTCACAAAATCATTAAAATTATGAAAATTGTAATGATCTTCCAGGATTTCAGCGTGTATTTCAGTTTTTGCAATGAATTTCTGACCAGAATCTTCAAAATTCTTTAACTCTTGTGTTTCAGAAATACAAGAATCCCCTGACCCCTTTTGAAAATCCTTATTCATCTCTGAATTTTCATTCTCTTGTAAATCAATTCCAATTTTTTTCTGACAGGCCCTCTTGTCTTCTACAAAACTTGTTCTTTCAACATGACAGGAGAAATTTCTACAAGCCCACACATTATCTTCAATTTCATGTGCATAAAGAAACATCAGCTCTAGAGTGGAAGGCTTTCTCTCCTTGAGATAAAAATCCAAGACAAGAGAAATATCCCTCAAATAGTAAACCATAGTTGCAGCTTCAGGAGGCTGAATCTCTTTTGGCATGCTGAAATAAATTTTTTGATACCTCCTATTAAACTCAGGGATTGATTCATTTCTCTACCTCTCGATAGAATATAATTCCAAAAGATGTTTTTCAAATGACTTACGCTTGCCCCAATATCTAAGAAATATATCTTGAAAACCTTTCCAGGAACTAATTGAACTTGCTTCCAAACACTGGAACAATTGTTGAGCACCCTACTTTAATGAATGATAAAACATCCTTAAATCCACGTCTTCATAAATAATTTGAATTTTTTATAGAAAGTGCTTGAATTCCAAGATATGTTGTTCAGCTGAAATATCTTCCTCTTCTCCAGAAAAACTTGGAAAAAATATGAATCCTTTAGAAGGATATTGATCGAGGATTGTGGGAAACACCAAGGGTTTGAAAATAACCTTGGTTCCACGTTGGAAAGAAGAAGATTGCTTATGAGGTATAATTTTATCATCCAAAGATGATGAATCCTCACCTTTATGCCCAAACTGTGACATATTACCTTCAGGAATAGTAATGCAACAGCCATCTCTCCTTTCATATTTAAGAGATAAAGATGTGTCAAGATCAATAATGTAATCGGAAGAAAAAAAAAAAATCTCCAATAAAGAATGTACATTTTGGGCCTCATAATCTTCTGAGAAAATAAAGCAGGAAACAATCTTATTGATATGTAAGGGAAAATAGACCACCAAACTGATAGTGAAAAATAAACTTCCTTTAAAAGATTCAAACTCTAATATCTTTATTTTCCATGGTGGTTTCTCATTTTCTTTCCCGCAGAATTCCTCATCTAATGAAACCTTCATCAGTAGAGTCGCCAAGTGAATAATAAACAACCAAATTTTTATCTAAATCTTGTTCACCATCAAGAAATAGATTTCAATACCCTGGGAAAAATAACTTTGTGCCTTCATCCCTAGAAACAGCGCCAAAAAATGTTGTATCTTAAGAGACAATCCCTCAGTTGTGAAAGGAATCAGTGCTTAAGAAATTTTAAAAGTGTGTCACAAAAATGATTTTATCATGAGGTCTTTGTTCTATCCCTCTGGAGACTAGTTTTCGAAAACCCTTAATGATCTGGAATAATAAAATATTTCATAATGCCATTCACTGCTGATATATGAATGAAAAGAAGAACTACAGGGGAAACTCAAAATAATATGATGTAAACACAAAATCTATGACTTTTAAGTTTCAAAGGAAATTCATGGAGAGAGAGGAAAATCTAAATAATATGTTGTAAACATAGAATCTATTAGTTTAAAGTTTCATCAGGAATTTGTGGAGGGGAAACCCAAAATAACATGTTGTAAACACATAATCTATTACCTTTAAGTTTTAGAGAGAATTTGTGAAGGGAGAAGAGATGGAGTGAAGGAGCTCAAATTAAGGTTACTTAAATCTTACTCACATATGTAATTAAGATACCAACTGCTACATTACTTCACTTCAAAAGAAGAAGGGACACAAAATGGCACAAGAAACACGATTCACCATCAACAATTATAGGAAACTTATTGCTTCTTTCATTTACCCATCAAAAAAATAAGTAAAAAATTTAATCCCTAAGAGGTACAGAACTCAGAACCTCCCTTCACTCTTTCTCTCTTCCTTAAATACAAACAAAATCAGTTTGTAACTACTCGAGTTTCTTGAAACTCCTAAAATGGCTAAAATGTTAAACTACTTATTACATTGCAATCGAGGACACCATTGTAGCTTCGATCTTAACAAAGAAAATAAAATAAACTTGGAATATAATCCTTTTGTTGAGTATGATTTTTTGTTGATGTGTCTCCTTCTGTTTCAGTTGTTATGTCCTAACAGTCTACATAAATGAATCTCCACCCGACTCTGCCCATACTTTTGTGTTTCAAATGCTGTCATCATGTCACCTGCTACCCAACTCTGCCTCCTCTGTGTGTGCCTACTGTGTTTGGTATTCTATTCTCCTTTTCTCTGCTTCAGGTCACTAACCCGAGTCTCTCTGCTGTGTATTGCCTATTTCTTCATAAAATGGCACACAAACCTCATAAGCCCAGACTTGAAATCCTTTAGATTTCATTTTGGAACCACATTGCATTCGTGCCAACATTGTACTTTGCAATTTGCTATCTTTAACTTTTCCTTAGCACTTATATTTTAAAACTTTTGATGTGCGTTATGCGATCAGGTCCCACCACATCACAAATCTTCATTTTAAACATTACCGTGGAACTGTGGGTTATGACCCACATAAACTCCCTTTACATACGTAGTGGACTACAATACTGGAGCTTATTCAACATACATACACGTGCAGTTAACAACAATTTACTTTAAATAATATCGCACATAACTCAAACCTCTTACATATACATGAAACAGTGGTTGTATGGTCCCACAATATGGAGACCAATGACGGTGCATCGCATATCAGCGAACTTAACATATAACTTAAATGGTAAAGAATACAAACGCTGATGCGAAGTTTTGGCATAATCTCCATCGTAGATCTTCGCCAGATCTCAGGGCCTTGTTGTACCGTCTCACGCTGCCATCTCCCATCCTTGTCACATCGCAACCAGAATAATTTACCTTGCGAAGTCTTAATGCTAAACTCTAAACCTGCCAATGTGCGATATGCGCTGGATCATTGTGCCAACACGTGGCTCCTCCCTTTATCGCATCACAAGTTATTTTTTTTAACTTGCGAAGTCCTTAACACATAAACTCAATAATCGTCGATGGGAAAATGCATTATGCTAACACGTGGCTCCTATCCTCATCGCATCACAAGATATATTTTTTAACTTGTGATGTCATCTCAGCATTCAGAGTCTTCCCCTTCAGATCTGCGTTTAGATCCTTGTCGTTTGATCGCCTCCTTTGGAAATCTTCTAAGTGTTTCTGTCTTAGTCGATTTCTCTACTTTCTACCATCACCACTTTGCAACTCCGCTATCCTTCCTAAGCTTTATTCAGTATTTAAAAGTTTTTATCTCTCCTAAGCTTGTTCTCCTATTTGTCACTCCAACTTGGGATTATCATGCTTACTGCACACCTTACTCACTATTTCAATCCGGAATACAAACCACCATTCTGTATTATGTCTCTGAATCCAGAATTCATGATTTGTTTCTTACTCGACCTCTAAGAGCATATTACACGTCTTCTTGAAATTTTAACATTTGTTCCTCAATAACCTTGAATTTCTCAGAACCTCTATTGAATTTTAGTTGAGTCGAATTAGGCTACAACAAGGAGCATGAACCCTTTTTATGATAATGGATTTTTTCGGGTCCACCTATATCCCTTCTTGTGATATTGAGTGGCCCAATACTACTATTTCTCTTTTTAAGAATTCACACTTTCCCGAACTCAGGGAGATATCCATATCAATGGAACCTTCTCATCACCTTTCCCAAATTGGAGAGAGATTCTTGGAAGTCATCCCCATAATGTGTGAAATCGTCCATGTAGATTTCTAACGATTCATGGACTAGCTCTGATAAAATTTTCAAGACAGATCTTTGGAAAGTAGATGGGGCATTGCAGAACCAAAACGGAAGGAGTCTGTAAGAGAAAGTGCCCTAGGGAAATGTAAAAGTAGTCTTGTCATGGTATTCAGGGCTAATTTGGATTTTATTATAACCACATAACCCATCTAGGAAAGAAAAGAATTTCTTTCCTGCAAGGCCATCCATAACTTGATCTATAAAGGACAAGGGGAAATGGAACTTCTATGTGGCTTTGTTGAGTTCCCTGTAATCAATACAGGTTTTCCATTTTCCATTCTTCTTTGGGACTTGGATAAGAGGAGATACTCACTCACTGTCTGATATAGGATAGATGAACCTGCATCAAATAATTTCTGTAGTTCTTCCTTTACTATGTCTTTTAGAGCAGGGTTCATCCTTCTTTGGGGTTGGCACACATGCCTGCACCCCTCTTTAATGTAGATATGATGTGTGCACACCGAGGGATGCACATGTTTCATTTCTTTGTTGTCCAAAGAAAATGCATCAAGGTTTTCTTTCAAGAGCTGGCATAGCTACTCTTCTTCTTTGGTTGATAGGGATGAGTTATTTTTCAGAGATTTTGATGGGAAAAATTCCACAGCCTCGGTGGTTTCAGAAGTTGAATCCATTGAGTGAAATTCCATCCAAGGGTGGCTCTCAGACTTTTTGATTAGGTCATCAATTGGACTGCCAGTGGGGGGTTGGTTTGGAATTATTTGATCGATGAGGACATCCTCATCAGGTTTCCCCCCTCTGAGAATAGTATATATGGTGCAAATGGGGTAGGGCATAGCGTTGTATACGTCATCTTCTCCTTCTTCCTCCAACCATAAAGGTAGGTCGTGATCAATGGAACACTAGGAAGGAGGATATAATACCAACTGTTTAGACAATGGCCCATTCTTTATAGTCATGCTTCTTGCCCGACAACTGATATAAGCATCGGCAGTGGCTAACCAAGGTCTCCCTAAAATGAGAGGATATCCATTAAACTTGGTTTTTGGCTGGAGAACCAGGAAATATGTAGGGTACTCCCAAGAGTCAATTGAAACCATAACATCCTCAAAAATTCATTTCGAAGCTACTATGGACCGATCTACAAGTTGCAGAACCGTTGTGGTTTTCCTCAAAGTCCCTTGGAGGTTGGTTTTAAGCATAGTTTACATGGTCATTACATTGATGGTAGCCATGAGATCAATCACAGTATTGGGGACTATGACACCATCTATGTGTACATCTTCAACTGGACTACCAGGGTCTAGGTACTTCGGCAAGATCACCCTTACCAACATTAAGTCACACAATTATCCTACTACATTGATGGTGGGGGTTTCTTTCATATTTCTCCCAGGTTTCTTAAAGCACTTTTCCTTGATCAACCTATTCTAAATAGGTACATCGTTAATGTTGGGTGTGGAGCCTGATTATCTTCTTTATTTTGTATCACAGCATTGGACCCTTGTTCTTGACGGGGCAGCAACACCGCCTGTAATTGTATGTTTCCTGGGGGGTCCAGGGGGGGTGGTTGCGACTTTACGGAGCCCCCCCCCCCCCCTGGCGGGGGGTTTAAGGGGAAGTTCCCCCAAAGCTAAAAACAGATCTAAAATTTCCTTGTAAAAGTATATTAATTTCTAGTTAATCTGGGTCGTTCATTAGGTAGATGATCTGATGGTAGAAGTTATGTTTGATGTAGGGTTTTTTGCCCTAGAAGGCAACCCCTCGTTTTGTATTAGGGTATTGTATTGCGGATGTGTATTCTAAAAGCAAGAAACTGATAGAGAGACTGTGAGAGAGAAAAGAGGATATTACAGCAGATCTGTTGTAGGTTGTGTCTCTTCATTTTGCTGGATAATAAAAAGGAAGGATTGGTTGTTCGGGGTGGATGTAGCCCAAACTAGGTGAACCACGTATATATGTGTCTCTTTGGTTTTATGTGTTTTGAGTGCTTGTGTTTTCCGCATATTTTATGTGTTGCATTTCTCTATAATATATAATTTTCTAACACTAATGGCCTAGAGAAGAAGTATTTTTACACACAAATTTTTCAGTTCTCCCAGAAGTTCAGTCTCCTCTAGGGTGTGCTGACTAGAGTGGATCAAGCGCTCAAGAAAAAGAGGTTCTTGGATCTGAGTGTTACTTTCTTCCTTTTCCTCCTGAACCTCTGCAAGTGGAGATGGAGGATGATTTTATGGGATTACTGTCTGATCAACCTAGTGTTCCTAAGTTGATGTCATAAATTTTCAACCAGGGCTAGTAAACTGTTGAAGTGAAGTGCACTATATATGCCTAGGTATCTTCTTCCTACTTCGTTGTTTTTAGTGTTTTCTAGTGTTTTTGGGTTTTTTGCTTTTATGCTAAGAGGAAAGTAAGTTGTTTGGCAAAGAGAAGTTATTAGTCACTTCTAAAAACAAAGTAAAATCTAGACTATGTATGACACCTAAGAACAGAGAATGCAAAACTTACAAATTGCAAAACTTGACAAGAAAAATAACTCATAACATAGACTCAATCCAATTCATTTCATTAGAAGTATGTTGGCACAACTAGAGAAAAGGATAAGTTCAATGCAATGAGGTTCTTCTAAGCAAACAAAAACTTACAAAATCACAGAGAAAATCTCATCTTTGGTTAGAAATTTGTTGGGACACATTTAGAAGAGAGTATCTGCAACATAGTAAGAAACCCTACTCTAAATTAACTTATGACACTAAAATTAATCTATTCTGCAACTCAAAATATCACTGTTAAGCCTCATTCAAGTGTTAGAAATCTTTTGGAACAGTTTTGGAAAAGAGGCAGTTTGTAAAATTATGAGAAATTGCAGAACAGTCAAGACTTCAAAATGACATTGCCAATTCTTGTTCCTATGATAATGATGTATTAGTAGAGATTAAGAACAAGAACAGTTTGTAAATAATGAAGGCCTTTAAGTCTAATCTAACAGAACTAGCATACAACTAGCTAATAAAACTTAAAATACATTAAACAGAACCTGAACTAATATGCAATTCTGAAATACTACAGCTGAACTAGAATTGAAATACTACAGCTTCATCTCATTCAGTGTTAGTGTTATTTTGGAACAATTCATAAGGACAAGACTGGCTGTAACATTTGGTGTAAGTAGGCATAAAACATGAAGTTCAAAAAACTACTTAAATTAGGAACGAAACAGAGCTGAAGTTACTTATCTAAACAATATGCACAGAGCTTCTCAGGCAGTAGGGGCCCTCTACCACCGGATTAGCATACGAATCTCCTCAATATTTACTCAGATCATGTATTAAAGTGGTTCTTCTTTCATTAAAGGAAAATACTTCCAAAAACAGAGTATTACGGTCTTGGACAACTTAACAATAAAACATCAATCTAGCTAACTGTCTTTCGGTTTCTCGAGTCATTCTTATAAGAGAAATACATAACTACCCTTGAGAATAAATAGGGAAAGTGTCTTTCCCAATTAAAATAAAATTAGAACTCTTGTGGAGGCCTCATACTTTTGCTGAAGACATCTGTAGAGTTCTTGTCCCAGTATAAGTCTACCTCTTAGTTTTGATTTCTTCCACGTGCATAACCACTTGGAGATTTTTTCTTAGACTTCGTAGAGGACAAGGAAGGATGTAGATGAGGTCTGGAATTCAACCATATGCATTTTTTCTTAAAGTGACACCTGTAACATGTGTGAACATGAAGATAGCTGCAGAATAGGCGACTGGCTATAGAATGGCTGCATTTTGTAGCTCAGTCTAGTTCAAAAAATTACTACAACAACAAAACCATAAAAGTGTAGCAAGTCAGTCATTATATACATTCTTAAAGTAACTTTAATCAATCCTATTGATCTTTTAAGCCTGCAACTGATAAAGGAAAAAGGAGATGAAGTGAAATTTGGTGAAAGAGAAGGACATCTTTGGGGCTCAACATATACCCCCACTGCAAAGCTTTTGCATGTCCTCATGCAATTAATCCATGTATTCTGAAACTTCTACTAGGACATACAGCTTCCTTTTTCTACTTTTCCTGATGTTCAATGGTTTCCTAGGCTTCCTTATGAACAATTTGAATTTCAGGTTTATAAGTGCCCTACTCAACTTTTTGTTTGTATTCTTCAGCTTCTCATTAGCCTTGTACAGTTTTTCCATTTGCATAGAGAGAGTTTTGTTCATGTTACTCTTCAGCTTGACTTGTTCCCTGAGAATTTCATTTTCATTTTTTATGTGCCTATTAAGTACTTCGAGTTCATATTTATCTCTTCTTAGTACTTCAATTGCAGATCCTGGTGGGCTAGGAGTTCTTCCTCTGCTTTATGAGGCTCTTTTTTCCAATGACTCAACATAATTATAGATTTGTTGTTGTGTTGGGTCTACCTCCAGATTTTCTTCATCAAGATCCTCTTCATACTGGTATTCATGAGATTTATCACCTGGTGTCTCTTCATCTTCAATGTTTATGATGCATGTTTGCTTAACTCCTGTCTTCTTCAATATGCCTCTAAGCCTATGGCTTCGTCTTAGTTTAGATGGTCCCTCACCTCTCTCCTTAGCATACTTTCTTATTATCTTCTCCTTTTTAAGCTGTTTCTTAATTTCATCCAATTTCTCAGAAATAATCTTCTCACTATCCTCTTGTATAGACTTACTAGTTTTAATTTCAACAGATTTGGAAATTTTCCCTCTCCTGCTTCTTCTTGCAAGTTTGCCTTCAGATGGAGATTCCTTGGGTTCTTTAAAGTGATTCCTCACTAGGAACTCATCCCAATTGTCTCTCGCCTTTCTCAAATGATGTTAAATTAGGATTTTAACTAGGCTATGGTGATACAAAGTGGTTTCCAAGAATTGAACCCTGTTTTTGACATTAGAGACCATTCTCTTTAGGATATGAAGTAAGAAAAAGGGTAAATTGATTTCTTCATCTAAGAAATGCATCATAAGCTGAATATGATAAACATAGAGGGTACCAAACCTTCCCTCACAAGTTATAAACTTTTACAAAATGAGCAACATATTTCGCCATTTATTCTTCAGTGCTGAGCTAGGAATGCCCTTCTTAAAAACTGAAATATTCATACCTGGTGTTTTGAGCATCTGCCTCCATGCCTCATTGTGAAATTCCTTGTTTTTGAACCATCGTTCACCTTGCCTTGGTAATTCTGCTGCTTATGCAATGAAGGATTCTGTAATAGTGAACTTGACATCTCCTATTTCAACCTCTGCTCCATTGAAGGACCGTGCAAATGTCTTAGTTACCTCTTTATGAAAACCATTGAACTTTTCCAAAAAATGTAACCACCCAACCTGCTATACCATTTCTCTAATCTGTGGGTAACCCTATAAGTTTTTGGTTCCGACTGGTTCGGACCTTACAATGAGACCCATGGCTTCTTTTCTCAACCTTCAATTTTCTGCTCTTCTATTCACGGTAAAAATGGCTGTAGAGAGTTGTTTTTACCTCAAATATGCTTTCTCTGTTTATGCAGCAGGAATTAGCTACGGAAATATGATATGAAGTGGTTATGGAATAAGAGAAATACAGTGAAGGTTATTCACATGAATTAATGAGTTTGAGAGCTATCATGAAAGAAAAGACCGCGGAAAAATCTCGTGAGAAATTCAAAATCATCACTGAATACTTCAGGTTAGTGACGTGACCGAATAGGTCACTTCAGTACTAACCGTTAATTTTTAATAAATGATGGTTTGGTATGGCGAAATGGAAGGGATTTTGTCCAAGTTTTTTATGATAGGTTTAATAGGCTTGATCAACACGAATAATTAAAATAACTTTATGAATCATACATGACTTAACTATACTATAACTTTCATAATCTGTCATCATAATAATTTCACAACTTTACCTTAGCCTTTCCTTTGATTTTTGTGGTTTTAATATGCTTTTTCCTCCTTTGAAAATAATTAATTCTTCAGTCTTCATAATCCCTTTGATTTTTCTTGTTGACATAGGGGTGCAGGGTCAATTTTCTGCTGAACAAGTCATTGTAGTATAGTGGTAAGTATTCTCGCCTGTCACGCGGGTGACCCAGGTTCGATCCCTGGCAACGACGCCAAAATGTCTGATCAACCTAGTGTTCCTAAGTTGATGTCATAAATTTTCAACCAGGGCTAGTAAACTGTTGAAGTGAAGTGCACTATATGTGCCTAGGTATCTTCTTCCTACTTCGTTGTGTTTAGTGTTTTCTAGTGTTTTTGGGTTTTGTGTTTTTATGATAAGAGGAAATTAATTTTTTTGGCAAAGAGAAGTTATTAGTCACTTCTAAAAATAGAGTAAAATCTAGACTATGTATGACACCTAAGAACAAAGAATGCTAACTTACAAATTGCAAAACTTGACAAGAAAAATAACTCATAACATAGACTCAATCCAATTCATTTCATTAGAAGTATGTTGGCACAACTAGAGAAAAGGATAAGTTTAATGCAATGAGGTTCTTCTAAGAAAACAAAAACTTACAAAATCACAGAGAAAATCTCATCTTTGGTTAGAAATTTGTTGGAACACATTTAGAAGAGAGTATCTACAACATAGTAAGAAACCCTACTCTAAATTAACTTATGACACAAAAATTAATCTATTCTGCAACTCAAAATATCACTGTTAAGCCTCATTCAAGTGTTATAAATCTTTTGGAACAGTTTTGGAAAAAAGGCAGTTTGTAAAATTATGAGAAATTGCAGAACAGTCAAGACTTCAAAATGACATTGCCAATTCTTGTTTCTATGATAATTATGTATTAGTAGAGATTAAGAACAAGAAAATTTTGTAAATAATGAAGGCCTTTAAGTCTAATCTAACAGAACTAGCATACAACTAGCTAATAAAACTTAAAATACATTAAACAGAACCTGAACTAATATGAAATTCCGAAATACTACAGCTGAACTAGAATTGAAATACTACAGCTTCATCTCATTCAGTGTTAGTGTTATATTGGAACAATTCATAAGGACAAGATTGGCTGTAACATTCGGTGTAAGTAGGCATAAAACATGAAGTTCAGAAAACTACTTAAATTAGGAACGAAACAGAGTTGAAGTTACTTATCTAAAAAATATGCACAGATCTTCTCGGGAAGTAGGGGCCCTCTACCACCGGATTAGCATATGAATCTCCTCAATATTTCCTCAGATCATGTATTAAAGTGGTTCTTCTTTCATTAAAGGAAAATACTTCCAAAAACAGAGTATTACGGTCTTGGACAACTTAACAATTAAACATCAATCTAGCTAACTGTCTTTCGGTCTCTCGAGTCATTCTTATAAGAGAAATACATAACTACCCTTGAGAAGAAATAGGGATAAGTTTCTTTCCAAATTAAAATCAAATTAGAACTCTTGTGGAGGCCTCGTACTTTTGTTGAAGACATCTGTAGAGTTCTTGTCCCGGTAGAAGTCTACCTCTTAGTTTTGATTTCTTCCACGTGCATAACCACTTGGAGATTTTTGCTTAGACTTCGTAGAGGACAAGGAAGGATGTAGATGAGGTCTGGAATCCAACCATATGCATTTTTTTATTAAAGTGATACCTGTAACCTGTGTGAACATGAAGATAGCTGTGGAATAGGCGACTGGCTACAGAATGGCTGCATTCTATAGCTCAGTCTTGTTAAAAAAATTACTACAACAACAAAACCATAAAAGTTCAGCAAGTCAGTCATTATATACATTCTTAAAGTAACTTTAATCAATCCTATTGATCTTTTAAGCCTGCAACTGATAAAGGACAAAGGAGATGAAGTGAAATTTGGTGAAAGAGAAGGGCATCTTTGGGGCTCAACAATTACTATTCCCGACCTGAGATTGATCTCATGTATCTCCACAACATAAGATGGATAGGATGTCTCTCCACTGTAAAACTATTGTTCCTTCTTGTTTTTCGGGTTCATATTGGGTTGTGCGGGCATCTAAGGTAGCTTGGGTGGAGTAGAATGAGTGAGATGAGGTTGAGGTTGGGGTGGAGGCATTATATCAGGTGGTTGATTTTGTTTAGGCCTCCACCCTTTTGACGGGTTGTGCCACTGATGTGTTTTAGGAACATACTATTGAAATGGTTGGTTCATAGGTTGAGGGTGATATGGAGGGTTGTAGGGACAAGTAGGAGGTGTAGTCCATGATGGAGGAGTGAAGGTGTATCAAGACTGTATTGGTGCATTCTGATTATTATGGTAACAGGTGTAAGGTTCACCTTACATACCCTGCTGATATGACCTAGGCCCTTGAGGCCTTCTCTGATTTATGAAACATATTTTCTCAGGTCCTACTTCCCCACCTTCATATATAAATTTGAGCCCAGGCAAGGAGGAACACTTATCTGTGGCATGATTCTCTTCACATACTAATCAAACCTCTATAATATTCAATGTACATTCATTATGAGAGTGTTGTACATCTAGGATAGAAGATAGCCAAGGCTCTTTATGCTTCCTCTTGCTTCCTCTTGATCTGAATTGTGTCCATTTTCAAAGAAAATGTGTGCATCATCTCACTCTTGAATTCCTCCAACATATTTCCAATCTCATGCTTGATGGAGGTGGAAGAAGAAGGGGTGCTGGTCATACTTTGGCTAGCTCTACCTTTCTTTCTAGCTTCCCTAGAATGGTTCCTGAAGACAATTTTGATGTTCTCATAAGGCAGCTCGTAGATATCTCCTCTTGATAGCATATTAAGGATTTCTATCACCTCCTTCCTGATCCCTCATAGAAGTACCAATTTAAGTGATCCATGATCAAGGGTGCAGTTAGCTCTTTTATAATTTAACTAGAATATTTCTTCATAACCTTCTAGGGATTCATCAGACCCTAGAGTCATCCTAAAGATTTCCTCTTTAGTCTCCTTAGACCTAAAATAGTCTCTGTACTTTTTATTAAAGGCCTCTTGCATCTGTGCCCAGGTAACTGTAATATTCCAAAAATTTAGCTTTCAGCTAAATGGAATATTATAGCTTGTTTTATCACTAGTGGATGGGGAGGCCCATAAAACTCTTCAATGGAAATAAAAACACTTCAAGTGTGAAAGAAAACCTTTGTAACAGCTAAATAAAGCACCTCCAAGTATGAACAGGGATTAGATCATGTTGATTCAATCAAATTTGACCAAGTCAATAGCGCTGTTATGGAGGAGTGGAGTTTAAATGAAGAATAACACAGTTTTGGAGGGAGATTGATCTCATGGAGGAAATGACCTAATTGAGTGGGGCCAAGGGCAAGTAATATCATAATCTATATAAGGAAGAGGATGGAAGCCATTTGAGGTTATGTTTTGGTATATTATTTTGTATCTGTTATGTTTAGACTTTGCATTCCTTTGTTGTTTCGCAGGGTTGTTGTGCTGTTTAGCACAGGGTGTTCCCGAGCGGGAATTCCACCTCTTTCCTTGAGAGGCCTCTTGGAAGAGTATTTTATTCATTTCCACATTCATGTTTTCAAGGCAAGCTATAGCATTCTTCATCAGCGCAGTTTCTGCAGTTTATTGTGCTGTGTTGCAGGGTGCAGTAGTGGAGAATTAGATCGGTGTCTTCGAAGCTAGTTTTTAAGTGGAGGAAGGTTTCCATCCATTGGGAGGCCTGTAAAGAATCCCCTTGTGCTTATTTCACACATTTGGAACCTGTCCAAGAAGTATTCATCCCCTATAGCGTAGTTTCAGTCTTGAGATGTGTTATTTTAGGGAGGAGCTGCAGGGGTAGTTGCAGTGATTGTTTTGGGAGGAGATTTCTTCAGTGGAGAAGCCACTCTTTCATCCGAAGGGTTTGTTGGAGGAGGGTTTTATATTTATACATAAGCCTCAGCCATATCTTATCATTTCTATTTTTGCAGCATATATTCAGCCCTATGGCTGTAGCTTACATTAGCACATTGTGTGCATCTTCCGAAAACCCTCTTGGGTTGTCTTGGAAAGCTGATCTAGTGCCCGAATATGTATTTTTAGATTCTATTGGGGCCTATATCAGTATTAATTTATCATTGTATCATCTCTAGCTATAGCTGTGCATAATATAACTACGTTGTAGCAGCTCTTCGGCATTTTGTGTTGCAGCAACATCTCACTTTTGAGAGTGTTCTACGTATTGGAGGCTTCTGTGACCACATTATATGATTGGTTCCTCGTTATTTTTGTACCTATTTGTTGCATATATGATCAATAATATGGATTTATATTGGTCTCATGATTTTATGTGTTAAATACTTGTTGTTTCTTTCATTTTATGAGCTATATTGTTGTTATTTCCAATTTGGAATATTATAGTGTTATCAGAGCATAATCTTGGCTCAGCATGTGTATTCAGCCAATATGTCACCATAAGGAGAAGCCTTTTTACAAGAATAAGGATATGTACAAAAAAACAAAAAGAAGACTCCATTATTTGGAGGAAGAGAGGAGGAGGAGCTCTCACAGCTTCTCTTTCAAACTATGCAGAATATCAAGGGAGATCTCAAGAAGATGAGAAAAGAGAGAGAATATCCAAAGGATTTTGGATCTAAAGCCAACTCTATATTTTTACATGATGAGTGTGAGCATGCAGCTACATACTATGATTCACAGCGCATTCATATGCCCAGATCTACTATGAGGGAGATGGAAGATGAAGAAATTCCTAGGAGGGAAGCTCTTAGTGATTATCTGCAAGAATATGAATCTCAAAATAAGAAGTTTAGAGATCATATCACTTTCCAAGAGTTTTGCAAGATCAAGGTGGAGAGGAGAAAGCAACATGACATGGGTATATTTTTTCTATCTACTTTTGATGGATCACCTAAATGTTCAGCTAGAGCTTGGGTGGAGGAGCTAGACACCTATTTGCAGCAGCACCAAGTTTCTGAAGATGAAGCCATCAAAGTTGCAGCGCTGCATTTTGGAGGTAAGGCCTATGCTTGGTGGATATTTGAGTCTTTTTTAAGAAATGAAAAATCTTCTTCTTATGAAAATTTCACTAAGAGATTAATGGAAAGGTTTGATGGAAAACATTCTGAAACATCATTGGTGGAACTAAATAAACCAAAACAAACAAAACCTTTGCATATGTTGGAGGAATCTATACACCCAACTCCACTTCAAAAAACTATTGAAGAGGCTCACATCTTGCATAATACTTTGCTAGAGGCAAGATATTTGTCCCATATTCTTGGACAAGAGGGCATGAAGGTCCCTTTTTCAAAAGAGGATCCTCTTATTGAGAAGGTGACTTCCATTCATATTGCAAAGGAAGAGAAGGATGGGAGCAACAATGTTGTCATATCTAGAGCATATCTGGCACCTCATGCAGAGGTAGATGGAGCACTTGCTCCAACCAGAGGGACTCTTGTATCATTGCAAGGAATTCCCCAAGATCTCATATATGGAGGTCAAGGCACAATCAATGAATAACATGGTTGTGAAACATTGCAGATGGAAGGAGAAGGTAGGGAGGAAGTTCAACAGCACATGATGAGGAGCACATTCCCCTATCTATTTCAGAAGGGTAATGCACAGAAGAGGAAGATTGATTTGTGGAATAAGGGTAGGAAAAAAGTTTTCCATCCATATGTATAGTCTACTCTTGACATTGATGTCTCACTGCATGGAGACATTTCACCGGGGAGACCACGAGATCTGGAGATTATGAGAGATGATTCACATGGGGTTGCACCACTCTTAGATACCAAAGGGGTGGATACTTTAGAGAGGTCTATTATAGCGCAAATATTTTGGGATAGACTCAAGGAGGAGGGAGACATTCTCCCATTTTCAGCATTACCCACTCTTACTACACATACTGCGCTAACAGAAGTTGCTACAGTAATGGAGGATGACACCTTCATGGTGCAAGGGAGTTGCTCCATGGATTTTGAGAAACATAGGGTACTTCCTTTGAGGAAGGAATCCTCCATACATTGGAGTATATGGAGGCCACTCATGCTTACATTGGCCAGGATCAGGAGGTTCTTTTTGGATAGTAGCTTCTCATGGGAGGCCAACTTCCAAAGGCTACCACTTCTACTTGAGCATGAGCAGTTGTATGATGGCATGGAAACACTTTGGAGGATGACTTTGGCATGGGGGATGTCAAAGGAGTAGACATAAGCATGTGGGGAGCTTCACATTTTAGATCATCAGTGCTACCTCTTGGGAGGATTGATCCATATTGGAGGTCTCAACTTTTGGTAGAGTACTCCAAGGATCTTGGTGCCTGCATGATTCTTGATGAACCAGAGGGAGATGATAGCTATATGGTGGATGATGTGGTCATTTATTTTTATGTCAGAGTCTTCTTGACTAGAGCTTCTGATCTCAAGGAGAAGCTACTACATGCAGCACATGAGGACTTCCTTTCTATGCACTTTGATGCATATCATTCTTTGATGGAGAAGTTCACTTGGGAGGGTATCCAACATGATATATTTCAGCATATGGAGAGATGCATAGCCCGGATGCTTATGGATAAGTTGGCACAACCACTTCCCTACTCATTGAGAGTCAGGGGAGAACTTTCAGATGAGCCATTTCGGCTCAATGACCAAAGTACATAATAGAGAAGGTAAATTTTTACATTATGATTTGCACTTCTTTACTTTATATGAGTAGCATGTTGTATTAAGGAGGGCCATTCCTTCTTATACATTATATTATGATGTACTTGAGGCCAAATGTAGCATTGAGATTGGCTATCCTATTGGTGGTTTGTGGGGGAAGCCACATGATTCTTGGTGTGCACCATTGACACCACATTTTACCTTTATGATCCTATCTTATAGGATGATTGTGGTAGAAAACAAGTGGTTGGAAAAGAACTTGTTGTTATTTGATTTGAGGCAGGCAGAGGATGCACTGCATTGGTTCCATGTGTGGAACTATGATCCACTTTCTGGTTGTCATATAGAAACTTGTTTTCATTGGTTTTTTCTTCCATATGTTGGAAATGTTCTTATTTTTATGGGAAGCTTTGTTTGGAGAGTGGCACAAGAGTTGGAGGTGCCCATTGGGAGTATGCTTCTCCCTACTTTTTATGTTTCATGTTTCAGAAGAAACCATGGGCAAACCATGATGGCCACACTATGTCTCTTTTCTTCATGTGGGACGAGCCATTTGGAGAACTTGAGTTCTTGGAGGGGGCACTTCATGGATGTTTTGTTTGGTGGGATAGCTTGGTCCATTCTTGGAGGCCATAACATTTCAGCCCAAGATCAGAAACAACCCCATACATACCATAAATGGAGAGAGAAACAACTTGAGTGTAAGAATTTAATCTCTCCATGCAGCCCCAATACATTGCATGAACTGGGGGTTGAGGATCCTTTTGATGAGCTACCTAGAATGACTCATTTCATTTGGATGATAGCATGGGTTTGGAAGTCTCTCATTGGGAATGAGGTTCCCTATTTTTTTCATCACTCCTACCTTGAGGATGCCATTATAAATAAATAAGGTTTCCACTTACACCTTCCACCTTTTCATGATGTGAGCCATTTGGTTTTGCATACTTGGGAGGAAACATTGGAGGTCAGATTTATTGTAGATTTCTTTGAGTAGTGGTGGGGACTATTGATGAGGAGGCCACAAAAGGAGGAGGGGAGTAATTTTTCTCTTCCTATACAGTTTCTTCAGGATAAGCAACATTTTGGAGGGGAGGACTGTAATATTCCAAAAATTCAGCCTTCAACTAAATGGAATATTATAGCTTGTTTTATCACTAGGTAGGTGAATAGGTGGATGGGGAGGCCCATAAAACTCTTCAAAAGAAATAAAAACACTTCAAGTGTGAAATAAAACCTTTGTAACAAATAAATAAAGCACCTCCAAGTATGAACAGGGATTATATCATGTTGATTCTTTCAACTTTGACCAAGTCAACAGCGCTATTATGGAAGAGTGGAGTTTAAATGAAGAATAATGCAGTTTTGGAGGGAGATTGATCTCATGGAGGAAATGACCTAATTGAGTGGGGCCAAGAGCAAGTAAGCTCATAATCTATATAAGAAAGAGGATGGAAGCCATATGCGATTATTTTTTGGTATATTATTTTGTATATGGTTTGTTTAGACTTTGCATTCCTTTGCTGTTTAGTAGGGTTGCTATGCTATTTAGCACCGGGTGTTCCCGAGCGGGAATCCCACCTCCTTCCTTGAGAGGCCTCTTGGAAGATTATTGTATTCATTTCCACATTCATGTTTTCAGGCCAAGCTACAACTTTCTTCATCAGCATAGTTTCTGCAGGTTATTTTGCTGTGTTGCAGGGTGCAGCAGTGGAGGATTAGATCGGGCGTCTTCAGAGCTAGTTTTTTAGTGGAGGAAGGTTTCCATCCATTGAGAGGTATGTAAAGAAGCCCCTTGGGATTATTTCACACATTTGGCACCATGCCAAGCAGTATGCATCCCCTACAGTGTAGTTTCAGTATTTATCTGTGTTATTTTAGGGAGGAGCTGCAGGGATAGTTGCAGTGATTGTTTTGGGAGGAGATTTCTTCAGTGGAGGAGCCACACTTTCATCCGGAGGGTCCGTTGGAGGAGTATTGTAGATTTATACATCAGCCTCAGCCATATCTTCTCATTTCTATTTTTGCAGCATATCTTCAACCCTAGGGCTATAGTTTACATTGGCACATTGTGTTCATTTTTCGGAAACCCTCTTGGGTTGTCTTGGAAAGCTACTCTAGTGCCTGGATCTATATGTTTAGATTATATTGGGGCATATATCAGTATTATTGTATCATTGTATCATCTCCAGCTATAGTTGTGCATAATATAACTGTGATTTAGCAGCTCTCCGGCATTTTGTGTTGCAGCAACATCTCACTTTTGAGAGTGTTTTATGTATTGGAGGCTTGTGTGACCACATTCTATGATCGGTGCCTCATCGTTTTGTACCTATTTGCTGCATATATGATCAATAATATGGATTTATATTGGTCTCGTGATTCTATGTGTTAAATACTTGTTGTTTCTTTCATTTTATGACCTATATTGTTGTTGTTTCCAATTTGGAATATTACATAGTGATGTTGTTCACAGGTAGACCCATGAACCAGCGCAAGGCTTCATCCTTGAGAGTGGATGGGCATAGCTTCAACTTCTGATCATCTAAGGCATAGTCAGAGGTTTGGAAAAAAACAAAAAATTCAAACATGAAGGTATCAAGATCCTCAGAGGTAAGTCCATGGAAATGTGGAAGCGATGAGGGACTAATGTTCTTCATCCTAGTTTCCCCATATGTTTCTCTAATGGGAAATACTCCTTGGGTCCTAGTCCCAGCCATGGCTTGGATTGGTGAAGCAAGTTCCTAGGGTGAAGGAAGTTCTTATTCACTCCAATAGGTTCTTCAAAGTGTTAAAGAGACTCACCTATGGTGTGTTCAACCTCACAGTCACCGAAGAAGAGTGAAGGGTGACTGTGTGGGGATGGGGGGGGGTTTCAATAAAAAAAAATTCCTAGGTTATCCCTACTCCTACGAGGCATGAAAGTCAATATTTTTTGTATTTTTCAATATTTTTCTAACTGCATGTAAAAGAAAAGCAAAAAATAATGCTAAAACATAATCAAATCATCTACTTAGACACCACCCCGGCAATGACGCCAAAAAGTGGTGAGCCTTGGTATTGCACCAAGGGTGTTGCAACTCCCAGAGGCTACTCTACTTTACTTTATCAACTCGAGTTTCATACAAACTTGGAGGTGACAGTGCTATATACACAACATATGCATTCTACTCATGCCATCCTCTTCTGACTCCTACAAAAGGGTGTTATTTCTAGGGTTTTTATGTGAAGTATATCACACTTATGAATTAGAACTATAACTACAGATGACTCAAAACCATTACTCTATCAACAATCAGAGGACTATTCTAAAAAAAGAAGATACGTCTATCTATTTTGCAAGGAAGGAAATCTATAATTTAGGCTATTGCAAGAAATAGAAGTAAACTAGGCAACAATCATGAAGAAAATTGTTGAATTGAAATTGCATAAAGAAAGACTAATATAATCACACATTTCTGGGAAAAATAGTTAAATAAAATCTAACTATTTCATGCTTAAATACCATGCTTTAACCATGCATATATTCATGACCTAACTATGTTTGTAAAAACTTTGTTTTGCAGCAAAAGAAGAAGGCGCTAAGGTGGCTTAGGAAGGTCTTACACTCATGGATGTAGGGCTTAAAGTGTCTTGATGGTTATGGAAGGTCTAGATGAGGTGGAGGGTGGTTTTTTGCGTAGAAATTATACAAACATGTGTATATAAATGGATTCAATCTGATCAAGAAATGTACTAAAGCTAGATATTGAATCCTTCTACAAATTAATTGCGGAAAATAAAAACAATCGCCAATCACAACAAGTAAATAAATAAGAAAATCAAACCACAACACAGATATTTTCCCAGGGAAAGCTTGCTGCTTAAAACCCCTCTATCTTCGATTTTATATTCACCAAGGAATCATGAAACAATTACAATGCACTCTTCTCACAAGAGTCTTTGACACTCTCACAACTATCTCACACTAACCTGAACAAAATCGACCAACACTTAGTCAATTTCCTACCTCTAATCAGCATGCCTGCCATGCGGAATTCATGAGGAATGTCATCCCTATTCCTTAGGAATTTCAACCGTCCTTAACTGCGCAATGCTCATGGGAACTCCAATAGATGTCTTGTTGCATGTGGGTAGCCTACTAATGATACAACTAATAGTTAACATCCATTTAACCTTGTCTTAATTGGGTCTCCACTGGAACTGACATGCATGTAGCTATTAATAGTAAATCATCAATTGCATGGCAGATCACTGCATGTGAATTAAATCTGATTTAATTCACTTGATCTCTCACTAGTGCAACAAAGAGTTACAACTAGTTCAACTGACTTTAACTCAATAAATTGAGTTAACTGATTTATCATGCATTAAACTAATGCACTAACTGCAACTCGAACTCCATAACTAATATAATCACTCTGCATGCCTCACCAACCACCCTCAACTCAAAATTCATGAGCTAACTGAGTTTATCACACTCAGTTAACTATTACAAGTGATTATGAGATAAGATTACATTTTATTGTCCAATTCAATTAAGGGAAAATTGAATTAGACACACATTTCTTGTTGACTTTTCAACATCTGGGTTGTAGGAGAGGCTAACTGGAACTACTACAGGTTTCTTGTAGTGCTACAGCATGTCCTATAAATGCTACAAGAAACATACCGGGGGTGTTTTGAGGCCAATATTAATGAGGAAAGGGGTAGGGAAGGTGAAATGAAGGTGTATTTAGGTGTATGGAATGTGGCCAACCCCTTGGCCAAGCTCAAAACTTCTCTCAAAACATGTCTTTCACTTTTAGGGTTTCCCTTGGTGTGGTGGTGAAAATCTCAAAAACATGGTTTAGGGAACTTTTGTTGAAAGTAGGCTGATGAAGGGTGAGAAATGAAGCTAGGGGTGTTGGTGAAGTCTTCTTCTACTACACTACTTGAACCTGCAAGCAAACTACCTATTCATGCAATAAACATTGGAAAATCTATGATGAAGAAGATGGAAAAGATGAGTTAAATTTGATAAGAAAACCTACTTAAGCATTAAAATAGAGATCTAACTCAATGTTCTCAACATGTTCATGACAACTACAGCAACCTATCTATTATTTCAAAGAAATCGTAAACTGAAAGTAAATTTGGGCATGTGGTGAAGATCTACCCTCCTCAAGCTCCAATGAAAGAGATGAGAGAGGGAGGCTTTGACACATAGCTTTTTGATTTTATATGCTACTGTAACAATATCTATGCAATCCTAACTACAAAAAAGATAAAATGGAAGAAAACTAAAAATAATAAAATGAAATGTAAGCAAACTAGCTAACATTAATGAAGCAAACTAGATACAATGGCATAAAAATAAGTGTAAATACACAATAGAGAGACTAAGGCCAATGGATTGGGCCCTAACCCAAAATCCTATATCTTTGAAACTAAATTAGTGAAGGACAAACTAAATACTCATTTTATTGCATGAATAGTCTCATTAAATAAAAATGAAAGTCTCAAAATTCTATCACAAGAGCTAAGAGTCTACTAGCTTCCTCCAAAGTTCGAATCCTAATGAGCTCTTGATCTGCCCTATTTAACCTAAAGGGTAGCTACCAACAACTCCCTAAAAAGTAGGTGATGTGTCCCCTTTGACTACAAGAGAAGTGGAGTTTTGGTGCACTTGATCTTCCACTTGCTTGGCTGCCTTTGAATTCTAGGTTTTGGAGGGAATCTCGAGGATCCCTTAGCTACCTTTAGGAGTTAAGGAGGTGGACAACCCTCCTATAATATCTCCTTGTTGTCTTATCCAAGCTTTGATTGCAAAATCTTCAAAAAAAAAGGAATATCTTTTTGATTATCCTGCATTTTACACATATTAGGAATTCGAAGTATGACATGCCTTAATCATCATCTACACTAAGAAACATATGACCATAATGTCATTTAAATGTGAGAAAGAGAGACTAATAAGGCTAAAAATGTGACAATTAACCCCTCCAATTATACCTAACGATGGGGCTCATCAGTTCACATGTTGTCTATGGTTTGTAAGTTTTTTTACCTGATTACTTTAATGACTTGTTGTACTGGAAGGCTAGGGGATGCATTTGGTCTTATGCAGGATTGTAGATGATTTCCATTTTGAGTTTGGTCTCCCTATATGGGTTCCTAGCTCTCCAAAGGGATACATTGACACATGTAGGGTGTGTGTAGAGATACATGGGCATCCACAACAGTATACATCACTCCATGGATCCCCATAGATTTTAAGAGATTGCTCAAGATTCACCTATTGGACGAGGAATATCACCTCGTTCACCATGCCCAGTCGACCCCACATTTGTCCTATGCACTAGGTGGATGACCTAGGAATTGTATGATGATCACTTACACCATCTTCTGAGCCCTTACATATGGTCTATAGACATCTTCAACTTACTTGGAGACCCATGAGGTTATTTTTGTTCCCCCACACCCACCGAGAGCACCACAGGTTTATTGTTTAGAGAACAAGGGGCCAACCCCTTGTCCATAACTTTTGGTGGTCTTATTCATCATTATGGAACTTATGGACTTCATCGGGCTTCTTAGAGGGACCAACGACATGTATTATTCGTCATTTGACCTCTTAAAAGGCTTATTATTTTTTTTATGAGCTAGTTTGGTGGGCTTGTCACCAAAAGTTAATTATTTTTCACATTATTTTATTTTAGGGGCTAATGTAGGCTCAATTAGCTAAATAGAACTCCTTATGATTTCACAAATACAAGTGATGAGGATGTATTTTAGCATCATCTCTTGGTTGGACTTGTATCTCTCTAGAGAAATTTGATATCGTTCTTGGTGGATGAAACTTTGGAGCATGGAATGATTTTTGATGTTTGGATAATTTTCATTTTGTATTGGAGCTTAATAATTGGAAAATTATGAATGGATGGATCTACTCTTAATATATGTAAGTAAATTTAATGCTTTTTATTTTCTTTTCTTTTTTCACATACATTGATGCAAGATTTGCGTTGTACTAGGGCTAATTTGTCACATCCATTATTACGAAGTTGTGGAAATTGATTTTCTAGACAGTGATGCACAATGTATGCGCCATGTATTATGAAAGAATATTCTGAGAGATGTTTCTTTATTGAATTTAATCTTTATAAGCAATTAATTTTGTAAAAAAAAGTATAAAGTTCTTGAAGTTGCTTTTGTTGCTGCCCTAATGGTCTGCAAAGTTATATTTAAGGCCTCCTTCACATTGAAAATTGAATTCCATAGTAATTATAATGCGTGACTTTGAAATCTCCACAAAGCACGAGTCCACCATAAATGTGATAAATCCATATTATTCTCCTCCTTCACATTTTCTTTTCGAGGTATAACCCTAGAGGTCACCTAGGGCATCATTTATCTTTCAAACCATCCACACAAAAATTTTGATCTCTTAGAATCATTTGCATTGGGGTTTATCCTTGGAACCTCCAATTTTTTAAGTAATTCCAATAGTCAGATTGTGAGATTCAAGCCCTAGCCATAATATCAATCTTGTCCTTGGTTTCCTTAGCAAAAATACCTCATTGGGACCGTCACATTGTCTTTTGTTGGAAATTAATTTTTGGTCCCTTTCCCCTCTGTAATACGTCAAGTACATCGTTGGCTGCTAGACACTCCCCCCTTGACCCACCATTCGGGTCCACTTAGTCCCATGTGGTCCCACAAGACATTAAGAGTAATTCTTCCAAGACCACTTCGATTCTAAGCCTACATAAGAATTTTATGGTTTAAGGGCCTCCATTATAAGATACATTCCCTAAAAATTAAACTTTAAATTCCCCTTGAGCCCTTCCTTGAGATCCTTCAACCTTGCTTTCCAAAGCAAGCAAGCTATATATATGATCCTCTCTCGTGAATAGGCCCATAGGATCACCCCTCACCCTATCATTATCTACTTATTTTTTGGTCATTATCACACCGGGTCTCTTCCCATTGGTGAAATTTTGTAAACAGTAGAGAGCCTTATCTGAAGTGACAATGGGATATTGTTCCATTCGTTTCCCTTGATCTAGTAGTAGCCCTACGAGGACCCTGTTTTAGACTCCCTACTAGTTTGAGTGGTAACATGTCCAACAGAGACTAGCCTAATATCAGAAAAAGAGTTTCATTTGAAGAGATATCTGAAATGTGATGCTAATGTGTTTGACAAAATTTGGTGATCCCAAAACTCCGAATTCTCCAGAGTGAGGTTAAAATCCCCTGTTAGAATCATGGAGTCAAAATCTACAATACCAGTGTTTTCAAATTGAGACCAATGTTCCTTTCAGTTTTGGTATGGGGCTTATAAATTGATTATATGAAGTTTATAGGGGATCCAAATACAAAAACCAGAGATGAGAATCCCAGTTGTGGGTTTGTAAGCCTTGAATCAAAATATTGCATGGTTCCATTGTGTAGTTTAGCCTCCAAACATGCTTGAGGCAATAGTAGTGCAAACATGCTAGTTGGGATGATTTTGAAGAAGAAATTACTAGGTATTTTCTTTGTTGAGAATTGTCTCATGTAAAATAATTATATTTGGGTTATGTATCAGAGGAATTATGTTGTGGGCTCTCCTTTTATGGACTGAAACCAGGCCTCGAATGTTGAGGGACATTATGATAATTTTGGGGAGGATTGTGCAGCTGACATTGCTTTAAGGTCCAGAGGCATTGAAGTATCGACATCAAGATGGCCAACCTTTATTTGTGTGGAGACAAGGGCAGATGTGATTTTACCCACCGTGGGGTCTTCGAATTGATCCAAGAGATTTGAAGGGGCCATGGTGCAGTTTTTTTTTGTATTTGCCCCCTTTTCTTTTTTTTCTTGTGGTTACTTTTTTCCCCCAAATCACAGGTCTTGGACCAAAAAAAAAATTACTTGATCGTTAGGGGTTCCAAACCACTCTGAGAATCATGTGCAAGAGTTTCTAGCTCATAATATTTATTATATGGAGAAAAGGTTAGGTTATAGGGAGCTCTAAATTTGATAGGGGAGTTGTAGTATTGTATAGAGGCTTCCTAATCTGGGGACCTAAGAACTCTGAATTTTTGTGAAGGGATCTTATATGAATCAATCCTTGTTGCAATTGGAATGGAAATTTTGGAAATTGATTTAATTATGGGGTTGTAGCAAACTATGGGTTGGTTGAATTGGGAGTCTTGCAATGTGCGGGAGGTCTAAGGAGGGATCAAAGGGGGCTTATCTGTTGGCTCAGATTCATGGGGCATTGTAGACCCATTAAGTGTTAAGGGCAAGGAGTTTCTCAAGAGATCAGGGCCAACAATAGGGGACAATGGAGGGGATGGAAGGATACCAAGCTTTTTGTGAATTTTTGTGTGATGAAAATCAAATATATCTTGAGATCGACCACCCTTATTATCCCATCTGTGTCGATCTAAACAATGTGCGAAAATATGACATGTTTTGTGACAACATAGGAAGCTACATAGGACTCCCCAATAGTTGATGATCTATCTCTAGGAGCAGGGTCCCCAATATAAGTTGAATTCTACTAGAAGACCCCTAGACAAGTTTCTTTCAATAAAAAACCATGTTGTTTTCTTGTCAATCCCATTCAGACAACCCTCATCTAGGTAGAAAAGGTTCCCAATTTTGTTTGCAATTGTGGTAATCGCCTCTTTGGTCCAGAGTTCTATGGGTAAGCTAGAGAGCTTAAACCATATTATATTCCTACATGGCTTGTCTTTTGTGGGATAAAAACCAAGTTTCCACCTTTGTAGGGAAATAAATCCCCTACCTAATACCCAAGGAAATGTATAAATAATATATGTGTCTTTTGGGTGTGTGAAGTGAAAAACAAACCATTTGTTTTCTAGCATATTGATCCGGGGTCTGTATTTTAGGATTGGAGACCAATTTTTTCAACCCAAACTTTTATTTTTTCCCCAATCATGTGTTTGAAGACTCATCTAACCACCAGGGCTTTTGGTTTCAACCTCTCAACTATTGGAAATATTGAGAGGGGGTTGAATCAATATTTCTTAGCAATTATCATTTTTTAATCCTTTTCAGAGCATTAGTTATTATTCTGTTATTATCAATATTATTATTCAAAAATTATAAACAATAATCAATAGTAAACAACACCATACAAAAATGCAGAAAGATAAAACAGTAGACACAAATATTTTTAGGTGGAAAACCCCCTTCAATTCAAAACCATCGAATGCTTCTCTAGTAATTGTCTTCTTCTCTCTTTAAAATAAATATTAGTTACATCAAGATTTAAGCTACAACTGAGGGATGCGTCAACCCCTTAATTCACAGAACACAACGTGTAGGACACTACTAAACCCTAATATCCTGTTGCAACCAGAAGGACACCACAACACCCGATAGATTAGGCCATAACCTTATGAGTTCCCCAACACTCTATTTACCAGCTACTATCAGAAAGGATGCTTCATTGCCCCGTTATTTTATTAGCCACAACTGAATGGATGTGACAAAACAACACCCTGTGAAAGTCATAAATTTCCCTAACACCACCTTTCCACCGTGAAGTGTTCTCAGGCCACAGCCTGAAGGTGACTCTGATCACCTAGAAGAGTCAGTATATCACATTTCACAATTTTCACACTGGACCCCCTGTACTCTAAATCAATGTAGAATAGTTGTAAGGAATATGTAGAATAAATATCAAATCCTAGTAGCCATTGATCATTTTTCCCACAAATTGGTCACTGCACAAAGATTCACATCAAGCTATCATCGTATAACTGTCACTGAAAAACACTATATAGTTGTCGGCTACCACAAAATGTCACTTCACAAATGAATAGTCATCAAAACATTGTCTTCATACTGCTCATGAATGAATAGTCATCAATGTTGTATCATTTTCATCATCGTATCAGACTGCACACAATGCAGCAACTATTTGGCACTACTATCAAATGATGGCATAACCCAAGGTGTATTAGGTCATCCCAATGATGCAATATTCCCAATTTTCCACAATACAATTGGAATATTAGAGTTCTTAATTTTCATAATTAATTAGGTAAATAAGAGGGTGGAGGGACCCACAAACCCCATAGATGAATAAAATCCACTTTTGATGTGTGTATGTGGATATTTCAGATCTAGATCTACATTATGGAGTAGTGGATCATCTTCTTAAATGAAGGAAGAGTGGAGATCATGGGTCATTAATGTAAAATCATGGAGATCTTGGAGGAGGTCAACTAAGATCATAGTGCATTCAAAGAAATATCATAAAGCCTTATGATGAGATAGTTGAGGAAGTGGTGCATCTAATTCACACATGATGGAGAGAGTGGGAATTAAATGTAGACATGAAAGATATAATGGAGAGACAATGCAGTCCTCATGGAGGCTAGTGGCCACATAGGCATCGCAGTTATGAGGTGGGCCTAGGCTATGGATGGCTCATAATATGTATAATGAAGATGAAGGCACAATAGGAGGCATGCTTTAGATTATTATTTATTATCTGTTTAGATATGGATTTTTCATTTGAAATTTCTATGCATGCTTATGGTGTTTAGCTAAGTCTGCAATGTTGTTTAGCACAGGGTTCTTCCGAGCGAAAAACCCACCCTTACCCACAGGGGACTTCGAGTGCCTACTCTAGGAAGGTTTCTATTGAGCTCCATTCATCATCAGGCATTGGTGCCATCTTCATACCACTCCCATATGCTCATTCAGCCATAGGAATAACACATTCTTGCATCAAGGTTTGAGAGTTGGAGGTTGTTTCTAGCATTTCAACTAGGAAACTGGTGGTGGATTCATCCTTCAGGAGTAGAAAATCTATATACGATAATTAGGCCATTGTATTTTACCTCCATGCAGCAGTAGTTCCTTCAAGGATTGCGCAATTTAGTCCTATAGATCTAAAGGAGGAAGGAATTTTCCAATATTTCAGCTAGAAATCCTATGAGGGACCATCTCCTCACTTTGTATTAAATGTTTCCACCATCATTGAGCTGATTTGACATATTTAGCAGTAGGCTGGAGAGCTTCCCTCCTCGATAGTTGTGAAGCAGCAACTGCATTCAGTGGAGAAGGTTGGAGGAGCTAGATCTTGAGCTTTTAGTTGAGGATGTAGTGAAGGGATCAACCCTTCAAGAATAGATTTGATTTTGTATCATATTGCAGCCATCAATTTTTTAGATCTAGCTTCATATCTGCATACCTAGTAGTTATATGTGTAAGCCCTAAGTGGGTGATTTTCCTAGATTGCTAGATCTGGAAAATCCTTTCTGGGTTATCTTGGGTGTCCAACATAGAGCCCAAATCTACATTTTCAACATCATCATAGCTCCAAAACTACCTAGATATAACTTTACATTTTTCTAGCAGTTGCAGTCCCAACAGCTGTAGTAGGGACAATGTAGGTTTCCTTCCAGCAGTCTTGCAGTTACGTAGTCCCTCTTTTGGGATCATTTTAGGGCTATTCCGGGCCATCCCTTTGGCTTGTGTGTCTCATATTTTGAGCATTTTTGTACTGTTTATCCACCTCCTATATAATAAAATGGCTCATCTATTCTGTACATTTTGATGGTGTATTTAGATTTATTGTTTACCTTGCTGCAATTCTTATATTGTGTTTTAGTATTACTGCATTCTCCCTTTTGGGACATTACAGTGGTATCAAAGCATGATCTTAAATTGGCTCAACTTGTGGACACTTCATCTTTTGCATCAAAAGAAGAAGAAGATAGTAGAGATCTATCATGAAGGAGGATTTCAGTTTTGCCACTCTTCTCTTTAGATCCCTGCAATATCTCTCCAAGGAGGTCAATCAAATGAAGAGAGAAAGGCAAAGGAAGTATCCAAGAATAATATTGGATGAGGAAGGTCCCAACACTTCCTATCAGCATGAGAAGCAACCAGAGAAGCAAAGAGCTTCACATCATTCTACTAGATCCACTTTCTTTGATAAGAGAGAGGATTAGTCTGATTATGAAGGAGACTTGGGGCATGAGACCCTAAGTAAATATTTGTCTGAGTAAAAATCACATCCTAGATCTCTCAAGGAGAATCTAACTCTCCAATAGTTTTTGCAACTCAAAGAGGAGAGAAGATCCCGAAGTAGAAATAGAAGAAAGAGGCATAGACTATTCTTGCCTACATTTGATGGATCTTCCACAAGCACATTGAGGGCTTGGAGGGAAGATTTAGCTATATTCTTTCTGAAATATCCTGTAGTAAAAAGAGAGGTTGTGGAGATTGCAGCGCTGCACTTATAAGTTGAAGTAAGAGCTTGGTGGTTCAGTCACTTGTCACACATGAAATTAAAATTTTACTCTAAGTGAAGAAGAATTATGGTAGAAAGAAACTGGAGACGTCTCACATAATGATGTCTCCCATAATTGAGGAGATAGTACATGGAGATCCCAAGGAAGATATCCTCATTATCACTCAGGAGGAGGAGCCTATACCACCACCACCAGCTGCATATTTACTTACATTTAGAGGAGGATCACTTGCATATTTGCAAGATGGTCTTGAGTTCTTGACATTTGGAGCCCCATGCATGATTCATGAAATTCATGATGAGAAGGAGACAGATAACAGCGCTGGTACAGTTGTAGAAGAGAAACCATCATCATTACCAGTAGTTGGAGGGACTATTGCACTGGTTGGAGGAACTCTTGTAGATGTGAAATATGTTCCATAGATTCATCTTATCCAAGGTTTGCATATACTTTCTTCTCATATTATTTTAGTACCACATATTTAGATACGTGAGACCATGCCATCAGGGGAAGTGCATAACCAAGGATTAGAGCACCTTGCTGATTTGGAGCAACAGATTATCACTGCACAAAGGACCCTTGACTTGATCAAGGAGAAGATGTATTGTTATCCCAGTTTTTCATGGTTGAACTACACCCAACACTTTCTGTTGAAGTGTGGAGTTGAAGAAGATGGGAGGAGCACATTCCTATTCAGTACAATGCCAGACTATGAGTTTAGCATTGTACATAGCCATGAGACAGCACATGTATCACCATGTAGATCTACAACATTGTCACTTAGCAACAGTGATGATGAGAGGGCCCCATTATTCTTGGAGCATTCTGAAGGTCACTTCACCCATGAAGCACTGGAGGGGAAGATGATAGATGGTAGACATCTTGTGATGGAGAGCACTTTCCATTATCATTATGAAATTTCCTTGATGTGCATCTCACAACCCAAAGAGGGATCTCTACCTATAGCATGTATGGATCCTTATGGGTTCCAATGGGCCTTTTATTAGAGGATCTCGTGGAGAGACCTCAATGGAGGTGCATTTCAACATTTCATGGAGTGCAAATCTATTCACATGGATGATGTTGGTATTCTACATTGGGAGGATACCAAGAATGAGCTTGGCATGATTCATCATCCACGTTAGGATGAATGGATCTGGATGAGGAGCAAGAGGTTTCCTACCTTCCTGCAAATCTATGATACCAGGCAACAAGAAGCATGGCTGCGTTGGTTTCTTTTGAGTATGGATACTACCCAACATCTCACATTTCCAAGATCCATGCCATGTATATCACTCATGACATGCAGCAGTAGGAGGCATGGTTGTGCTAGTTATTGATGAGAGAGTTTGAACACCTCATTATGTATCTTATGTCCATGTATTTTCTCCTGTTTGGGATATGTCTCATGTCTTTACATGCATTTCTGTTTGGGATATATCTCATGTCCGGGTATGTATTTGGGTTTGGGACATTGCATAACTCTCACATGATGTGGCATAAGGGAGATTATATTTATTATTCTGATGAGCATTCCACATGTCCATTAGTATGTTGTTGCTTCATGACTTGCATCATGATGATGTAAGGAGGCAACAAGAATCCTTGTTTCTTTGGTTACTATTGGGAGAGTATGGGCTGATTTCTTCCCATACATTGCATGACAATGATGGAGGATGGCAACAGGAGGCCTTACAGCGTTGGCTTCTGTTGGGGGATTTTGGTCATATTACTTGGTATGATGATGATGTGATGGGGTAGCAAGATGCATTGTTGCAGTGGCTTCTCTTGAGTAAATATGACTACTACATTTGGTACAATCATGATGTGGTGTGGTAGCAAGAGGCATTGTTGCGGTGGATTATATTGAGAGAGTATGGCTCTCATATCTACATTAATGCTGATTTGGCATGGCAACAAGAGGCATTGTTGCAGTGGCTTATATTGAGAGAGTATGGTTCTCTTACTTGTTTTCATGATGATCTAGCATGGTAGCAGGAGGCTTTGCTGCGATGGTTGTTATTGGGAGAATATGGTTTGACATTGTTCATGTTTATCCATATGTCTTTACTTCTTGTTTTTCACTATGTTGATGTTATGTTTGGATCCTCCATGGCCAACAAGGCTAATGATGTGAGCATTGGTAGATGCAATCTACTCTATGTATCATGGGTTGGAGAGATATTTCATGAGTTGGGACTTTCCACTTTGGGAAGAAACCACTTAATTTCATGTATCTCATGTATAGAGGAGATCTTTGGACATCATATGGTTTCGACTTGGAGATTCATTGATGAGGATGAGTATCTAAATTTTTAGTTGGAGGCCATTCTAGACATTCTAGAGAGGCAACTTTGGAGCTGGACATGCATGACACATTGTGACAGATGGGGAGGCCTTCCATATGAGGATTTCATTTGGAGGGAGGATTTTTGTTGTAGCATCCACTTTTGCAATTGCGTGAGTACAAGTAACATTTTAGCGGGGATGACTGTAATATTCCCAATTTTCCACAAGACAATTGGAATATTAGAGTTCTTAATTTTCATAATTAATTAAGTAAATAAGAGGGTGGAGGGACCCACAAACCCCATAGATGAATAAAATCCACTTTTGATGTGTGTATGTGGATATTTCAGATCTAGATCTACATTATGGAGTAGTGGAATAGCTTCTGAAATGAAGGAAGAGTGGAGATCATGGGTCATTAATGTAAAATCATGGAGATCTTGGAGGAGGTTAACTGAGATCATAATGCATTCAAATAAAGATCATAAATCACTTATGATGAGATAGTGGAGGAAGTGATGCATCTAATGCACACATGATGGAGAGAGTGGGAATTAAAAGTAGACATGATGGATATCATGGAGAGACAACGCAGTCTTCATGGAGGCTAGTGGCCATATAGGCATCGCAGTTATGAGGTGGGCCTAGGCTATGAAAGGCTCATAATATATATAATGAATATGAAGGAAAAATAGAAGGCAGGATTTCGATAATTATTTATGATCTATTTAGATTGGATTTGTCATTTGACATTTCTATGCACGCTTATGTAGTTTAGCTAAGTCTACAGTGTTGTTTAGCATAGGGTGTTTCCAAGCGGAAATCCCACCCTTACCCACAGGGGACTTCGAGTGCCTACTCTGGGAAGGTTTCTATTGAGCTCCATTCATCATCAGGCATTGGTTCCATCTTCATACCACTCTCATATGTTCATTCAGCCATAGGAATAATGCATTCCTGCATCAGGGTTTGAGAGTTGGAGGTTTTTTCTAGCATTTCAACTATGAAACCGGTGGAGGATTCATCCTTTCACCTTGTGCTTCATTTTCATCCTTTTAAGAGTAGCAGATCTATATCCAGTAGTCAGGCCATTGTATTTTATCTCCATGCAACAGCATTCCCCTCAAGGATTGCGCAGTTCAGTCCTGTAGATCTAAAGGAGGAAGGAAGTTTCCAATATTTCAACTCGAAATCCTATGAGGGGCCATCTGCTCACTTTGTATTCACTGTTTACACCATCATTGAGATGATTTGACATATTTAGCAGCAAGATAGAGATCCTCCCTCCTTGACAGCGCAGGTTTTTTCAAACAGTTGTGAAGCAACGACTGCATTCAGTGGAGAAGGTTAGAGGAGTTAGATCTTGAGCTTTTAGCTAAGGATCTAGTGAAAGGATCAGCCCTTCAAGCATAGATATGATTTTTTATCATATTGCAGCCATCATTTTTTCAAATCTTTCTTTAGATCTGCATACCCAGTAGTTATATGTGCAAGCCCTAAGAGGGTGATTTTCCTATATTTCTATATCTGGAAAATCCTTTCTGGGTTATCTTAGGTATCCATCATAGAGCCCAGATCTACATTTTTAGCATCATTGGAGCTCCAGAACTGCCTAGATATAACTTTAAATTTTGCCAGCAGTTGTAGTCCTAGAAGTTGCAGCAAGGATAGTGCAGTTTTCCTTCCGGCAGTTACACGGTCCCTCTTGTGGGATCATTTCAGGGCTATTCTAGGCCATCCCTTTGGCTTGAGTGTCTCATATTTTGAGCACTGTTGTATTGTTTATCCACCTCCTATATAATAAAATGGCTCAGATATTCTGTACATTTTGATGGTGTATTTATATTTATTGTTTACTTTGTTGCAGTACTTATATTGTGTTTTAGTATTATTTCACTCTCCCTTTTGGGCTATTACAGATGACCTGCAATCAATGCTCTCAAACTTTGTTCCTGGAGAGCTACCAACATATAAGTAAGCATGTTGTTTGATTGGTCAAACCCTATAATCCATCCTTATCTAATAGGTTGTATAACTGGAGGATGTTCCCTTCAATAATTTATACACTCCACGGTCACATTCAAGTTATCCTAGGTTATCATAGACATTGTCAACTCAAGGTTCCACTAGTCAAAGTCAATATATCAATATCAAGTCTAGTCAAATTCAAAAAGTCAATGTGTGTGGTATGACTATTTGATATGCTCATACTAAGCAAAAATTAGTGCAAAATGTCATTATAAAAGTAATGATTTAATGCGTCAAAGTCATTCTTAGGATGTCAAATTCAAGGTGAGTATTGTCTTCATCCATCAAGTTAAGTTAACATAAAGTCACAAGTGTAAATTATTGTCAAGTGTATCAAGTTCAACCATATGTTAAGTTCAAAGTAAATACATCATATCAATTTCAATCCATATTATGATATTTTATATCATTGTCAAGTCAAGAATTGCAGTCACCAAGGGTCTTTCCTAATCAAAGAAATAGTTCTATATAGCAGATGTAATATAGCCCACCAATACTAATTCAATAGCATTCTATACCTCTTTCATATAATGTCATAAGACAAATCACCATTTTCAATTTCATTCTAAAATTCAAAATCAAGGTTTCAACGTACTTGTTATGTCTAGGTCTAAGTGTCATGTTAAGATCAAATTGTCACTATTACGCTAAGTGACATCACTGCACATAATATTGAGTCATAGTTCTTTGAAATTTCATAGTTTATCGTGTTCATATTCCAAATAATCTAGTATTTATATCACTGTAAGACATAATCAATATTAGTGTCACTACCTCATTTTCACAAGGATACATGGGTCCGAAAATATTTAGATCACACTTAATGTATTTTCTATACTTCAATCGTCATAGCCCTAAATCATACACTGCTTAACTAATATCATATAGGTGACCGGTTATGGAACCAAATGTTGTTGTAATTTCCCTCAAACAATCACTAAATCAACCCTTAAATTCTACGGCAAACGCTTGAAATAAACTAGACCCAACACCTAGCAAGAATGGAGAAATAACATACCTTGTTGTTTTGTTCTAGGAGCTCGATATTGAATCTATCATATCTATGTAATTTTGGATCTCCAAGGTCTAAAATTTTGTCCCATTGTATCCTTCTGAGTCCTCTTTCAAACCCCACAAGTCTGATCAAGATTGGATTCTTCAAGAAATATTTATGCCCAATCTCCCACAATGACCTGATTATATACTGGTTCAGTAGAGTGAACTTGTACGAAGTGCCAGGTGTCACTGTATCGGCCTTTGGCCCTAAACACAATACCTAGTAAACTAAATTCGGCTCTATTTGTTTCACTTTTTACAAAATTTGAATCCAATGCTCAGAGAGAAAGTTATGACAATTTTCCCAAGGTCACATGTTTGACATGGAATTCGGGAGCCTGCAAAAACCCTAACTTCCTCAGATCATATCTCTGAAAACATAGCGAACCAAGGTCTGAAATTTGGTCATGAGGTTCATTAGGATTTTGGCTCAAATATTTTTTTTTGTTCAGCTTCTGAAGCTTTGTAGAAACAAAATTATAGCGAAAATTCCATGATGACTTGTTTTGGAGGATATATGAGCTTTCCTTTTATAGAGTTGAGAGGGGCTTCTATAGTGAACGTTCAAGGAGACATTTAGGAGTTTAACACATTATTAATTTTTAATTCTAATTGATAAATATTTTGTATTTTTTTTCTTATTCCCTAAGGAATATGCACTACTTAAATAGATTAGGCTTTTTAACAAGATATAGGAGTTATATGGGTTCATAGTGGCTTGAAGCCCTTCATTAGGATAGTATCTCCACAAAGTAGGGTAAGAAACCCTTAATCTTAATTTTATGTGCCTACAACTAATGGAAATGTTCCAAGTCACCTTCTTTTTGGGTTTAAGCCCACCAGCTAGGGTTTTTAGATTCAAACTCACTTATCTCTCTAATCAGGAGGAACCACGTGGCGTACCACATACCACCAAAAAGATATCTTCAAGGAGAATCCAATGACATATATATCTAAGCCAAACTCAATTATTACCCATACAAAAACCCTCGAAAAATTCATAATACGTCCCTAGTCAAGAGAACCCAAACCCTAGGACTCGGTTTTTCAACCATCCAATAGTGTAGCTACTATTTATATGTAATCTAACAATTACTGAGAAGCATTCATTATACATTATACATCAATGGCTGGTGTTTTTCTTCAAATTCAAACCCAGTCAAATCCATGGGTTGACATCAATGACAACACCATCCAAAAATCTCCCCCTTTGTCATTGATGGCAAGACACATAATCCTCCTATGAGTACTCCTCTCCTTGACTTCATGCTTTACCTCCTTCTCGATATTTCAATCTCCTTCTTAGGTTTTCTCTCCCCCTTTGACATCAATGGCAAAGGGTTACTCCCCCTAAGAATTTTCTTGCTTCATGTGGAATTGTTATTTGCCTTTGCTCCACTTGATGAGAAGCTTTCCTGTAATAATATGTCAATGGTGATCCTTGTGGACCTGTAACCTGCATCTGCTCCCCTTGACAAGAAACCTTCCTTTAGAAATCTCTGAAGACATGTAAGCCTTTAACTGTTCTTCTCCCCCTTAACTTCACTCCAAGGAAAAGACCCTCTAGCGGATTTTTTTGAGGAACCCCTTATAAAATTACCCCATACATCTGTTTCTAGCGGAGGTTACTAGAGGAGGTTGGCGGGCGGAGGGTTTTGCGGCTGTTTTCCACTCGGTGCGCTTATCATCCAAAATCGCACCGGTGCTCTCTACAAGAGAAAGTACCAGTGCACACAAAACATTGGCACACCGGACACTATGCGCTCCGTACACACCTCCTCGGTGCGTCGTATTACTGTAGAGCATTGGTGCTTCACAACTCTTCTATGCCGGTGCATCATAAAACATAGCGCCAAAATAGAAACCGCCCGGTGCGGTATTAAGAAACCGCACTGGTGCATCATAAAACACCACGCCAAAACAAAAACCGGCCGGTGCGTTTGTAAGAAACAACACCGATGTGCCTATAAACCATGCGCAACAGAAAAGGGTTAAATAAAAAAAAATTACGGCCAAAATACCGCATTTTTCACTTTTCTCAGTGCTCCAGAGCTCTCAATCACCGGTGTGCTCTACAAGATAAAGCACCGGTGCACACAAAACATTGGCACACCGGACACCGTGCACTCTGTACACACCCGCCCGGTGCGTCCTATTACTATAGAGCACCGGTGCTTCACAACTCTTCTGTGTCGGTGCATCATAAAACACCTCACCACAACAGAAACTGCCCGGTGCGGTGTTAAGAAACCGCACTGGTGCATCATAAAACACTGCACCAAAACAGAAACTAGCCGGTGCATTCATAAGAAACAACACCGGTGCGCCTATAAAACCCACGCACCAGAACAGGGTTAAATAAAAAAAATTACGACCAAAAACCGCATTTTTCACTTTTCTCAGTGCTCCAGAGCTCTCAATCATCGGTGTGCTCTACAAGAGAAAGCACCGGTCACACAAAACATTGGCATACCAGACACCATGCGCTCCATACACACATGCCTGGTGCGTTCTATTACTGTAGAGCATCGGTGCTTCATAGCTATTCCGCCCTAGTGCATCATAAAACACTGCGCCAAAACAAAAACCACTTGGTGTGGTGTTAAGAAACCACATCGGTGCATCATAAAACACCGCGCCAAAACTGAAACCGCCCAGTGCGGTCTTAAGTAACCACACCGGTGCACCTATAAAACCCCGCGCATCGGAACATGGTTAAATAAAAAAAAATTATTATGGCCAAAAAACCACATTTTTCACTTTTCTCAGTGCTCCAGATCTCTCAAGCACCGGTGCAATTTATCCTTGTTTGAGCCACCCTGACATTGGTGCTCCCATTGCACCCATTTCACACACTGTTGCTGTGCATTTCCCACCAATCTCCAGCTTGCATTTTTCAAAACGGTGGGCAAATTTTCTTTTGCAAATTCTACAGCCAATATGCCTCCTCGACGGCGAATGTACAGGTATTTTTCTTGTTTTTCCATAATTAAGCTTTTTAGCGGTTTAGAATTTCAAATAACCTTAAAATTAACCATTTAAAAGAAAAAAATAAAATCTGTCACGCGGTGTGCACGAGCTGTTAGGCTCGCACTAGTAAGCGGTGCTATCTGTAAAATTTACAGGTCGCACCGCAACCGGTGCTAACGGTATCTACACCATGTCCGAGGTGGTACCGAAAGGCACCCCACGTTATTTTACAATTTAAAATAAAAGTGTGATGTGCTTATTTAGCCAGTCACACCATTGAATATGGGAATAGTAATGCAGTGCATTGACGGAAATATCTGCCCCTGTGTCTGTCAGCGCACCGCATTCGACATTCCGACAAGGTCAACGGTGTGGCCTGATAAAATACTGCACCGTTGACTATGTAATTTGTCAGGAATTCAGTGCGTTGACACAAATATACGTGTCGGGGCATATATTTTAGTCAGCGCCCTGCTCTTCTAACACCATAGATAGTCAACGGTGCTTTAAAAAGTTTCAGGTGCACCGCATACAGTGCG
The DNA here is from genome assembly GCA_034641835.2 of Pinus albicaulis. Lineage (NCBI taxonomy): Eukaryota > Viridiplantae > Streptophyta > Pinopsida > Pinales > Pinaceae > Pinus > Pinus albicaulis. Next base: position 105,076,170 of record CM076570.1, on the reverse strand, counting down.
TTGTATGTCATCTGGGGCACCGCCCCTGGTGCGCGACGAACAAACGCCGCACCGGAACTGGTGCATGACTGTTTTTGTGGCGCATCGACTGGTCTATTTTTTTTCCAAAAAAAAGTTATATATGTATATTCCTAAATACATGTGTGATTTAATAAAAAAAATTATTTAATATGTCAATGATTTAGAGAGAAGAGGAGGAACAACAACAACAACAGGTGGAGCAGTATGACATGGTTTGCTTATGGGAGGCACGAGAGAGGGAGAGAGATGCGTACCCTTGCCCTATTACAGCAGACACCCAAGGGCTCCTAAGGAAGGTAGGCCTCCTCAAGTTCTATGAGGAGGCTACTTCCCTAAAGGCCCATAGTTTGTTTTTGAGACATCTTATCCGCAGGTGAAATTCCCACCGACAGGCTTTCCAGGTCGCTCCTGACCAGTGGTACACACCCACTAAGGAGGATATATATTTCATTATAGGTATATCGAGGAGAGGGGTGTATTTTCCCTCATTCCCATAGGTTCCAGCTGGTTGTGTAATAGGGATTCAGTTAGTTTACTCCCAGAGATACATTGGAGCATCAATACTGTCTCCTGCATATTTTCAGGTTGTTGCAGGTCAGTTACGTATTGATGCATTTGGTAGTGAGGATGTGCAGTGCCTCTCACTTCTCATTTCGACCATTTCACACAACACCAGTGACGAGAAAAGCATTAGTTGCTCGCTTCTATATTATGTTGATTCTTTAGTAGAGGAGCCACGACTTGTCAGGTGGTCTGCCATTTTTTTGTGGAAATTCTGTACAGCCTTAAATAGATGTCATGCTCATGACCAAGGGAGGGTCAACTTCCCTTTTGCTTCAAAGCTTTTTTGTTTTATTTTTTGAGAGGTTTCCACGGATGAGGCCTGCTTTTTCTCGACAGCCTCGTAGGCCGATTTTGGAGGCATGGATGCACAGGTGGGGGCAGATGATGCCCAAGAGGGGAGAGACTATGTTTCCAGCCAGGATATCTCATGATGCACTAGACTTACTAGCCAGTGTTGACGAGTTTCATCCCTTCATTATGGTCCCATGTCCTTATTCTGGATTGGATTGGCGAGGGTATGCCAACATCCTCTTCACAGATGATGAGTCACCAGATGATATAGTTAATATTACTATTTTATTTATATTTATTATAACATGTTCTTTAACTTGTTTTTATTAAATTGTGTTATGAAATTGTCTAATTATTGTTGTGTACTTGCATATATTTTACAGACATTGGCTCTTTTGATGGTGAGGAGACAACGACACCACCACATGATCCAGGTGTGGATCTTGATGATGACCAGGGCATGCCAGATGCCGAGGATCATCAGGAGGTCGGTGCAGAGAGACATGCTCCTAATGGTGCGCTAGTACCTCCTTTTGCTAGGCGCGGTCGACCTGATACTAGATACAGGATGGAGTTGGGCGACCAACTCAGTGCATTGATTGTTGAGGCGGGCATCAGGCCCGCTCATTACAGAGACATACAGGCCAATGATAGGCTATTACATATGTGAAGAGGCATGCCACGTGACATGTACAACCTGATACGGCATGTCGTAGGAGCTACGAGATTTGTTACGTGACTAAGAAAGACTGTTGCACGTTATAGGCGTGGTCGAGTCGCAGCACGTGATGGACAGTCCAGGAGCAGTGACTCATCATCTCATCATCGTTCACCTCGCGCTGCACTAGATGAGCATGAGGCTCCACTAGCATCTAGCAGTCATCATGGAGATGAGGCTGGACCATCGACCATGTCTAGTCAGCAACCTACAACATCCATCAGTACTAGTCATGATCATGAGAAGGCTGGACCATCGAGGCTACACCATTGACTGAGTAGGCCTCCACTAGTACTGCTATTGATGTTGTACAACCACCAGTTGATCCATGACATTTATATTACAGTTGTATATTTTTAACATTATTCAGTTATATATATACATGGTCTATGTATTTTATGTTCATGTTGCAGTTGTACTTAATTTACATGTTGGTGATCATCATGATGTGTATATTGTTAGGTCATGTTAGATATGTTCATTTAATGTGCAGCTTGCAAATAGATGTGTATGTGATAGCATGAGTTATTTGACATGAGATGTATATTTGATGTTTGTGTTGTGATGATATTAATATATAAAGTTAATTTGATGTTTAAATGTGTTTTTTAGTCGAATACGATGTTTGTACAATGGTTATCATGATCATGATGTTTATTAATTAATTTAATATTAAATGACGATGATATTTATTAAATATTATGTCTTGATTGTAATTGTAATTTAAATTTTAACTGTATGTAAAATTGTAAAATTGTATTTGTATTTGTATTTGTAATTGTAATTTTAACTGTAATTGTATGTAAAATATTTAATGTAAAATTTTTATTGTAATTGTAATATTTAATTTATTGTGAAATGATTGTAATTGTAATTGTATATATGACAAATTGTAAAATTCTAATTCTAATTCTAATTGTATTGAAAATTATAAAATTGTAATTGTATTTGTAATTGTAATTTTAATTGTAATTGTATGTAAAATATTTGTAAAATTTTAATTGTAATTGTAAATGTAATTCTAATTCTAATTCTAATTGTATGTAAAATATTTGTAAAATTTTAATTGTATTATTGTGAAATGATTGTAATTGTAAATGTAATTGTACGTAAAATCAAAATTGTAATTCTAATTCTAATTCTAATTGTATGTGAAATTGTAAAATTCTAATTCTAATTCTAAGTCAAATATTTGTAAAATTTTAATTGTATTAATGTGAAATGATTTTATTAAAATATTTAAATTTGTAAATTTGTAAATAATTGTAAAATAATAAATCTAGAATAATATGAATTTTTATAACATAATAAAGTTTAGAAAATAATGCAAATAAATTCATGTACTTTAGAATTATCATTATTTTATTATGATCTTACATACAAAAAAAAGAACTTTATACAGTCTGGTGCACTTATCATTATAACACGCACCAATGCATCTTAGTACTCAGATGCACCGGTGCTTCACAACCCTTCCACACCGGTGCGTCATAAAACACCGCGCCAAAACATAAACCTCGATCTTACAAACCGCACCGATGCGCATATAAAACCCCGCACACCGGAACAAGGTTATTATGTAAAGTGCAATATTGGAGTAGCGAAGGGTTCAAATCGCGGGCAAGAATTTTTTTGAGGAGATGAGGGTTTGAAAAGACGAGAGTTCAAATTTCGGTTGAGAATTTTATAGCAGAGAAAATTAGTGATTCAAACAAAAAGACAGAAACATACGCTTACAAGGATGCAGACGGCTACAGAGCTCGACAGAGTACAAAAGGAGAAAAGGAGTACAGGTTGAGACTAGAAAAGAGCATTCGGTTGAGGCTAGCAATAGGGTTAAGAGGTCCCATGAAGGAGAAATGGAGAGTAGAGTTGATGGCAGAGAAAAATCAATCGAGGCAGTCGATAAAGCCAAGAGGCACCATGAAGGGAAGGATTCTCATTCCCTTAAGGACAGCAGATAAAGATCAATTGATGTTGTTGATTGGGCTAGTAGGTCCCATGAAGGGAAATATTCTCCAAATGCGTTTAAAAGTAGCTGGGAGTATTGTGTGAGCTTCAGTTGTCTTACATAAACTTTTACCGGCAAAGATGACGTCGCATAAAATCACATCTTCGACTTTCAATTGAACCTGAATGGCATCTCTAACTTGTATGATTTTTGGACTTGTGGATGAAACCAGTAAAAAGTTTGCTTCTATTATAAATGGAAATCCAGTAACCATTTCTATGGAAATAAAAGCATAGATACCTGGAGCTACCATATTTCCACCTGCAAATTAGTTTCCCATTGGAAAAGCTAATGTAATAGCCCATTTTTCAATGTCTTTCCTCTGCTCAACCCTATACTCATTTTCTATGGGAAACCATTGCCTCCACATGTAATAACTGCATCGTCTAGTCAAAAATCGGTCTTCTTCTGCTAAAAAATGCAAAATGAAGGACTCGTTGTCATTTCTCCCAGAACATTCAAGGTCAGTTTCTCGTAAAATGGAGATTGTATAAATTTTTTTAAGATCAAGATAGAAAGCACAAAGGAGAAAAGAGGAAATTGGATGCCAAGATGGAGGGGGAACTTACGAATGAGAAAGCAGATCATGGGGCACCTTTTCTTGTTGCAGGTTATGGAAAGGTTCAATTTTCTTTTTCTGAAAGAAGAAGAGGTGTAGTTTTGAAAAGAAATGGCCCAAATATTTTCACAGAAAAATGTATATTTCCAACATGTCTAAAAACTAAAATATCTCCAACTTCAATAAACTGCTCAAAAACAAAACGTTCCCAACCATTTGTGAAAACTGCCCACGTCTTAGCATAGCACAGTTTCACATGCCACAATTGCCCACTTGGGCTCTGTAGTATTGCATCTTCACATGCCCCACATTGCATTCTCTCCACATAATCAGTGGGATCTCGTGCAATAAACAAAATACATTGGAATAATAGTTATTTCCATCAAGAATTTATCCAATTCCAATTCTCAATTCGAATTCTAATTCTAATTCTCAAGAATAAACAAAATTCTAATTCTCAATTTCTATGGTTGGAGTTCACTAAGTTTTGGTGTACAACCTAAAAGTAATTTCGATGCCTTAACCGCAAATCGGTGCTACTGTACATATAACTGCACCGATGCATTTTAGTTACTGCGTACAGTTGTCAGTGTTACAAAAGGATGCACCAGTGATGTGCTATTAAGTGATGCACCAGTGATGAATAAACACAAATAAAAAAAGCACAACTCTATTTTCTTTAAGTGAAAAAAAAGCGGCAAATTGAAAAATGGGCGGAAAAATATTTTCGAAAATCTAATTTCATAAAATAATTCTTTAAATACTAGACACTTTTCATTATTTCACTATTTTTTCTAAAATTTTAAGCCATATATTTGCAGGAGACATACCTAGAGCAAGAGAGCACGAGAGCACTGTGGAGCAGCAAAATACGTTCGAACAGAAGTATTCAGACAATCAGAAACCAAACCTCTGGTGATTCAAACCCTGTATCATAGAATTTCAAACCATATCGTGATTAAATTTTATTATCCTTTTACTTTTTCTGCAGTTTTATCCATTTTTACCCTAAACCCTTCATTTTTTTGTTTCTGCCCTTTCTTCTCCCTGTTTCTGTGATTTCAGAATTAGGGCTTTTCATTTTATATTGACATCCAACCCACGGGACGACTTGCATAGCCGAATCCTAATCCATTCGGCCCTTGCATGAATTTTTGGAAAAAATGGATTTTTTTTATTAGTGCGCCCTACGTAACCTAGCGCACCGCACAAGTACTGTGTAATAAAAATTTTGAAAATATTTTTTTTAAATCAATGCGCCATATCTGAAATAGGGCACCAATGCTCCATGTTATGAGGATAGCACCGTACGGTCTATTACACTATTTTTGAGGTGCATTTATAATACCCCCACGTACCGTACGGTCTATTATATTGTTTGTGCGGTGTGTTTTTAATACCCCCTCGTACCGACGGCGGTGCATACATCATGAAAGGCATATCAGTTTCTTGAGATTTTTTTTGCTTGAAAATTTGACAATTTATTTATAAATATATTAATGAATGATATGGTACAGGTTTCAGATTGATAGAAAAATGACTGAAAAGAGATCAAGTAACAAAATACTGATAACACATCAAGAAAAGAAAAAAATGAAAATTATTTGTAAATTATTTATAAAAAATATTATTTTTGAACTATATGTAAACTTAAATAATATGTATTGTTTACTGTGTATCATGCAGAGCTACAAAATGACGAAGCTCGATAAGATTATTTCTGATCTAGGACCAAAAGAGAGTAAAAGTTTGATGGAAAAATTGCAAAAGGATGAATCAGGTGAATGAAAAAATAGTATCGATCCAATATGAGTTTCTTTTTTTAATTATCATTAATAATATACTTAAAATTATTAGATAACATGTGTCAAACAATCTATTAATTCACATCTGTTTAATGTTCTACGGGACCAACAACTCAGAAAAGGAATGTTTTTCTAAGAAAAGAAAAAAAATAGAACATGCAATTGAAAATGAATTGCTCCTAAGCTCATCTGGAGTGGTGTTGGAGGTTAACGAAAGGGGGAAAAACTTTTACAAAAGTTTGAGGGATCTAGTGGAACAAATGTATAGACGTTATTTCCACTTCCAATACAAAAATAAATCCAATGATTCCAAGAACCAAATTTTATCTAAACTATAGGAAGAGTTTCCAGAGAATTGGTCAATGAGACATGTCATACTTTTAATAGAAAAAATGTACAACAACAAAAAATAATGAATGAAAAGCTAATATTCCTTTAAATGTTTGTCTAGAATTATTTATAAGTATCACTTTTGTTATATTTACTTTTCATATATCAATATAAAAATGAAATATTTTATTGTCATGTTACATTTTCAGGAAGGTTATGAAAATCTCAAAAGATGAACGAGCTGATATCAGAAATATGCCAGTAGGAATGTTCAAAAAGGAGTACAAGGAGATGATCAAAGAAATGGACAAAATTGCATCACAGGAGGAGTCATCTCAAAAACAACGTGCTTCAAATGTAATATGTAATCACTGAATTTTTCGATCATTAGGTACAATAAATAAACAATTTAGCATTAAATATTAATTTTCAAGAATTTTATTGCAAAAAAGAAAAGAAAATGGAACCCATTCAACACATAAAACAGGACAACAAGGAATAAAAGGGCTGATATCTAAGTTTGTGAGTAATTGTTACTTCCTTATAACAACTTAACTAGATTTCATTTTTGTATTTTTTTAGTTGTTTTACAAAAATCATGATTGAATATCTTCAAACAGGTGCTAACATACAAAGAAGAACCATCAAATGAATTGATTGAAATTAGGTTAAATATGGGTTGTGAGTATATGTTGGCATATCATAAATTAATTGTGGAGTTTGTAAGCATCTATCGATCTTGTTTTACTTAGCTCTGTCTATAATTAATAGAACAAAAAAATATTTTATATTAAATATATGATTTGTTATGGGTTATAAAACTTGCAGGAAACAAAGTATGGAACTGTGCCAACAGATGAAATTTTGAAAGATGCCATGGTACATGGTTTTGAAAGAATGTGTGTTGTTTAGGAGTCAATTGTTGATATGGTACGCCATTTTTATTTTCGATTTACATTGATGTATATTATTTAATATTACAATTTTCATTATTATCACCAATGTATATACACTCATTTCAGTTTATTTTTATGTTTGTAGATGGAAGGTGAAGAAGAAGAAAACAATCAACACCGTGAACAAAACATTCCTGAAAATAACCCAAGTCATGGAAGTAGCTCTAGCAGTGACAGCAATTCAAGCGAAGAATGATGAACACTATATTTGGATATCAAAGCAAGGCGTTGTATTTTTTGAAATATATCTGTGAAATTAGACATTTTGTTTAATGTAATGGACATAGTCTCCCAATTTAAAGACAAAGCGATACCAATAACTATCCCATTTTGTATGACAAAGGCTATCTTATATGTGTGTGTGTGTGTGTGTGTTTTAATTTATTCTATTGTGTTCTCCATTGTCGTTCTCAAATGCACTAATAAAAATTTAATTCATATGAATATTGTTATAAGATATATATGTGTCGACTTTTAATGAATAATGAATTTTAAAAAACCACAATAAATATGATATTATATAACAAATTAATCGAAACATCACATTCAAATACATTAATAAAATTTTAATTAATATACATATTGTTATAAGATGTGTCGACTTTTGATGAATAATGAATTTAAAAAAATCACAATAATTACACTGTCACATGTCGATGTTTCTAAAAAATACAGAATGAAAACTGGTGCGAGTTAGTTACTGTACATCGGTGCGTATATATTCTGAAGCGCTTCAGAATATATACGCACCGGTGTCTTTCTACCACCTATGGGCACCGCACAAATACCAAAACCAATTAAAAATATCGGTGCGTTTGTGCGGTACGACACACCGGTGCTTTTATGTGTCTATATGCACGGGTGTCATTGTACGACCTATGGGCACTGCACGAATACTGATACCAATTATAAATCTTGGTGCGTTTGTGTGATACTGCGCACCGGGGTGTTTATGTGTCTATAAGCACCGATGCATTTGTACGACCTATGGGCACTGCACGAATACCGATACCAATTATAAATCTCGGTGCATTTTTGTGATATTGCACACCGGTACGTTTCTATAAGTCTACGCACCAGTGCATTGATATGACCTATGGGCACCGCACAAATCCCAAGGCCAATTAGAACAACCATGTGCGTTGTATCACCAACACTATGCCCGGTGCAGTTTTATACCTTAACGGCCCGGTGCATTCTCCGATCCCCCCGAGGCACCTTCTACATGTACGAGCCAGTGCGTTAAAGCCATAGTAGCACACCAATGAAAAAAACATCTGTAATAACCTTCGGCTGCCCATTGTTTTTTAGTTGTGTTGAATTTCCATTAAAAGCTCTGCCAAAACCTCCGTAACCATAAACAGATGTTGTAGCAAATGTTTTTTTGACAATTTTGGCCAATTTTATAACACTAAAAACCTCCTTTATAACCTCCGCTAGAGGGTCTTTTCCTTGTAGTATGTGTTATGTATTTGACACATTTGTCCTAAAGCTACCATTTTGTCCATGTTTTTTTTCTGTCAATGGTAGACCCATGCCGCATACTGATGTATAAATTCTGCCTCTTAAAAATTCAAGGATTCAATGAGACGTATTATTCAAAATAGTGTATCGTTTAATGAACAATCTTGACTTGAGTCATTATTAAAAGCAACTATTGATTCCTCATTACTTGTTACAAACCCTGAGAGCATAATTGTTGAGAAATTATTGTCTTTATGCACTTCTTTATGATCCTTTACCTGTTCTTCTTGTATTTGTATGTCTCTTCTTCCAAACCTTCTTATTATCGTCATCAATATTCATGATTGAATCCATTTTGTTCTTGTAGTGATGAGCTATGTGTATATGATTATGACATTTGTAACATTCCTTATCAAGATTGTACCTGAATTCTTGAGTTATGTGTCCATAATTATGACACTTGAATCATTCAATGTTGTCTATAGGGGATTCCATCTGATATCTGCAATTGCGAGCTTTATGGCCATAGTTATGGAATTTGAAACATTAAATGTTTGGCCCATTTGGCATATATTCTCTGCTTACAAAATCATCATGGAACCTATCTCATGATGCTACAAACTTTCTTCTAGGATTTTGCAGATGTACCTGTCAAAAACTTCACAATCCCTAGCCATATGTCCATAATTAACACATAAAAATAAATAACCATTGAATAAATATGTGCACCTAAATGATTCATTTGGATGTGATGGTCCTTGATAGCTATACATTTCAAAAAAAATTAAATCCCTAGCCATATGTCCATAGTTATCACATGAAAAATAATAACCATTAAATAAACAAACATACCTGGAATATTTATCATTATTCTTTGGAGGCGGTGTTGTAGTTTGTTATTGTCCTTTGTTCTTGGCTGATTTGGCCTTGGTTTTTGGAATTGCAACATTCTTCTTTTAATTTTCATTCTGATCAACTTCCTTCTTAGAATCATCCTGTAAAGATGTGGAGTATGTACCTTCATCAACTGGAGCTTTACTAGCTTTAATTACCTTCGTTTTTTCTTCTTCATCTATCTTATATTGTAAGTGTTATTTTTGTGATCCCTTGAGTTTGTTGATCTCATCAAGTGTTGCATCAATTTATTCTTTCCTTTGAAAAATATCTTATTGAGACCATATTTTTAAGGTATCCCTTATTTTTCTGCCTCCTCAACCTATAGCTTGAGAAGAGTGATCTTATCTACTTCTCTGTTGAGAACCTGTATTTTTTCCTTCTACTTCTTGATCTCAACCTGGAGCTTTCTTAGTTCGGCTGAAGAGGTTTACAATTCATTTTTCTTCTGGTCAACTGCAGATATGTACCTTTTATTATATTCCTTTCTTTCTATTTTTGCTTCCTTCATCTGTGGTTTGATCTTGCTAATCTCTGCAAAGGTTGTGTCAAGTTCATGTTTCTTTTGTTGGACTTATCTCTTGAAGTCTTGTGTCTCTGTATTATTTAATTCTTCCAATTGAGCCCTGAGACTTCTAATCATCTTCTTAGACTCTTCATTTTCCTTGATGAGTTCTTTTGTTGCCTTCAATTTTTCTTCCAAAAGTCTTGTCCTTTCCTTTTGACTTTTGAGTTCCTTTATCATTTTGATCACTTCATTTTGAAACTTTGTCTGAGTCATTTCTTAAATTTCTTCATCATGATTAGAAGAATCTGAATGTTCAATAACATCTTGACCTAATTTCTTTGTTGAATATAGATTATGAAGCTTTTCCCAAGAGCTTTAGTTGTTGAACATTGACCAACTTTTGTTTTCACAGAATTTGCAAAAACATTCAAAATTATATTCATGTCCTTTGAATTGTACCTTTTAGCTTCATTGGTAGATGTGTCCCCGAAAACAATTGATTCCCATACTTCACGTGCCTGCAAATGTACTTCCATCCTAGATTCCCACATCGAGTATTTATCTGCATAAAAATGAGGGATTGGTACACAATACTCGCTTTCTTCAGATTTTGTTACACTTGTACCTTCCTTTGAAATCCTTGCAACTTGCTTCTTTGGATTTCCCATATTTATGCAATGAAAACTTCCTTCCAGTAGTTAAGCTATTACTGAAGGAACCAAGCTCTTATATCAATTGTTGGAAATACTGAGAGGGACTGTGAATCAGTATTTCTTAGAAATTATCACTTTTTAATCCTTTTCAAAGGAATAATTATTCTTCAGTTATTACCAATGTTCTTATTCAAAAATTATAAATAAAAATCAGCAGTAAACAACACCATACAACAATGCAGAAATATAAAATAGTAGACACAGATATTTTTAGGTGGAAAACCCCCTCTGAGTCAAAACCATTGAATGCTTCTCTAGTAGTTGTCTTCTTCTCTCTTTAAAAGAAATATTAGTTACATCAATATTTAACCTACAAATTAGGGATGTGTAAACCCCCTAATTCACAGGCCACAACCTGTAGGATGGTACTAAACCCTAATATCATGTTGAAAATAGAAGGACACCACAACACTTTGTAGATCAAGCCACAACCTAATGAGTGCCCCAACACTATATTCACCCATTGTTGTCAAAATGGATACTGCACTGCCCTGTCATTTTATCATTCGCAACTAAATGGATGCCACAACACCCTGTGCAAGCCACAACTTGCCCTAGCACCAACCTTCCTCCCTGAAGTGTTCGCAGGCCACAACCTGAAGGTCACTCTGATCACCTAGAAGAGTTGATAGATCATGTTTCACAATTTTCACACTTGACTCCTTGTACTCTGAATCAATGTAGAATATTTGCAAGGAAGATGTATAATAAATATCGAATCCCGATAGCCACTGATCATTGTTCCCACAAACTGATCATTATGAAAATTTGCACATCAAGTTATCATTATATCATTGTCATTGCACAAAGTTGCACATCAAGTTATCATTGTATCATTATCACTACACACCATATATCATTGTCACTGCAAATCACTGTATAACTGTCGGCTACCACAAAATGTCACTTCACAAATGAATATTCATCAAAACACTGTCATCACACTTCTCATGAATGAATAGTCATCAATGGTGTATCATTTTCATCATCATAGCAGGATGCACACAATGCATCAACTATCTCGCATTGCTATCATATTATGGCATAACCGAAGGTGTCTCAGGTCATCCAGATGCCTTGCAATTATTGCTCTCAAACTTTGTCCCCAGAGAGCTACCTGCATATATGTAAGCACGTTTTTTGACTATTCAAAACCTACAATCCATCCTTCTTCAATAGTTTGTATAGCTAGAGGATGTTCCCTTCACTAATTGCTACCCTACATGGTCACAGTCAAGTTATCCTAGGTTATCATAGACATTGTCAACTCAAGGTTATACTAGTCAAAGTCAATATATCAATGTCAAGTCTAGTCAAAGTCAAAATATTAACGTGTGTGGTATGACTATTTGATATTCTCATACTAAGTCAAACTTAGGTAAAAATGTCAATATACATATAATGACTTAATGTGTTAAAAGTCATTCTTAGGATGTGAAGGTCAAGGTGACTATTGTCTTCATCCATCAAGTTAAGTTAACATAAAGTCACAAGTGTCAATTATTTTCAATGTCAAGGTCAACCATATGTTAATTTTAAATTAAATACATCATATCAATGTCAATCCATATTATGATATTTTATATCATTGTCAAGTCAAGAGTTGCAGTCACCAAGGGTCTTTCCTTATCAAAGAAATAGTTTTATATAGCAGATGTCATATAACCTACCAATACTGATTCAATAGCATTCTATTCTAGTTTCATATAATTTCATAAGCCAAATCACCATTTTCAAGTTCATTCTGAAATTCAATATCAAGGTGTCAACATACTTGTTATGTCTAGGTCTGAGTGTCAGGTTAAGATCAAATTGTGTAATATTCCAAAATTGGTATGCAGCAATACTTGAACACAAATATAGAATAGAAATTATAAATAACTCATAAAATGTGTTTGAAACACATAGCCATCAATTACATGTACAATAGTAAGAAATCTGATCCATTATATCAGCCAAAAGTGGGGAAAAGCAGCTATTTATGCCCTAAAAACGTTATTTTAAGATATTTGCATCATAATATGGAAAATAACATTGGGATCCCTTATAATATGTAATTTGGGACTCACACCTAGAAAATATCCGAAAAAAAATCACTTTTTCTTAGTTAAACAGATCTCCCGGTCCCGATATGGCTTAAAAATACTGAAATCCCATGACTTGACTAAACAGAACGTAAGCATGCACAGCGTCTTTTAAAGAGGATTTCTTATAAAATATGATGCAAACATCAGATCTGGAGTTTTATTTCTCAGAACATGAAGAAAAATGTAAGACTTTGATGAAGAAACCCTCAAGAATGAGGTGCCGCAACACATAGAATTGACTGCAAAGGCTTGACAGCGTTATTTTATTGAGTGTACTGCAGCAGTAGATTAAAACTTAGATATAGAGAAAAATAATGCATGAACAGTCAAATATATGATGGATCCATAAACTATAATGTCTCTACTTTACATTCCCCTTGGGGATTTCAGCGAATCATGAAGCACATGGAGTAGATCTGAGATTCTATGCAGCAGATTTGCAGATCTATTTAGAATTTTTGAAGCATATATAGGAGTATTCAGATCAGATATAAATATGACATGGATAAGAACATAAATCCATGGATCACCACAGTGAAGGGCAGATCCCCAACACTAGAGATCACTCCTCAAACTTTGCCAAAACACCATGCAACTTTCCTCTTTGCAGATAACATAGTACTGGAAGAGGGACTGTGTTGTAGGCTTGATGAATAGTTTGGCCTGATGCCAAGATGTAGATCTGAAGCTCAAAAGATCTAGAACACTCTTTCCAATGTGATAGAAGCCTCTCCCACTGAAAAGGGGCACTAGATTGGCCTAGACCTGAGTGGATCTAGCCTCCACTTGTTGCAGCTTACAAAGACAACCAAACCCTCAACAGGATCTGAGTTGTAGTTAGAAGTAGAAGCTTGGCCTTAAGCCTGATAGTGGTCAAGAAGTACAAGTCTCTTCAAAGAGCTACTCAAGGAAAGAGAAGGATTCCTAAACAGGAGATCCTTGTGCTAAACAACACTATTCTCTGCTAAACAGCCAAGAGAATGAGAAATGTCTAAACTGACACATTCTTTAGAAATAATATGGTATTCAACAACCCTTCTCTTGTTGTCCTCATCTTCCTTTTATAAAATTGAAATCTTGCAAAACCCTAAACCATCTCAATGATTTATCTCCTTTCACATGTTTGGCCTCCATCTAAAACTGCATTGTGCATGTAGGAGGTTCATTGAATCTGGATAGCACTGTTGATTTGGTCCTATTGACCTAGTCAAAAGCCTCAACCCCTTTCACACATAAGGGTGTTTTATTGAAGTAGCCCAGATTTAGCCTTTTTCACATGGGGCATTGATTTATTCACTGATTTTACGAGTTCTTATGTTCCTCCCTTTTACATTTATTCATGAACAGAAAAGTAAAGAAAAATTTAATATTCCAAATAGCTTGAGGCTAATTGAGAATATTACAGTCCTCCCCTCCAAAATGTTGCTTGTCCTCAAGCAACTCACAAGGACTTTGCAAAATCTCCAATGGATTTGTCTCCTCCCAAGAATAGAAGTTTGCCTTTGGTGAATAACCCAAATGGTTGTCATCATGAAGAAGTGGGAGATACATAGAAAGAAACATATGTTGTCCATTGGTCTTCTCAAGGCATGGGAGATGATGAAAAGTGGGTGCTTCAACCCTCATGAGGAGCTTCAATCTCCATGCTATCATCCAAACAAAGTGATCCATCCTTGGTAGCTCACAAAAATAGTCACCAATCCCCTCCTTATGCAATGTGTAGGGGCTACATAGTTGGAAATTAGAGGTAATAATGTTCAACTCACGCTATCTCTCCCTCCATTTATGAAAAATGTGGAGCTATTGATCCTGGGCTGCAATAACATAGTCCTCATGAAGCCAAAAGATACTTGGAACCTCATGATTCCCTTCATTCATTCTGGGGATTCTCCTTGCCCAATCTTCCATGCATATAGTGAATAAAGGATCATCACCATATGTGCTCCAAAAGAAACATGGACCAAGTGTCCTATGATATACTGGATGGTGACAATAGTCCCTCCATTGAGACCAATGTTGCTATTCTTCTTGCTGCCTCAAAACATAGTGCAATAAGTGGCCACCCAACCACCTTCTTGCTGCCATAATATTCTTCAAAGCTTGAAAATAGTAGAGGATAAGAGGTGTTAGCTGAGTATGACTCAATTAATACATGTCTTGCCAAAATTCTTCCCATGTGAGAGACTTTTCCCAAAGACATAAGTCAATCATATGGCTTCTTACATAAGGAAACAAAAGACACAGTGTAGCAGCCGTACAATGTTTCATCCTCTTGTTGAAGTACGCATAAGTATGGGAAGTTTCATTCCCAATGGACACATCCAACCAATGTGTCATCCCTCCCATCATTTTCCCAATAAATATCAGAGCATCATTATCATCATGATACAAACAAACTCTCTTATGCCTCCTCATGTGAGAGTTACATTTTCTCCCAAGTACATACATGATCATGAGATACATTCTAGACAGAAATACATGTAAATACATGAGATACATCCCAACCAAAAGTAAATACATGGACATGAGTTTTAACATGTGATGTCCAAACTCTCTTCTTATCATCCAAAGCAACCATGCCTTCTTATTATGCATCCTCCCATCGACACACAAGGCATGAGACAAGAAAATATGAATCTTTGGGGAGTACCCACACTCACCCAAGAGAAACCAACGCAGTGCATCTCCTGCCTGCCTCAGATCTAAATGTGTTAAGTGGTTTTCCCACCACTTACTTGCTACCCGTAACATATCTCCATGGCTGAAAGTGAAAGATATATTTGGTGCCTTAGGAAAGCACCCATCATGCTGCAAAATCTCCCTTTGTTCACCAAGGGAGTGGCCATAATCAGAAATAGTTTTGGCCCAAAGTTGGCCATGAAGTTTATAAGGTATAGCACTCCTCGTAGGAGTCATGGCCTACATATACATAGTAAGAGAATGCATACAATCAGAAAATAAAACATGATTTACATAAGTATGCTCTTCACCAATAGTTCTCCTTATAAAAGTGGAGTGGTGTATGGATCTCTCTCCTCCTTCCAAGGTAGGAAGAGTTGGCTGAAATAACTCTATCTTAGAGTCTTGTTGCTGCTCCAACTCCACAAGGTTCATGCATCTTTGACAATGTTGATATAGTTCTTTTTCAAAGCCCTCCCAATAATAGCTCCTCAAGATGACGTTGTTGAGCTTCATAGAATATGTGTGGCTGCAAGAGAACTCTTTATAGGCTCCTTGTAGTAACTTCTCCTTGATCTTGGAGGCTCTAGATAAGAATATCATACCATGATCATAGATGACTCCATATTGGAATAAATAGCCCTCATCTAGTAGCTGGTCATCAAGAATCATGAATGTGTAAAGATCCTTGGAATATTCCACCAACAGTTGTGATTTCCAATATGGATCCAATCTCCCCAACCATGACAGCGTTGTAGAAATCTGATCTAAAGCTTATGTCATATCATGGTCCTCCTCTTTGACATGCTTAATGCCAAAGTCATGTGTGGGAGTAAAGTTACTCCATATTTGCCGCCTCTCTTGCAGCTGATCTTGTGCAAGACAAGATTGAAGAATAGGAAGATCAACCTTATTTTGAAAGGTTTCTCTTTTCCAGAACTTCCATAGTTTGGCCCAAGCATACAGGAGTGTTGGCCCCCTCTTGTCTTCTTCAGTAATATTATTTTTATGTATAGATATCATTTTCTGCCCCAAATCTATGGAGTGGCCATTTGACATCATGCTAATTTCATCATAGATCTCTGAGTTCTTCTTTTTCAGTGAAATCAAATGAGTGAGGAATAGCAAAATCAATTTCAAAAAATTGTTCAGCCCTCCTTGGAATCCATCAATAGATCTTAGCGCTGTGGTAGCCAAATATGTCACTGTTGCACAAGGTTGGGACAACACTTTATTCTTCTTCCCATCAGGGGGTCTCCTTGGTGGAATGCCTCCATGTAAAGAGACATCAAGATCTGAAGTAGATTGTATGAATGGTTGGGTTGATGTGTCCCTTTACTTGCTGCATAGTCCAGTCTCCTTCTCATGAATGGAAACCCCTTGAAATAAACAAAGGTGCATGCTCCTCATCATTGGATGCTAATCCATCCTTCCTCCTCTTGCTTTAAGCAAGGTATCATTGCCCAATAATGTTGTCACATAATGCTCCTTGGGAATCATTTACAAAGGTGCAAAATCTCTTTCCCTTGAAACAATAACTTCATGTTCATTCCCATGTGATGACGGGTCTTCTTTTGAAGTAACAATGTTGTTACTTCCCTCTTGTTCTTCCTTCTCATCAATATTTGAGAATGCCTCATTATCAATGAGAGACCTTGGATCTTGGTCTTCCTTTGAAAGATGAATCTCCATGATTTCCTTTTGAGAAGAAATCTTTTCATGTAATGGGGATCTTGCCTCTAACAAGGTATTACAAAAGTTTTAATCCCCTTCAACAGAAATCTGAAGTGGAGTTTCACAACAGATCTTCCCAACTCATGCAAGGGTTTTGCATACTCATGCTTTTCTAGCTCAATCAAAGATGTTTTAGTTTGTTTTACATCAAATATCTTCACCATTCTCCTAGTGAACTTTGCATAAGTAGATATATTTGCATTATTCAATGAAAAGGATTCAAACAACCACCAAGCATAAGCTTTACCTTTAAGATGTAGCGCTGCTACCTTAAGGGCTTCCTTTTCTGAAACTTGATGTAGATCCAAATATGATTCTAGCTGATCTATCCATGCTTTGGTTGTGCATGTGGAGGATCCATCAAAATTTGGTAGAAAGAATCTACCTCTTCTCCTTCTATTTTACTTGTTGGATCTCCTTTCCTCCTTGAGCTGGAAGAACTCTTGGAAGCTCAAGTGCTCCTTGATTTTCCAAGATTTAGATTCATACTCCTGAAGATAATCACTCAAAGTCTCCTCCTTTGGTGCATCTTCTTCCTTCATCTCTCTTGCAGTAAATTTGGGCATAGAATAATGTTGTGGATCTGATTGTGTAGCTGAGTTCTTGCACATATAAGATGAATAATTGGGAATTTCTTCATGTAAAGATATTTTTGAGGGACCTTCATGTCTTCCCATCTTCATTTCTTTGATTTCTCCTTTAAGCTCATACAGAGTTTGGAACAGAGTTTTTGAGAACTCTTTCCCTTTCATTATTCCAAATTAAGGGGGTTTTACCCTTTTCTTCTGTATCTCCAGTGTAATCATACTTCTTCTTCAATCTCTTCTTTTCATTAAAATACATATTGTCTCTTTCAAAGAAAGCACAGGCTGTGCCAAGAAAGTTGCTCTGATTCCACTGTAATATTCCCAAATAGGGATGCAGCAATACTTGAACACAAATCTGGAATAGTAATGAGAAATAACTCATAAAATGTGTTTGAAACACATATCCATCAATTACATGTATAGCAGCAAGAAATCTGATCCATTATATCAGCCAAAAGTGGGGAAAAGCAGCTATTTATGCCATAAAAATGTTATTTTAATATATTTACGTGATAATATGGAAAAATAATGCTGGGGTCCCTTAGAATATGTAATTTGGGACTCACACCCAGAAAATATCTGAAAAAAAAATCACTTTTTCTTAGTTAAACAGATCTCCCGGTCCCGGTATGGCTTAAAAACATTGAAATCCCATGACTTGACTAAACAGAACGTTTCTGAAGCATGCACAACGTCTTTTAAAGAGGATTTCTGATAAAATATGATGAAAACATAAGATCTGGAGTTTTATTGCTCAGAACATGAAGAAAAATGTAAGACTTTGATGAAGAAACCCTCAAGAATGAGGTGCTACAACACATAGAATTGACTGCAAAGGCTTGACAGCGTTATTTTATTGAGTGTACTGCAGCAGTAGATTACAACTTAGATATAGAGAAAAATAATGCATGAACAGTCAGATCTATGATGGATCCATAGACTATAATGTCTCTACTTTACATTCCCCTTGGGGATTTCAGCAAATCATGAAGCACATGGAGTAGATCTGAGATTTTATGCAGCAGATTTGCAGATCTATTTAGAATTTTTGAAGCATATATAGGAGTATTCATATCAGATATAAATATGACATGGATAAGA
Source organism: Pinus albicaulis (assembly GCA_034641835.2). Lineage (NCBI taxonomy): Eukaryota > Viridiplantae > Streptophyta > Pinopsida > Pinales > Pinaceae > Pinus > Pinus albicaulis. The sequence goes on along the minus strand of CM076570.1, from coordinate 105,057,148 downwards.
ACATAAATCCATGGATCACCACAGTGAAGGGCAGATCCCCAACACTAGAGATCACTCCTCAAACTTTGCCAAAACACCCTGCAACTTTCCTCTTTGCAGATAACATAGTACTGGAAGAGGAACTGCGTTGTAGGCTTGATGAATAGTTTGGCCTGATGCCAAGATGTAGATCTGAAGCTCAAATGATCCAGAACACTCTTGCCAATGTGATAGAAGTCTCTCCCACTGAAAAGGGGCACTAGATTGGCCTAGACCTGAGTGGATCTAGCCTCCACTTGTTGCAGCTTACAAAGACAACCAAACCCTCAACAGGATCTGAGTTGTAGTTGGAAGTAGAAGCTTGGCCTTAAGCCTGATAGTGGTCAAGAATTACAAATCTCTTCAAAGAGCTACTCAAGGAAAGAGAAGGATTCCTAAACAGGAGATCCTTGTGCTAAACAACACTATTCTCTGCTAAACAGCCAAGAGAATGAGAAATGTCTAAACTAACATATTCTTCAGAAATAATATGGTATTCAACAACCCTTCTCTTGTTGTCCTCCTCTTCCTTTTATAAGAATGAGATCTTGCAAAACCCTAAACCATCTCAATGATTTAGCTCCTTTCACATGTGTGGCCTCCATCTAAAACTACGTTGTGCATCTAGGAGGTTCATTGAATCTGGACAGCGTTGTTGATTTGGTCCTGTTGACCCAGTCAAAAGTCTCAACCCCTTTCACACATAAGGGTGTTTTATTGAAGTAGCCCATATTTAGCCTTGTTCACATGGGCCATTGATTTATTCATTGATTTTAGGAGTTCTTATGTTCCTCCCTCTTACATTTATTCATGAACAGAAAAGTAAAACAAAATTTAATATTCCAATTAGGTTGAGGCTAATAGGGAATATTACAAATTGTCACTGTTATGCTAATTGACATCACTGCACATAATATTGAGTCATAGGTCTTTGACATGTCATAGGTTATCGTGTCAACACATTTTCATAGTCCAACTGCTTTAGTATTTAGATCATTGTAAGACACGATCAAGATTAATGTCACTACCTCACTGTCACAAGGATACACAGGTCCGAAAATCTTTAGATCGCATTCAATGTATTTTTTATACTTCAATCATCATAACACTAAATCATACACTGCTTCACTATTGTCATATAGGTGACTTGTTAGAGCGCCAAATGTTGTCCTAACATCCCTCAAATAGTCACTAAATCAACCCTTATATTCTACGGTGTACCCTTGAAATAAACTGAACCCAACACCTAACAAGAATGGAGAAATAGCATACCTTTTTGTTGCCTTCTAGGGGCTCGATATTGAATCTGTTGTATCTATGTAATTTCAGATCTTCAAGGTCAGAAATTTTGTCCTATGGTATCCTTCTGAGTCCTCTTTCCAACCCCAATGTTCCGATCAATATTAGATTCTTCAAGAAATAGTTATGCCAAATCTACCACGATGACCTGATTATAGACTGTTTCAGTAGAGTGAACTTGTATGAAGTGCCACGTGTCATTGTATGGACCTTTGGCCTTGAAAATGATACCTAACAAACTACAATACGTCCTCTTTCTGTCACATTTTATGAAAATTGAATCCAATGCTCAGAGAGAAAGTTATGATGATTTTCCCAAGGCCACCTATTTGACATGGAATTCGGGAGCTTGCAAAATCCCTAACTTCCTCAGATCATATCTCTGAAAATATAGCGAACCAAGATCTGAAATTTGGTCACGAGGTTCATCATGATTTTGACTCAAATGGGTATTTTTTTTAGCTTCTGAAGCTTCTTAGAAACACAGTTATAGCGAAAATGCCACGATGACTTGTTTTGGAGGATATATGAGCTTTCTTTTTATAGAGTTGAAAGGGGCCTCTATAGTGAATGTTGGAGGAGACATTTAGGATTTTAACACATTGTTAGTTGTTAATTCTAATTGATAAATATTTTGTATTTTGTTTTCTTATTCCCTAAGGAAGATGCACTACCTAGATAGATTAGGCTTTTTAACGAGATGTAGGAGTTATATGGGTGCATAGTGGCTTGAAACCCTTCATTAGGATAGTATCTCCACAAAGTATGGAAAGAAACCCTTAATCTTAATTTTAGGTGCCTACAACTAATGGAAATGTATCAAGTCACTTTCTTTTGGGGTTTTAGCCCACCAATTGGGGTTTTTACCTTCAAACTCACTTACCTCTCTGACCAGGAGGAACCACGTGGTGTACCACATACCACTGAAAAGATCTCTTCGAGGAGAATCCAATGACATGGATATCCAAGACAAAATCACTGATTTAACCCTTCAAAAACCCTCAAAAATTTTAGGATACATCCTCAGTCCAAAGAACCCAAACCCTAGGACTTGGGTTTTCAAAAATCCAATAGTGTAGCTATTATCTAGATGTAATCTGACAATTATTGAGAAGCGTTCATTATCCATTAGACATAAATGACTTGTGTTTTTGGTCAAATTCAAACCCATTCAACTATATGGGTTGACATCAATGACAACACCATCCAATGTCAATTTCCTCCTAATATCCTTCAGCGCTCAAAACTATGTTATGTATATGTTCCTCTGGCTTGATAGGTTTGTTGTTTTTGTGTGGTTTTTGGACACCCAAGGGTATTTTTCCAACCCTATTTACATGACATCTATTTGAGAGATCATGGGCTCCAGATTGAATATTAGTATTTCTAGATTGAGTCTTGTGAAGAGCTTTTTTTGAAGGTCCTTTCGGATCACGCACTTGTTGCTTTGTTGTTCTACTATTTTGATGCTTTGTTTAAGTGGCAATGGTCACTTCTATAAGTTTTCCAATGTCCACAAACTCCTCCAAAAGTGTGGATTGACCATCCATGTCAATTGTGGGCACACCTTCCATATCAGCTGTGGGCACACCTGCCACCTCAACAATCATTGACGTGTACAATTTTTAAAACTGGACGCAAAAGAGCCAATGAATCAATTGACCGTCGCTTATGAGTCATCAGTTCTGGCAATGGCCACCTAATTGGTCAAACCGATCTATGCTCCAATATTTTCTACGATCAGACAATATGGAAAATGGAGGGAAATTAGATGCGATTTATCTTTAGTGAGACTTTTTGGAAGCTTTTCTGGTGGACTTTTCAGGTCTAATTTCTCTAAAATCTGGTAGGAATTTATTGAAATCACAAGTTTGATGGGTAACCTCTGCGCAAATGAAGTGCCCTAGGGGTTTTTTAGGGTGTTGAATCCATATATGCAGTCAAAAAACCAGTTTAAATAACACAAATCAAGATTTTACTTCAAATGTTTCCACCGGATTTTGGCACCGAAAAGTCCAAAAAGTTGCACTAAAGACAACTCCAATTGAATGTTCAAATTTATTGACCTGCAACCAATTGTTCTTAAAGGAGAAGTTTTTAGGTTGACAAATCCCAAGGATTATTCTCCACAACCGTATCTATCAACCCATACTTGGCCATCTTAAATTCTAATGAGATTGTTGGTTGTATTTATCACACTGCACCAACTCTCTTCTCCTCAATTAGTGTCACCGATTTTGAAAATGGATAGATGCCTTTTGGACTGCTACAGTGAATTCTTGTTGTGTGTTTACAAGTCCTCCATATTATACATGGCCGCACAACATTGGCAAACATGACATCAACATAGGTTGAACCATAACCAATAGTAGTAGCAGTTCCATTCGAGACATTCTTTATAAATTTCCAAGTCGTTTTCCTGTAGCTTGATTTTATGATAGAGATTCTCGTTGCCTCCAATTACAAAAACCTGAGAGAAGTGGAATCAGAAAAGCATTTCATTTTGGAATGTGATGCTTTCAGAGACATCAGGGATAGTTACTATAGTATGTTAGCATCAATATTGTGGCAATGTCTTTTCAGTGAGGGAACTCTTGGAAGATTAGGTCATCTCATCATCAGTTTGAGTAAGAAAAAGATTGAATTATAGAAGACAAAAAAACAAGAAAGCTTGTAGTCCCATAGACTATTTTTAGTCTCACGGACATTAAAATATCATCATTCATTCCTTCTATTAATTCTGTAATTAATTTTAATATGTGAATCATAGGATGGCTGCAATAAAAGTGGTCTTGAGACAGTTTTTGTTCAGCATCGGTGCTACCACGGCTTTGTTGGCACCACCGCCCGACTGAACTAGAGCATGCTCATACGGAATGACAAAGCGGACACAAACTGTAAATCAAACACAGCCGAAGAAGGTGTTAGTTGTTCAGGGATTAGGACTGGTGAACAAGGTAGCATGTGCATGCAGGAAAACTAGTGGATTTATTTATTTATTTTTTAAGTATTTATTATTATTACTATATTGATTATATATTGTAATTTGGTTGAATTGAAATTTATTGAATATATGTTGTAATTTCGCTGAATTGAAATTTATTTCACTTTTAATTTAAATTAATTGTTTTAAATTAAATCATGTTTATGATAGTTTTGAAAAAATAGATATAGATGGAATAGTCATTTTCAGGGCAATTTTTTTCATGGTTAAATTGATCTCCGTCCATTTCGTCAAGCTTCCACAACCAGCCCACGAGCAAACAAGTAGTTTACCGGCCGGGCAGGACATTGAGTGAAGGTAAGTGAACTGTTCTGAGTTTTTCGAAGGGTCCAGGCAAAGGTAAGTATGAACACCGTATAGGTCTTTCTGAATGAAAGAAAGAAAAAAAAAAATCTGAACAGGAAATTTATTTGTTTCCCTTAAAATCTTTACTAATCCTTTCTACTCGAAAGAGAGAGTTGGTGCGCGATCTATGGTTTACTAATTCAATTATATAAAAACGGGTTTCCATTACTAGGATTGATTGGTGTTGGTCAGTTGAGAATTCTACAGCAAGAATAGCCTAAAATCACTCTCAACTAAACCTTTGCTTAGGATATATATTTTTTTTTAAATTAAATCAATTTCTGTTCGGAATTCTATCTCAACCCTAAAATCAGTTAATAGCTAGCTGTTGCCAACTTAATGTCTCTGCGAATCTCGTGCTTCCATCCACTGGCAGTGTTGCCATTTTCTTCCAACACCAATGGTGTTTGATCGCACTGATATTTTAGAGCAAACTTCAAAAGTGGGTTATCTATTATGTTCATTTTCTCAGGTTGAGTAGAAAGTGGTAGGTCATTGAAGCATCATCGACTGACAGTGTTGACATTTTCTTCACACACCAAGGGTCTTTGATCCACTCGTATTTTAGACCAATATTTAAAAGTGGGCTATCTATTATGTTCATTTTCTCAGGTTGAATAAAAAGTAGTAGATCATTGAAGCATCATCCACTAATATGCACTTTGAGTTTTTATGATTTTGTCAATGGACGTATTGGTTGTCTCACAAACTTGGTCTTATTAAGCTATAAGCTTCATATGTGCAGGGTTTGCTCTTATTAAGTTATAAGGTTGATATCCCTTAAAAGAATCCCGTATTCATAAAACTAAGAATTCTACTTGGGCTCAAACTGAGTTACCTAGATTGTGAACATCAAAAAATTTATAATATGGTTATTATATATTATGATAAGAGTTAATTATGATAATGATTTTATTTTTATTTGAGTTGCCTAGATTGTGAATGCCAGTAATTTTTTTTAATAGTATGGGACAGTTATTTATCACAAACCTTATTTAAGTGGGATGAAGGAGATTAGGCTCACATCATGGTTGAGATCATATTCCAATAAAGTTGGTTGAAAAAAGGAAAATCTCACCTATAAAATCTAGAGAATACTGAAGATCCATAACATCTAAAAAACCATTAACCATTAACAAATTTGAGGAGGACAGGGACAGTGTGAAAGCAAAATCCAACAAAGTGTCCAAGAAGCATCCACACGATTGTTTATGCATAGCAAGGCATAATACTAGCCAACCTTTTGCAAATAGTGTAGTAAGTTAAGAGGGCTTTACTTTGAGGGAAATCACTGTGGTAAAACATGTTTGAATTAAAGTACTATCAAAATAGTTGACCCTTGAATAAGTCATAGTTAGTAAGTGCAAGTGACATAGGATAACTATTGCTATGCCATTCATTTGGTCAATTTCAATCACACTTATTTACCTTCTAAACTTTATGTGGTATAATAAATATCAAATAAACACTACCAAAAAAAAATATTTCTAGGAGAGGTTTTTGTAAATATTTATAGTGTTATAAGATTGGACAAAATGATTTAAAAGAAAACCTTTATCTATACTAAAGGTTTTAATGATTTTCACTATAACTAAAAAATCTAGGCAGATTTAATAGAGCTTTTTTTCATAGTGTGCTTGATGTAGTACTTATGTTTTATAATGCACAAGTGAGTAATGTACTAATATGCACTAGTGCCTTAAAATCCCAACAATGAACACCAATGCATGTGATATGTTTTAATCACCCTCATGGAAATTTCAAATATTGAAAGCACTGTGGAATTATATCAATAATACATATTGATGTACTACATTTATGATATACATTGATGTGCATTGTATTTGTTATGAAGTCTCGATGTGTATTTTATATCATGAAAGCATGGATGCATACTCTATGCACTAAACAATAGTGCATATGATCATTTAAATGTTATAATTTTTTACAATATAAAAGGCATGTATTGCTCTGTAAATTACCATGGATATTCCAATGGACAGTCTATGACAACAAATCTATTAAAAATATATTTTTAAATCTGAAATTTAAACTATTTAGGTTTTATTTATCTTTATATTTCTGGATTTCTAGATTACTATTAATTGCGTATGCATGCAAATTAAAATTGTGCTAAAAATAGATAGCAAAAACTGGCAAACCGTGATTTGACACAAGATATGACCTAGGGAAACCTTTTCGGGAGAGTTAGAAGGTGAGGTCGCTTTGCGCTCTTTCTCTGAATAGAAAATGGTTACAAGTACAAAGATGTATGCCATGTGGCCCGTGGGCTACTAAAATGCACAAATCTTATTTGTGTGTTCTATCTCCTCTCCCTCTCGACTATTTTTGCACATCTATGGAACAAATGCACTCAAAAGAATGGAACCCCTTTTCCTCCTAGTGGTCCAATTATAACACAACTCAATAGCCTAATATTGGTTAGGTTTTCCTACCTCAACTCTTTAGCATAGTTACAATATGGGTTCTTCTAGAGTCTACTTCATCGTAATTATGTGGCTAGCCCCTTTTCTATAAATAATGAGGGACAACATGGCATACTTTCCAATTACGGTGGTGAAAATAGGAAGGTCAACTTCTAAGTGGCATAACTTTGCATATGGACTCCGATTGACATGATTCTTTCATCGTTAGAAAGGTCTTTGTGTGTTGAATATGAAAAAAAGGTGTGTGCTATAGAAGAAATAATTTACCCCCAAAAAATATCATTTGATGCCTCAAAATTCTCTCGGAAGATTTCAGACCCTAATTTTCCAAACTGGGTCTCACCAGTAAAAATGGTCCTATGAGCTTATTCCTCCACTTTTTCCACTCTGAAAGCATCGAGATATATGACAAACAATATAATGATGCAATCTTAATCATATATAAGCAACTTTGCTGCTAATTTTACACACACACATATATATTCCATGCATTAAAAAAAGCAATTAAATTAATTTAACTTATTGAATATAATCTAATTTAATGATTTACCATAATAATCACATTAACATAAAAGTTACATAATAATCACATTAACATAAAAGTTAATTAAGGTTTAATTAATAAACCCTAAGAATAATAATCTAATTAAATATTTAAGGTTGTTAGAGGAAAAAATATTAATACTAAGAAGAGGTTTGTGGGCGACTGGTAGGGCATCATAGTTCCCACTTAGCTATGAGGATCTACTCAGTATGAGTAATGCTCATTTAACAAGCATATTTAAAAGAAAATTTACACCTATCATTTTGTGTGTGTGTGTGTGTGTGATCCAAGTAAGAGTTGTGAATGTCCTAAGTTTCAATAATGATCCTTATGTGTCATGCAGATATTCGACCAGTCCAAAATGGTGAGGAAAAGAGGGAGTTGAGGTAGAGGAGGATCATCAGAAGGACCACTTCCACCAAAACCACCAATACCATCAGCACAACTAGCTCCCATCTTGCATTCCCTGGAGGAAATTAATGAAACTTTAAGAGGGCACCAAGTAGCAAAGGTGGAATTAGAGCACCCTAAATTAGAGGTGGGAATGTATGAGGGACCCATTTTTTGAGGACTCCCAACAAAGGAAATCACTAGGGAGCTCTAGAAGATTAAGTTCCTATAGTTTTCAATATATAGTGTCAATGAACAACCAAAAGCTTGGTTGGAAGGAATGATGAGATGTTTCACATTGAGAGTGTATACTTCCGACTTAAAGGCTAAGATAATGGTATTTAAGCTTAGAGATAGTGCCTTGAATTGGTGGGGTAACCTAAAGTGATAATTTCACCTCAATCCTAACATTGTCACTTGGGAGTTTTTTGAGGGAAGGTTCATGAAGAAGTACCCGCCAACATATTACGAAGAACAACAAGTAGGATAGTTCTATGCTTTGGTTCAGGGAAACCAAACGGTAGAAGAATATGAGATCAAGTTCATGGTGTTGGTCAAGTATGTCTCCTACATAGACATTGATCAACATTAGGAAGATCACTTTTCTTATGGATTGAACCCTAAGATCAGCGCAATGTTATGGATATGGAAACCATGCTTAGTTGCATAAGTTGTTGAAAGCATTCATTATGTAGAGGAGAACTTGGACTTAAAAGGGGAAAAAAGTTGTCTTTCAACAATAGCCAAGCTTTGTGGGAAAGGCCCCTCAAACTTTCTCCAAGGGAGGAGTTTCTAGGCCATTTCCATATGGAAACAAGGTTCTACCCTAAACAATGACAATGAGGATTTCAATGGCTATCAGTGTAGCTTCGCCAACAACATTGGGTACTCATGCATGTCTAGGATAGATGCATAGAGCTAGAAGTAGAGGCATAGGTTAAAGGGGAAAGAGCTCATTTCAAAGGGATCCACATATCCCTATCCATAATGCACCTCACATCATTTTTTCAGGATGTTTAGGAATTCATTATGATCATGAATACTATATGTCACAACCTCGTAAGACTTGTAGTGAAGGAAAAGTACCAATGAGAAGAGCAGGTCACCACCATTAGCTCTATTAACCACCAAGATAAACACCAATCCATTGTGGTGGAAACACCAGGTACTATAAATCATTTAGAATTTAGAATTTTTTTTATTAAAGTGTTACATATAGTTTCATTTCACCATTTGCATTGCCAAAATGTGGGTTGGAAGCCTATGAGCACGATGAATTTAAAAAAATTGAGATGTCTTATGGGGTAAAAAAAGTGTAGTACCTAGTGTTGATTGATTTTTCATGAACCTCATGGTGTGTACAACTAATTTGAACGCATACATAATTTCCCTAGGAACATATGATGTAATCATCAAAATGGACTAGCTAGAATCTCATCAAGATTTGGTGTACCATTTCAAAAATAAAATGACCTATTTAGATGATGAAGGTAGATCAATTTAGATCTATGGTATCAAGAGGGAAGTGTCCCTATGATTCATTTCAAAAATGAAGGTAAATTTTTCCTCAAGTAAGGATTTAAATTATATGTGGTCGAGACCGTAAATGATAGGAAGCGACCCTCCCTAGCCTAGTACCTAGTTCTATAATAATTCGAGGAGGTTTTTCCCGAAGAGTTATTAGATTTACCTCTTGAGAGGGAGATTGATTTCACAATTAAATTAAAACCTAGTGCAATTCCATTCTCCAAGACGCCTTATAAAATAATGGCTCCATAAATTTTCTAGTTGCAAATGTAGTTAAAGGAGTTGTTAGATTTGGGACTTATTAGACCTAGTATTTCACCTTGGGATGCACTGGTAATTTTTTTCAAGAAGAAAGATGGTCCCTTAAGAATTTTCATAGATTGCAATGACTTGAATTGAGACATGAGAAAGAATAGGTACTTGATACCTAGAATAAATGACCTCTTTGATCAAATGAAAGGGGAAACTTTTTTCATGAAAATTTATTTATGAACCAGATATCACCAGTTAATGGTTAAGGTGACATCCCTGAAACAACCTTTTAAACTCAGTTTTTGCTCTATGAGTTCATATTAGTGTTACTTGGCTTGACCAATGCACCAACAATTTTCATGAGCCTCATGAATGGCATGTTCCAAAATTATTTATACCTCTTTATATGAGTATTTATGGATGATATTTTTGTGTATTCCAAGAATGAAAACGAGAATGAAGAGTGCTTCAGGATTTTGTTGACCTACGTAAAGGAAAATAAGATGTATGGAAAACTATCAAATCTCTCTTTCTTTCAAAAGGTGATTCATTATTCGATCCACATCATCTCAAGAGAAGTAATTTTGGTGGACTCGACAAAGGTGAAGGATATAATGGATTGGTTGATGCTGAAAAATGCTCATGAGGTTCATAACTTCATGGGGTTAGTAGGTAATTATCAGATATTCATGAAATTTTTTTCAAATATTATGAAACTCTTCACCATGTTACAGTGCAAGGGAGTTAGGATGAATGCACATATTAATGAAACATTGCATTTGTTGAGTTGAAGAAATTTCTAACCAGTGCTTCAATCCTTCACGTGTTAGACATGGAGTAGGACTTGACAGTTTGCACTAATTATTCAAAGCAATGATTATGAATGGTGTTAATACAAGAAGGGAGAATAATAACTTATGCGTCTAGGAAGTAGAATAAACATGAAGAGCTATATGCTACCCATGATTTAGAATTAGCAATAGTGATGCTAGCTTTTAAACTTTGGAGGGATTACCTCATCGGGAGAAGCTTCGACTAGAAGACATATCATGAGATCCTAAAGCGCCTCTTCACTCAAAGGGATCTGAAATCTAGATAGAGGCGATGGAGTGAATTCATGAGTGAATTTGATTTTAATATTTCCTACATCAAGGGAAAAGATAATGTTGTGGTCGATGTACTAAGAAGAATGCCACAAATATTCTCCTTGGTACCCTTTAGGGTCAATTTAAGGTAGCATGTGATCAAACAATTCTTTAGATATGGTTGGTATCTAAAGGTTACATTAGTGATATAGAGTGGGAAGAAATTAGAGCTAGTGTTTGAGGGCTATGCCCTTGATAAAAATGGGTTATTGAGGTTTTAAGGTAGAATGTAAATATCTGAGGAACTGAATATATAAAGAACCATACTCAAGGAGTCACATAGAGCACTTTATTGTGCACATATTGGTGTGAGGAATATGTATGTTGACATGAAGAACTTTTTCTTTTGGGCAGGCATGAAGCATGACATGGTCCAACTTTTTGTTGATTGTCTTGAATTTCAGCAAGTGAAGGTTGATCATCATCACCTAGCAAGACTCACTAGTAGAAAATAATAAAATTAGTGACTAGGTGGCTAAAACATTTAGTCACCGTGGTTTTTCCAAGTGAAATACTACAAAAAATGAACAATCTTAAGTGATCAACTAAAAATGACTACCATAAACAACTAATTTAGTCCCGGGTTAAAATATATGACTAGGTAATAAGTAATACAACTAAAATGACTAACATGAATGACTAATTTAGTCTAGGAACAAAAATAGAACTACCTAATAAGTACTATGATAATATGAATCAATAGTTTATGTTAGTCATTTTAATTGTGTCACTTCAACAATCTAAACCTATAAGTGATAGGGGATTGAAATGTTGTTGAAATTGGAAAGAAGAAACAGTGAAATTGGCATCCAGAAACAACACACACACTAGTGTGAGATCACAAGTCACACAGTGATGGATCCTAGTGACACATTAGTGTGCAACCAATTTTTAAATAAATTGGAAAATTAATTTTAATCTTATCTCATAACAACTTGTAATAGTTAACTAAGTGTGATAAACTTAGTTAGCTCAAGAATTTCGAGTTGAGGGTCAAAGGATAGTCATGTAGACTGATTCTATTATTTACAGGGTCCAGTTGTAGTTGTAGCACTAGTGTGGTGTGATTGGGATCAGTTAACTCACATTAATTGAGTTAAAATCAGTTTAACTAGTTCTAACTGTTTGATGAGCTAGCGGAAGATCAAGTGAATTAAAATATATTTAATTCACCAGTAGTGATCTACCAAGTAACTGATGATTCACTATTTATAGTTGCATGCATGCTAATTCTGGAGGATACCCAGTTGAGACAAAGGTTCAAGGAAAGTTAACTATCAGTTGTATTTTTAGCAAAATGCCCATATGCAGTTATATAACTACAAGAATCCCATGATTAATTGCGCCATCAAGGAAGGTTGAATTTCCTACTTAATAGGGGTTTAATTTTCTATGGATTGCGTAAGCAGGGTAGGCTGAGGGCAGGTTGATAATTGGCTATGTGTGTCCAATATTTCCTAGATCTGTGTGAAGCAATTGGTAGAGAGTATGAGGTTGTGATGAGCACAAAAAAATTGTATTGTTCCATGATTCCTTGGTTGATTATACAATAAAGATGGAGGGGTTTTGAGCAGTTGCTTTCCCCAGGGATATATGGTGTTGTGTATTGATTTACTTCTTTCTCTTACTTGCATGTGGTTGAGCGATCTAAATTTATATTCCGCAAATATTGTAGAAGGATTCAGTATCTTTTTTTAGTACATTACATTATCGGATTGAATCCATTGGTGTAATTTCTACATGGTATCATAGTTGTGTTAGGGATTTTCTACATAGTATCAGATCTGAGTTAGATATTTTCTACATGGTATCAGAGCACCAAGAATCACAATAGTGGAGAAGAAATTTAGTTCGTGTTGAAAAGTATTCAAATTTGTAGAAACTTTCTTTGGAGCTAGAAGCGGATCAAGATGTCTTTCAATGGCTTGAAACTCGAATATACACTCGAGGGCAGTTCGAATTATATTGCATGGAAGGACAGGATGGAGGCAGTGCTGAAGGACAGTGGGTTGAAGGAATTCATAGATAATGATATTCCCAAGAGCGTAGCAGCAGATGCCCAACTTCTTGATGCATGGAAGAAGAAGGTAGCAAAGGCGAGGAGGATATTGTTAGAGGGAGTTCAAGATCATATTATCTCGAGTCTCCATGGAAAGGAAACTCCATATGCTATGTCGAAGGCCTTGATAGATTTGTTTCAAAGCATCAGTGACCAAAAAAAATTGGCACTCAAGGACAAGCTCGGGAAAATCAAAATGGAGAAGGGTGACACAATCCATAAATACTTGACCAAGTTCACTCAATTTCGAGATGAGCTTGGAAGTGTTTGGATTATTGTAGCTAATAATGACTTGGTGAGCCTAACATTTTTAGGCCTTCCCAAGAGTTGGCATAGTTACCAGGACTCTGTGAATGGGAGGGAGAAGTTACCAAGTTGGGAGCGACTTTGGTCATATTTGGTACAAGAAGAGTTTCGGAGGAATACCAGGGATGGATCCTCATCCAAGACTGATGATGAGGAAAATTGTGCCTTGGATAGTAAGGAAAAGAAGGGGAATGGGAGGAAGTCCCATTCCAAATTTGAGACTAGAAAAGAAGGCAAGAAGTGTGACATGTCAAAGGTGAAATGTTTTCACTGTCATGATCATGGACACTATGCCAAAAATTGTCCACACAAGAAGAAGAACAACAAGAAGGCTCCAGAGATGCAGCGGGTGAAGCGTTAGCGTCACAGTTTGAGTTGGAATTATCTCTCATCGCATGCATGGCATAAACTATGATGGGATCTATGTGGTACTTGGATAGTGGAGCATCTTTCCACATGAAGGGAAACAAAGAACTCTTTAGTAGCTTGGAGGAGAAGGATCTTCAGATCCACATCAAGATGGTTGATGACAGGAGGTATAGCACTACCGAGATTGGTATAGTTACTTTCCAGAGACAGTCGGGTAAAAATTTCTTATTAAAAGATGCCATGCATGTATCAGGCTTGAAAAATAATTTAGTTTTAGTTTCTATGTTGGAGGAACTTGGATATGATGTCATTTTCAGTGAAGGAAAGGCACTCCTTCATCACAAATCCATAGGACAGGTAAAGAAGATTGGGGTTCATGTGAAGAACCTCTACAAACTTAATGTAGATGGCTACATAGAATTGAGCAGCAAAGCAGGGAAGGTGGTGAGCTGGGATACAGGTGAGTTATAGCATAGGATAATGGGCCATCTACACCACAGTGCTTTGAGAATCATGCAACAAATTTCTACAGGTCTTCCAAAAGGTACTCTTGCATAGATAGACACATGCAAGGGATTTACCATGGGGAAGTATGTGAAAGCCATGTGAATGTCCCTTAAGAGGGAGCTTGACTTGTATGTAGATGAGGAACTCTTAGTTCCAAAGGATGAACCTCGGGATGTGGAGCAACCATAAGCAGAGGATCATGGAGTGGAAAAAACCACTCATGCAGATCCATCCACCAGAAATCGTAGGAATCGCACCAGAGAGGCTAAAATATTGATGCTAGATGCAACAGAGCATGTAGGTGCACCTACATCACAGCGCAGGCAGAGAAGGTCCCGAGACAGGTATATTGGATACATGGCTCTTATGAGCGAGTTTATTGTGACATAACCATCCGCTTTTGAGGAAGCACTGTAGCGACCAACATGGGTTAATGCCATGGTTGAGAAGTATGGCTCCATTATTAGAAAGGGAAGTGGTCCCAAGACTAGTGGGGAAGTCTGTGGTTGGATCCAGGTGGATCTGCAAGGTGAAGCAAGCTGAGACCTCTAGGAGGGGGAAATTTCAAGCGAGATGGGCAGAGGGAGTACATGCAGCTATACCTCCAGGTGTGAGGTGGGGTGATGTGCAGAATTAATCCCGAGAATAAATTTAGGCAGTGTCCATTTTGATGGTACGTATCATGGATCGAACCTAGCTACGAGGAGTCCACAGTACAACAGTAGTAGGAAGGATCATTTAGATTGATGGAGTCAGATGTCAGGAGGACAGAAATCAGAGTGATAGGTGTCGGATATTGGAGCGCAGATCAGAGTTGGCAGTAGTGCAGAGTGCATAGATGCAGATGTCAACAGTAGTGCAGGGAGGCCAGTAGACATGTGCAGTAGCTAGCAACTGTCAGAAGACTCTGATGAAATATTCATTATACTGATTCAGTTGTTTGGAGGCTATTCAATTTCTGGAGTGTTGCATGTGCGAAAAAAACTAGAGAAGTGTTGCATGCAAAACATTCCAAAGGTACTGGATCGGGACAAATTGATTCCTTTATTGTTGAGAGGGAGTGTTGAAATTTGCAACAAGAAACAGGGAAATTGGCATCTAGAAACAACACACACACTGGTGTGTGATCACAGGTCACATAGTGATGGATCCTAGTGAAACATTAGTGTGCAGCCAATTTTTAAATAAATTGGAAAATTGATTGTAATTTTATCTCATAACAACTTGTAATAGTTAACTAAGTGTGATAGACTTAGTTAGCTTAAGAATTTCGAGTTGAGGGTCAAAGGATAGTAATGTAGATTGATTCTATTATTTGCAGGGTCCAATTTTAGTTGTAGCACTAGTGTGGTGTGAGTCGGATCAGTTAACTCACATTAATTGAGTTAAAATCAGTTTAACTAGTTCTAACTATTTAATGAGCTAGTGGAAGATCAAGTGAATTAAAATATATTTAATTCACCAGTAGTGATCTACCAAGTAACTGATGATTCATTATTTATAGTTTCGTGCATGCTAATTCTGGTGGAGACCCAGTTGAGACAAAGGTTCAAGGCAAGTAAAATATTAGTTGTATTTTTAGTAAACTGCCCAGATGGAGTCATATAACCACAGGAAGCCCATGATTAATTGTGCAATCAAGGAAGGTTGAATTTCCTATTTAATAGGACTTTAATTCTCTCGGGATTGCATAAGAAAGGTAGGTTGAGGGTAGGTTGATAATTGGCTATGTGTTTGTCCAATTTTTCCTAGATCAGTGTGAAGAAATTGGCAGAGTGTATGAGGTTGTGGTGAGCAAAAATACATTATATTGTTTCATGATTCCTTGGTTGATTGTACAATAAATATGGAGGGGTTTTGAGCAGTTTCTTCCCCAGGAATACCTGGTGTTGTGTATTGATTTACATCTTTCTCTTACTTGCATGTGATTGAGTGATCGAAATTTATATTCCGCAAATATTGTAGAAGGATTCAGTATATTGTTTTATTACATTACATGATTAGATTGAATCCATTGATGTAATTTGTACATGGTATCAGAGTTGTGTTAGATATTTTCTAAAAAAGTTATTATGTATTGGTTGAAAGGTTACATTTATTTAAACATTTCTGTATTGGATTAGTGGATGATTAGATTTATGGAGTTGATTATAATCTTTAGGGTTATATCCTTAGATCAAATTCACATGGAATTAAATTTGAAGTCTAATATATTATCCAAAATGGGAGTGGGCTTACAAGATGGTCAAATACATTATGAAGAATACATGAAAGGCCTTGAACTTTGAAAATAAATTTAAACATAGATTTATCTTTCTATGGATAAGGAGCAGCCTCAGATCTGCTAGATTAATTCTCAGACTCAAATGTTGAATTACATTGTTTGAGTCCCCGATAATTCTTAACTTATGGATTGAAAGAATTTTAGCTAACTGTATTCCTTGCCACAGGGCATACCATTCTACTTAATTATTTGAAGTAATGTTTAGGCTCCACGAATATGATTTCTCAATTTATCCACTTAAACAAAGGATAACCTCCTCACACCCACCACGCATAATTCATAATCCAAATTTTTATTAACCAAATTAAATTATAATTAAAAAAAATCACACATTAATTTATTTTATTTTATATAGGATTAATAAATGTATCCACTCCACAACTTAATAATTAAAAAAACATAGACAACAGTATATAATTATAATTATTAATTTAATATTATAATTTGGAACTCAACAAACTAAAAATATAATTCTTAGTATAAATAACAACAAATTTAGTTTAACTTTTAAATGAGGGGTTCAGGCAGTGATAATCTTAATTTTGTCTCTTTAGAGTGGTATATTTAGTTAATCCATGCATTCTTCCTCCAATGAAATTTTTTTAATGTCCTTGTGGTATTATTAAAATTTAATATCACTTTTCTAGAGGAAAAATCTAAAATCCCCTGCCCAAAAAATAGCTACCATTATTTTCTTTAAAATCCACTATAATACAATATCAGGCCACCTGCTCGTGACTAAAAGCCAACTCATCTAGAAAATCAAGGTTCATTTTAGTGACTAGATCCTCATGATTTAAAAATCAAGGTTCATTATAGTGACTAGCCATTGTGCTTACATCCACTATCATTGATTTACTCCCACTACCACTCAATGAAATTTGGGCGCCAATTTTTGCATTAATTTCTACATTCTGCAGGAAGGGGGAGGGTTATTTTGGTTTTTAGAGGGTTATTTGGAGGTGTTTTTCATGGATATAAGAGTAGTAGATAGAACTTGGAGATTTTTAAAGAGGTAATTGAATTCATAGTTGAAGGCATATGCAACTTTGGAGGCGAAATCTCAAGTTACACTTTGGTTTATTTTCCCCTCTTTAATTGTAACTCTTTGAATCTAATGCTAGACACACTTTTTCTTTTCCACTTAACATCACCTTCGCAAGATATGGTCTAACAATATTTCTAGTAGGCTATTAATGCCACCATATTTCAAGAAATTACCCAAAACCTTCCTCAGTTGTGGTTACACAAAATTAATCTTCTTGTAGCTAAGAATTGAAAAATATTAACACTCCAAATCAACTCTTCCCCTCTCGTTGCGGTTTTAACACCGATTGTTTTCTCATATATACTTAATTACATCCGCAGGTTCACCTACTATCGTGTTATAGACTCCATTCGATTCTATGAGTACATCTAACCCAATACATAATTCCTGCAATTGCATGTTATTCACTTATGCATCATAAAACTTGATGTAAACCTGAATATACTAATGTTTGTTCTCACTATGATATGTGAATAGTTCATGAGTTTAGTTTATGATACGTTGTGCATATCATCATATTATATATTTTAACACCAACTGTTTAAAATGACATCATCCACAACCAAACTTCAAACTTCCCAAATTGATTATGTATCTCTTGCTTTCAATACAGTATTTAAATGTAAAGGAAACAAACTATTTGCCTCGAGAGTAAATGCTTTTTTCACATAGAACCATTTCCCTTTCACATGATAGTTGGATTTAAAATGAATTTTGATTCCCAAAGAAGAGTATACCTATGTATTCAAGCTTGCATACAATGACAATTTTCCAAGATATTTTCGCCATATCAATATTCATTACTTCAGGGTTCATTTCAACACTTTGAGACTTAGTTTTTCATGAATAGATGGAACGAGTAACTACTTCCCTTTGTAATTTTTCCTTCCTAAAGGCTTATTTCTTTGTTTTTTTTAAGGAATATTTATCCTGCCATAGCAACCCTATGGACTTGCATCTAGGCCCAACCACTTGATATGTTTCCCTGAGAATAAAAGTGTGTTTTTGTAAGGATTTGAGCCTTGGTGGGGGTATCAAACACCACTTATTTATCATATAACTAGGTTTCTATTAACAATCTTCAATGTGTTGATCTCATTGTGACTAAACAAAAATACACCAAGGTAAGTGAACCCAAATATTTGATTCAACTAGGGAAAATTGTTCAAATGTTGGGCAATTCAAAAAATATGGAAGTACACATTTTTTTGAAGAAAGGAAATTCTTATAGATATGAAATAAATCCATGGATTTAAAATGAAAAATATCAATACTAGAGAGTTGTGGTTTAAAACATGAAAAAAAATTGTACAAATAAGACAAATAATATTTTGATATTCTATTCATTGGTGTCACGATCCACATGTCTACGAACACAATTTGAATCCAATAATTTCCTTACTAAAATTTGCATGGATTTTCACTATGCATCTTGGTTCTTGTGTCTTCACTCTAGTTCTTAATAGTTCTGTTATCCCTAATAACAATTAGGTTGGTCTAGGAGTGCATTTTTGAGTTAGGATAGGTTGTTTTGGTCAAATAAAGTTATGAAATTGATTAAAATTTCATGTTTTGTATATAGTTTTAAAAGGTCTAAGTAAAAGGTCTAAGTGGTCATTAGTCATGTGATTAAGGTCTTGTCAAAGTAAAATTCAAAAATCTGAATGCATGAGTTAATAAAGTCATTTTTTGACACTTGGCACCTTTGTCCTAAGTCTGGAACACTTTCTATGTAAAATAGCATGTTTTTGCTACGGACTCACCTGAAAGTTCCATAGTGAATATGTCGTCCCACTAACTTTTTTCGTTACGAACTCGGGTTTTCTTGCAAAGAGTGAGGGAATCGGTGTGTTGTTAGGATTTTAGTGCTCAGAGGTAAGTTTTTCATCGTGGTACATAACTATTATGAGTCATCATTTTTCATATTGCATGCTTGGTAATCATCACACCTCCATCATTTTGTTTTCCCTCCCAACTTTCTTTCCTAATTTAGCCTCACCTCATTCGAACAACAACACTTACCTTTCATCCTTATAAGCTGCTTGATCTTGTGCCAACAGTCTTTACTTTAGTTTCTTGTCTAGTTGTTGTCTTAGGTTAGCTCCCACTGTTGTCAAACAAGTTTATTTCTATCTTAGATAGTTTTTTTAGGTGTAAAGAATTGAAGCAGGACAGTGTTGTATTGGAAGGCATGGATTTACATATAAATCCAAAAAAAGGAGGCTTTGTAGTTAGATACAAGCCTATGGACCTGAAGTTGGTAATGGAAGACCCAATATTTGCACAAGCTTTCACAAATTTTGGTTGTATGATATTTTTCCAAAAACTGCAGGGGTACCATGCACATGTGTCCAAGGATTTTGCTATCAACTTTGTTGGCGCAGCTTTAAAGGTGGGAATCTTAAGTTTCACTGTCTCTCCAGAGATAATTTCACAGGCAACTGAAATTCTAAGGTCTGGAGAAGAATGGTTCAAGGCAACCAAATTCAAGCTTCAAAAATGTGATGAATTTCTGAAGCAGGAGCATATAGGAGTTGATGTGACCTCAGGCATACCCAGGAGCTGCCCCAAGGAAAAATACTCAAATATTGTTATGGTGATCCAAAAATATTTTACTTGCAAAGGTATATTTCACATGATCTACCAATATCATTTCAGACTCTTACTCCATTTCATAGGTAAATAGCTTCTTGATCTTCCATTATTTCTATTCAGAAGTTTAGGCAAGATGTCTGACAAAGTACAATCCAAACCTGAGAGCATTGATACATCCATATTTCATCATGGCTTAATCAAGTTGATAGTTATGGAAGAGTTGAAGAAATTAAATAGGGATTGGGCCACTTTCCTATTTTTGAGTAGTTATGATGTAGATGTTCTTACTCCAAAAAAGACACCCAAGTCAAAGACAAACACTCTCAAGAAAGATAAAGATCCAATAGTTGAAGCAGAGGTTGAACCTAACGTAGAGGTGCAGCATATAGTATGGCCAATAGAGGTAGAGATTGAACAGTTGCAGGAGACAGTGGCACCTTATCAAACCTCTACCAACAGCAAGCTCAAGATTGATACAAGGGCTCATAGTAGAATCACCAGGATTCAAAAAGATGGGAAAGAAAAACTTGAAGACATCTTGCAGGCCATTGAAATGTAATAAACCCCTGTTGTAAAGCATGTATAGGCTTAAGGAATAAAAATGAAGAAGAAGGGTCTTACAGCAAAAAATATTGATTTTTCCAGTGAGGATTCAGGTTTTGTCTTTAAGCCTAAGAAACCATTCACTAGGTCACAACTCTCAAAGGGAGGCAAGTTTGATCAGTTGCATAAAGAGACAGAAAAGAAGAATCAACCCATAAGGGAAGACATCATAGAGAAATCCCCAGCTAAAGAAGAAATCATCAAGATAAAGGATGGAAAAGAGAAGGTCCAAGAGAAGTCTGAAGTGGAGCTTCTTAGAGAACAAATAAAGGAAGCCAGAGAAGAAGTTTTAGAAACCAAACTAGAGTTGAATGATTTTAAACAAGAAAGGAAGGAGCTCATAGATTTCAAGAAAGAAGTCAGCAAGAAAATTGATTTTTATGATGAAGTGGAATAAATGTCAAGGAATATGTTGAAAAGGACATTACCACTACATATGATGATGAAGCATACCATGAGGAAAAACAGGTGGTTGCAGGAAGAGAGGAGAAAGCTCCAAAACCAAGTGAAAGAGTTAGAAATTCAAATGGAAATGGTGCAAACATAATTAAAGAAAAAAGGCTTGAAAATGATAGTTGTAGATGACCCTGCTGCTTCTTGAAGGAGGGTAAGACATTTTTTGGGCCAATTTTGTCTTGGGATGCTCCATCTCATCAGTTAACATAGCTCTAGACAAGTATTTGGAGGTAAAGAGTGGAAATTTAAAATTCTGGAAAAGTCAAGCAAGTTTGTAGCGTACTCCAGGCTTAAGCCGAGTTTTCACTATGAACTCGCTGAAGAATATTTTAAGATATAATTTCTAAAATTTATCATAATATGAGTGGGTAACATCATCTATTTAACTCATTTTCCCTAATGAATACCCTCCAATGAGCAGCAAATTCAGAAAGGGTGCAGAAATTTCCAAATGGGAAACTCTACAAACTCTTCGCTACGAACTTGCCTTAAAATTCTCTGTTTTGCAGTGAGGGGAAATTTTGATGTTTTTGTAGCATTTAATGTTTCTTGGAATCATATGAGTCATCAAAATACGTTGAGGTGTATCAGTAGAGACAATTGTTGGTAAGGACACTCAACAAGGAGGTGATTGGGCTGCTAGCTCATCATTTTTTCCACATCATCAAACACAACAACACATCCTAAAATTCCAAGAAACAGAGCCTAGATTCTAGTATAGCAATTCATCAATTGGTCATGGGCATTACCAACTCAAGAAAATTTGTTTGATTCGATAAGCATCATCATGTATGGGTTATTTAAAAGTTGCTAATGAATTTAGTGGTGTTAGAGTCCTATGAGGTTTTAAACTCTTTATAAACAGAAATGTCTCTATATTCTCTCCATGTAATCAATTTATTTTTGGATTAGATATCTTCAGCAGTATCGAGGGTCTAGCCCAGGTGGCCGACTTCATGTAAAATTAATTTAACTCTATAAATAGAAAGATTTTAGAGTTAGAGAGTGTGGATCAATGTTATCACTTATGCTACTATTGTAATATTTCCTATTCTGAAGTAATGTACAATTGTAGAAAGCCTTTTTCAGACCTGATATTCTTTATGAACTCTTATGTGTTTGTGTTATCTATCTTTTCAATTTCAATTCATACTACTTCGTGTATAATCACTTGGAATTCATAGTTAATTATGCTCCAACTTCCTTTATGCATCTTGTTTGATGTACAAGTTATTTTTATAAGAGTTCAGATGCCTCAGCTTCTGTAAAAGATTTTTTTATGTAATTGAGTTTCATACTGACTCCATGCCCAATGGTAGCCATTAACACACATCCTTCACCTGCAAAAAACCTTCCAAAAGATATCTGAGAGTTAGCCATCTTTTTTCTAAGCATTGTTTATTGAATATCATACATTTTCTTGAGAGAGCCCTCTCTGTTTGGAAGGGCTAACTTCCAACCCTAAGTGGCTTGAAATAGTTACACTTAATTGATTGTTGAGTAGCCCAATAAGCCTCAGTTTGGTGATAACATTTTGGTGTGTCTTTCGGGACCTGAAGCTACATTTTCCTGAAAATTTGTGCTCAAGCAAAAATACTAAACTCTTGAAGGTAGCAAGAGCTCAAAAACATTCGAAGTTTCATTCCACCTTGGTTACTCCACTAAGTTTCTCAGCTTAAAGGTGGCTTCTAAGAATATTCATACAAGAAGCAATCCAGATCCTAGCCCACTTGAGATAGTTGGTAATCTAGAAATAATTCTCAGAGGTATTGGAAGCTCATCAAAATTAGGTAATCCATATCATTCAAGAGTTTCATCTTTTCCCTCTGAGGTTGTTCAAAGTTTTGAAGATAAAAATTTTGATGAAAAGATAGAAGAATTTCTTTTTAGGTCTAAATATGAGAATGAATTGACGGAAATTATATTATATATACAAATAGTAGGAATTGATACAGCATATCTTATGTCAAAATAAGAAAAAGAAGGGTTTTGGGAGACTGCCACATTAGAATTGTCACTAGAACAAGAGTCATTTGAAAAATTAAAAGAATTAGATCCTTTTTATTTATTGTTAAGAAGAAAGGCTAGTGTCCCTTTGCCTGAGTGGAGTTATTTTGTCTCTAAACTCCAAATTCCCACCTCAAAATCTCCTAGCATTTCATCCTCATTCACTGTTATTACCCTAGTCAAAATATAATTCCATCCACTACTTTTTCAAGTAGTATAGTCCCTATCATTATGGTTGGAGTACCTCCTCCTGCAAATCCAGCTAGGTATGCACCTCTTGTCCTACCTTCCATACTTCATGATCTTCTAGAGGGGTATTCCACTAGAATTAAAAATTTTGGGAGTGAAGAAGACATTACTGTTGAGAAGTACATTGACTAGTTTAATGATTTCATTAACTGAGAAGAGGTGGATGATGATGATGTGAAAATGAGTTTGTTTTCTCATATTTTCACAAGTGAGATAATAAAATGGTTTAAAGCTTTAGCCCCAAGGAGTTTACAAAATTGGGACCAATTAGAAGAGAAATTTTTGACAAAGTGGGGAAGTAAAGTAAAACATGATTCAAGCCTTGATTGAATATAGTAGTTTAAAAAAATCCACAAATGAATCAGTCCAATATTTCTCTAAAATATTTAATAAGTTTTACAATTCCATACCCACTCACATTAAACCCCCTCTAGGAGATGCTCAATTACATTATGTTGAAGCTTTTGACTATGATTTTTCCATTTTATTAAGAGAGAGAGAACATTCTTCCTTGGCTGATATGAAAAATGGTGTTGTTAAGGTTGAAGTAAATATGTTTGCATTCAAGAGGTCTAAAATGGGAAAATCTAGTTTAAAAGAAGAGAAACCTTCCTCATCTTCGAATGTAAAATTTGATACCATGATGAATACTATGGATAGGCTTATGGATAGGCTTGCTTTTGTGGCTAATCCTCTACTTGCTGCACAACAAGAAACACAGATTAGAAACCCTCAGTCTAGGAGGCCTCAAAACCAACAGAGACCAAGAGACAATAGAATCACAATGATTAACAAGTTAGACCTCCTTTTCAAAAAAATATAGTAGATGAGGAAGAAACACAACCTGAATTTCAAGAAGATACCGTTCACTATTTGGATGAAGATGTGTCAGTGATGTTCTTAACCAAAGAGGAACATGATAAATCTAGGCATGAAATTGGGGAAGATGAAAAAAAATATGATTACATGAAAGGATATCAACATGCTATATTTGAGATGCAAAAACAATATAACTTGAGGAATAAAAATGGTCCTATTACAGCTAATAAATTCCAACCAAAGAAATATGATTCAAGGCCAGTTGAATAGAAGAAAGATACACAACCCCATGGTAAAGAGATTGAAAAAACACCATATGCTTTCAATCTAGAAAATGAAATTTCTAAGATCAAATTTGATGTCCCTTTTGGTGAGAACATTAAGGTTACTGATGTAATATTCCATTTTTTGGTGTCACCTATGACAGCGCTAGGATGGATGTCCAGAGTTAAAAGCAGACTGGTCACAGGTATAGGTTGGTGTCATCAGTGGGCCCAGGGGCTTTTTGGAGGAGTTTTGAGGAGTTTCTATGCAGTTGAGTGGCATTCGCTTGATATATTCCATCATTCAAGTATTTTGGCTTTCGTTCTGGTGCATTCCGACAACTTTCGGAAATTTGAGTTATTTATGGGCTTAACTCAGCCAATTACGCTCAAGGTGGCATTCCGGGAGGAATACATGATGGAACACCTTAGTTTAATAGCTCATTGGAACCGAGAATAGGATACCTACATTGTGGGATAGTTGGACATCGATTTCAGTGACCAAAGGAGGTGTGGTAGTTGATTTACCCTTTTCTGCATTAAAAAGGAATATTTTAATAAGAGGGAAAAGTGGTCCATGAATAAAATAATAATAAAATAATGTTCTAGAAGGCTCCAAGAGATCTATAAAATAAAGGGAGGAGGCCATTGATAGATATCTTTGGATCATATCATTTTCTTGTATGAGAGGTTTGAGATGTGGTTCTCCACTTCAGCCGTAGCCCCAGGATGGAAACCCTCGGGTGATTTGTGAGTGTTGGACGGAAACCCAACTCTCTTTGAGGAGACTTCATTCAGAAGTTTCGTATAGATTCAGGGATATTTGAGTGAGAATCATTCAGATATTCAATAGATGCTTCAGTGGATTCAGTGGTAGCTATTGCCGGAGGGAGAGTGCAGCAGTTCAGTTTTGGAGGCCATCATCGTGTAGCAGTGCAGCAGATTGTATTGTTGGCCAATTTTCCATCTTAGCTCTTTCTGGGTCAGATCTATATGTAAACCCCTTTTATTATTTATAATAAAAGCTGAGATTCTTCCTGTTCTATGTGGTATTAGATTGCAGTATTTTATGTGTTTAATTTTACATGGCAATCTTTTGTTGAGAAAATGTTAATTTTATGGCATAATGTGGAGTTTAGTTAATTTTCTGCATTTTTAGTTAAAATATCCCTTCCAGGATATTACAACTGAGCATAGGATCCAAATTTTCAAGATACTTAACACTCATCCTGGACCTTTAGACATTCTAAATCTGAAAGAGGACCATCCTACCATTTTCCTAGGAATTGAAGATGAGAAAAATGAAGAAGTTCCATATTTCTATGTGAGGCTGAACATCCATGACTTGACCTTGCATAATGCCATGTTATATTTAGGGGCCTCCCACAACTTAATGCCTAAGGTGATCATGGAAATAATGGATTTAGACATAACTAGACCTTACAAAGACTTTTTTTCCTTTGATCCCAAAAGAGTTCAGTGCATTGGTCTCATTAAAGATGTGGTTGTTGGTTTAGCTCAAGTTCCTACTAAAACAATTTTAATGGGCATAGTTTTAGCTGACATTCCTCCAAAATTTGGCATGGTTCTATCTAGATCTTGGGCTGCTAAAATTAAAGGAACTATGCAGATGGATATGACTTATGCCACTATTTGAGTCTTTGGTGAGTAGAGGAGGTTGTACTAAGAATATAGGATGGCCTATATGGTTAGTAGCAAAGATAAATCACAAAACATTCCAATTTCTGTAGTAGATACTGAATATCTTCCATTTTCTTCAATGAGGTCACTATGAGGCAGAAAATTGGAAAATTGAAAAAAATCAGCAAGCGGAAAATCAGAAAATTAAGGAGGAAAATGAAGAAGGTTGGTGCCATTTTCACTTTGATGGCGTTGTTGGAAGAGAAGGAGCTGGTGCAGGTATGTGGATTAATAGCTGTGGTGCTCAGAGTAATTTTTACTCTTATAAATTAAACTTTGATTGTACAAGGTGCTTAAATATTTCAGAATTTATATTCTTCATCCTCACATTGTGGATTTTGTGCCTAATGTTGTGGTGAAAGACATACTGACTCAAGCTGGCCTTGATGGAAAAAGAGGTAAGTGGATTGCCACTTTGTTGGAATATGGTATAGATATTAAGCCTACCAAGTTGGTAAAGGGTCAAGGGCTAGAAAAACTGATGGCACAATCAAATTTTGATTTCCTAGATATGAATTTCATTGCATAATTTTCAGAAGTGGTTGGAGAAGAGGAATTGATCCCTGTAGAGGAAAAATTCAATATTTATGAGTGGTATAGGGATGTAATTCTTGTTTTATTGCATCACAAATCTCCTAAATTGACCAAGTCCAAATCTAGATTTGTAAAGTTGAAGTATTTAAGGTATTGTATTCTGAACAAGAATTTATATTGGAGGGATACTGGTGGGATTCTCTTAAACTACTTGTTAGAAGAAGAGGCTGAGGATTTAATTTATTAATTCCATAAGGGGGATTGTGGAGCACAACATTATTGGAAGGCTATAGCAAACAAGATACTCAGAGTAGGATATTATTGGCCTTCTATGTTCAAAGAAATCTACAAAAAGATAGTTTCCTGTCATGAATGCCATTTTTTTAATGGGAAAAATAAACTAATACCTTTACCTCTTAAATCAATATGTGTTGAAGCTCCTTTCCAACAATGGGGATTATATTTCATTGGTGAGATAAACCCTCCATCCTCAGTCCAACATCGTTGGAATTTGACAACCACTGATTACTTCACCAAGTGGATTGAAGCAGTCTGTACAAGGCAAGCTACAGACTCGGTCATCATCCAATTTGTGGAAAACAATATTTTGTCAAGGTTTGGTTGTCCCATGAATATTATTACTGAAAATTATCAAGCTTTCAAGTCTAAAAAATTGATTAGTTTTTTTCATAAATATCATATCACTCTTGGTCATTCCACAACATATTACCCTCAAGGTAATGGCTTAGCTAAATCATCAAATAAACACATAGTTAGGATCATTAAGAAGGTTTTGAAAGAAAACAAAAGGTCATGGAATTTGAAGTTGAAATTTTCTTTGTGGGCTGACAGAATTTGTATTAAGAGGTCTATAGGTACATCTCCTTATGAGCTGGTATATGGAACTGAAGCAATTTTCCCAACTTCTCTTGGAGTTCCAGTAATGAAGTTATTGCAGGGGTTGGAAGAAGAACCTAATTCCACCCAAAGGAGGATAAATCAACTCATTTCTCTGCAAGAAAAAAGAGAGGAAGTGTACACTAATCATTAGCAGTCACAAAATAAAGTCAAAAATACATTTTACAGGAAGACAAAAGAGGAAAACTTCAAAGTTCAAGATGTGGTTCTGCAATGGGAAGCTAGGATTGAAGATAAATGGAAGCATGGAAAATTTGATAATATATGAAAATGATATTTTATGATAGCAACATATCATGGGAACAACACATAATTACTCCAAGAAATGAATGGGAAACGATATGGAGGAGGACCTGTCAATGGCGGGTTTCTAAAGCACTACTCTTCTTAATTCATCTTGCTGAAATACACATCATTATACATATTTCATTCTCTGTTATGTTATTTTCACATAAAGGTAATTTTGTCATCAATTTTGAGCCTGAGGAGAAGGCCATAAGAGCTTGAAGAAGATTTCATAAAATTCTGAATTTTCAGTTTTTTCAAGTAAGGCACTGGAGCTGTTGGTTCTTTGTTGCACCATAGTTGAGCCATTGTTATCCTTAATAACAATTAGGTTGGTCTAGGAGTGTCTTTTTGAGTTAGGATAGGTTTTTTTGGTTAAATAAATTTATGAAATAGATTAAAATTTCATGTTTTGCATATAGTTTTAAAAGTTCTAAGTGGTCATTGGTCATGTGATTAAGGTCTTCTCAAAGTAAAATTCAAAAATCTGAATACATGGGTTAATAAAGCCATTTTTTTACACTTGGCACCTTTTTCCTGAGCCCACAGCATTTTCTGTGTAAAACAAATTGTTTTCGCTACAGACACACCCAGCAGTTCTGTAGCGAACATGTCATCCCACTAACTATTTTCACTACGAACTCAGGTTTTTCTGCTAACGGTGAGGGAATCGGTATGTTGTCATCATTTTAGTGGCCAGTGGTTAGTTTTTCATCATGGTACATAGCTATTATGAGTCATCATTTTTCATATTGCATGCCTGGTAATCATCACACCTCCATCATTCTGTTTTCCCTCCTGCCTTTCTTTCCTAATTTAGCCTCACCTCATTCGAACAACAATGCTTACCTTTCATCCTTGTAAGTTGCTTTATCTTATTCCAACATTATTTACTTTAGTTTCTTATATATTTGTTGTCTTAGGTTAGCTCCCATCTCTGTCAAACAAGATTCTTGTTGTCTTAGATAGTTTTTGTAGGTGTTAAGAATTGAAGCAAGACAACATTGTATTAGAGGGCATGGCTTTACATAAAAATCCCAAAAAAGGAGGCTCTATAGTCAGATAGGAGCCTATGGACCTGAAGTTGGTTATGGAAGACCCAAGATTTGCACAGGATTTCACAAATGCTGGTTGTATGAGATATTTCCAAAAAATGCAGTGGTACCATGCACAGGTGTCCAAGAATTTTGATGTCAACTTTGTTGGCACGACTTCAAATGTGGGCATCTTAAGTTTCATTTTTTCTCCTGAGACAATTGCACAAGAAACTAAAATTTCGAGGTCTGGAGAAGAATGGTTCAAGGCAACCAAATTCAAGCTTCATAATTATGATTAATTTCTGAAGCAGGAGCATATAGGAGTTGATATGACCTTAGGCATGCCCAGGAGCTGCCTCAAGGAAAACTAATCAAAGTTGCTTATGGTGATCCAAAAATATTTTACCTGTGAAGGTAGATTCCACATGATCTACCAATATCATTTCAGACTCTTACTCCATTTCACAGGTAAAACAACTTCTTGATATTCCATTCTTTCTTTTTAGAAGTTTAGGCAAGATGTCTGACAAAGTACAATCCAAAATTGAGAGCAGTGATACATCCATATTTCATCATGGCTTAATCAAGTTGTTAGTGTTATAGGGTAATATGCTTGGGTGGTGGTTATTGGGTATCCCTCTCAGGGCTTTCCGGTGCCGAAGGTAGACTATCAGATTAGCTGTAAAGTTCCAAAGATGTTGCGTGCATGTTCATGCTAATATATATAATTGACAAAGCAAGATGGAAAAGATTACCTCTTTGTGGAAATTAGATCCTATGGAGAACACCAAGTAGCAAAGTAGAAATCCTTCTTCACTGGCTCCAAGTCCAAACCCTGCAACCAATCAAAGCACCCGCATAATCTCTATAACAGTATAGCTTTCTATCAATTAAACTAGCATATAAGAAACATAAAAAAATGCATATATAAGCCATTCATATCATGCTACATAGAAGATTGAACAAAAATTCTAACATTGATGCATCGAATGGACAAAATAGATACAGTTCTATTGATTTTTGAAAATGAGGATTACAACCGTCAGCTGCACCAAGCCCTCCTGAATCTCCCAATTCCTCTCTCTCTTTCTCTATCTCTGAGTGTGAAGATGCTCAAGGCAGAAATCTCTCAATGAACTTCATCGATGTTCAAGCCTCACACTACAACAATGACATTCTGCTCCACATATAATCAAACCTACAATCTTAGACCAAGATCCCACATCTCCAATTTATAGGAGATGGAAAGGACAAACCTTGCAAACTCTTTCAACCTGTTAAAATCGGGAAAGATCTAGATGTGTCCTCGCTTTCCCTTGATTTTTCCTTCCATAGGAGTTTAGTTATGTTTGGAAATGCCTAATAAAAAGTTTGTGCCATTTAGTTTCTATTTTGAATTGATTCCTTTTGAGAAAAAGCTAGAATTGCCAGTCAATTTTTTGCAAGATATTTCCCTTTTCACATTCAAACATGAATAACGCTGCCCCTTGGGCAAGACAGAGCGTTACCCTAGGCATTAACTCTCCCTTTTCATGGATCAGGTGTGTTATAACTCTGCCTAGTTGTTTCTGGGGTGCTTTACCTTGGAAAAAATGGGTCTTGTCTAGGTCATTTTCTTCCTTCCATGTTACCTTCTCCTTTGAGCTGATGAGGAGGTCATTTGTCCTGTAACAGATGCCCCCTAAAGTGTGAGGTCAAAGATGAAGACGATGGCAGAAATACTTTATAACAAGTGTAGTAGAATGAGAGGAATTGGAGGACTGAGGAAAACTTGAAACAACAACATATGTCAGAAAATATAGTATATGTCCTCAGTCGGGCATTCCCATGCTCAGTAGCTAATTAAAATGATTTCTCTAAAGAAGAGATATGAACAGTGTGTCCACTAATAAGCATAACGTGGAAGTGTCTATCATAACAGTATGAAACTAGTAAACTGTCTCCAAAATCAATATCACAACTTGGGAGAGGAAACATAGTTGTAATGGTTTAAACCTCAACCCAAGGTCTTGGTCGACACTTCACTAAACTGCATTTTTCCACACATGTGAATGAATGAGTTGTAGTCGAACATGTTGGAAATAATCTGATTACCAGTAAATAACAAAAATTATTAACATACGTGAGGGTGGCCATCGATAATGATGATGGTCCCCAAGATGCACAGTACAATCTAGCAAGTGTGAATAAAAGGATCTAATGTCGAACACTCATAGAATCATTCAATCGGGAGCCAATAATGAGAACCCCCAACCAAACACAAGGTGACCAACCACTGATTTCTGCAAGTACCCGGGCACTAATGTGTTTCTGGATCAACTTCCTGATAAGATGTTGAATTCGATAGGAAGAGATCTGTCAAAAGGTAGGCAGAGGCGTCCTACGTCAGTCGACACAAAACAGGAAAAGACGATTTTGTTTATGGAAATAATCAAGAGCAAATGGGAATAACTGATGACAGATAAGTTCAGGTATATGACGGCTTTGGTTGATACAAGGAGCAGTAGATAGTGGGATCCTATTGAATAATAGAAGGCACTCTAACATGGTACCAGGCAGCTTAGGCTTAATGAACACCAAAGAGTATCAGGATTCACCAATGCAGGGACATTGGTATGTGAAAGCTAAACTCATAGATGGTAGGGTTCAGCTAAATGCGAGAAATTTTTTTTGGAAGTGCCATGTTCAAGATACTGTGCTGCCAAATCAACCTTTAAAATGTAACAGAATAAGTATCCATTTTGTCCAAAAAATTTCCCCGTTTGATTAAGTTTAACGAGTCCAGACGGGTAAACTCGGTGATTTTTTCATATTTAGAGAGTCTAAAAAACATCGTAAAAGACAACTCCAGGGGGTACCTTTGTCATGTTTGATAACTGGGAACGATGAAGGGAGAATAGTAAGCTCGAAATAGTTCATTTTCCATGAGTTAGTCCATTGAATCCAAAAAAGTGAGAAACCTATGTTCAATGGACATCTGCCTCATTTTTTTATGAGTACGAGGAGATGAAGTAAACTCAATTTTCTTTGTGAAATTTTAACGAGTCCAACGAATAAAAACTTTATGCTCTCCATGAATTTTTAACAAGTCCCACAGAGAAAAACACGGTTAATTTTTCTGTTTAAAGAGCTTCGAAAAAAATGGAAAAATAATGGCTCTTTTTTCTTTGTCGTAGTATTTTAACGAGCCTAGCGAAGGCAACTCGGGGTTTTTTCAGTTTTACGAGTTAGAAAAAGTTCCTAAAAATAAAACTCGAAATATTTCATTTAAAACTTGTTTCGTCTCGTTAAGAGTGAGACAACGTTGAAGAATAGTATCGACACCGCGATGATATAGAGTATCGTTCAGCACGAAGTAGTTTTTCTCTTGGTGACGAATACGACGACGATCGTTGGACGTGAGAGTTGCGCGGAATCGTTGAGTTTGGAGGTAGAAAAAAATGTCTCCATACCAAGGATCAGAAGAATCAATGAGGTAGACATATTCATCAGGAAATGGTTCAGGAGCTACTTCTTCTGGGTCAATTCTGGGAAGGTCCGACAATAATTCGGTGAATACTAGAGATTTCTTTGCTTTGGCAGCTGTGAAAACCAAATCAAAATGTTGGAGGATTACAATCCATTTGGAATATTTTCCTCTTATAATTTTTCGAGACAGAATGTGTCGCATGGCATTCTCCAAAGCAATGATGGTAGTCTTCCGCGACAATATATAGTGTCGGATTCGGGTGACAGTGAATACCACCGCGAGAGATAGTTTCACCACATGCGAATATCGTATTTCGGGTCCAATGAGACCTTTTGACAAGTAATATATCACATTTTCACTATCGTCATCATGAACTTGAACCAAAACCATTCCTAGTGAGGATGGTGAGGCTACCAGGTAGAGGAGAAAGTCACGTGAGTAGTTGGGGGTACTAAGAAGTGGGGCGGAAACGAGTGCTCATTTCAAGGCATCAAACAACAGTTGAGTCTGGTCATCCCACAGACATAGTGTTCCTTTCTTCAGTAAACGCATAAATCCTTTCGTCATTTCGACATAGTTTAATATGAAACGACGTAAAAAGTTTGAATTCCCTTGCAAACGTTGGAGTTGCAGAATGGATTGTGGCATGGATAATTCAATGATCGCCTTAACCTTATTGGGATCAACCCTAATCCTGTGCTTGGAGATAATAAAACCTAGAAGGCGTCCAGACTCGACAAAAAATACACAATTATGTGGATTTAGACATATATTGTAGAACCTACACCGAGCGAATATTTGTTTCAGATGCAAAAGGTGGTGGATTCTCTTCTTGGAGTGAGCCGAAATGTCATCCAAGTAAGATTGTAGAATGTATAAAATATCATGAAAGGCATAGTCCATAGCCCTTTGAAAATTTTCTCGTGCATTCTTCAAACCGAATGGTAGTTTGCAATACGCAAAGGTGCCCGAAGGAAAAATGAAGGCGATTTTATGTTGGTCATACTTTTTAATCACAATCTGGTTGTAGCCTGAGAAGCCGTCCATGAGGGAGAAAGATTCACATCTGGAAAAATCATCGAGAATCTGATCTATAAACGGCGTAGGATAATTGTATTTTGGACAAGCGGCGTTTAAATCACTATAATCAACATAGACCTGGATGGTGACTTATTTTTTATCTACGGGAACCGGATTGGAAACCCATTATGTCAAATGAATGGGATAGATCAAACCAGCGTATAATATTTTTTCGACTTCAGTCTTAATGGTGGCTGCTTTTCGAGGCTGGACAAGTTGATGTCTTTGTCGAACAGGCTTGGCATAGTCATAAACTTTTATTTCGTGCTTGAAAATAGACGGATCTATGTCGGGAATTTTGTCGTAAGACCAAGAAAACACATCACGGAATTCCTTAAAAAGGGATGTGAAGCATGCAATTTCCTCGAGATTGAAATCGGCTCCAATCTGAATTTTTTCCATGATACCTATTTTGATTGAGATATCGATGAGCATAGTCTTAGAAATATTTCCCATGCTCCCTTATAAATCGATAGTTTGAACAGTCGTGTAAACGGAGGGAACGATCTCAGGTGGGTCAAAAGATGGGATTTGAGTAGTTATCGCATCTGAAATGAACATCAAAGCATGATGATGGAACTCTCCCCAAGGTCATTCTTCTAGAAACATGACCTCTCGAATAGCTTCGTCTGTAGGCAGGACTTCATCAAGGGTATCTTTAGAAAGAACCGTGATGGGCGGGAGGTTGGCACCATTGGTCGAAACCAAAGCAGTGGCGGGTTCAGTTATGATTTGGATGGCTTGATAAGCCAACTCTGTTGGTGATAGCAACAGCTGATCTCCGTAAATGTCTGAAGGTGCCAGTAGGATCCATGGATTTATAGAGCCATCCGAAATGGTGGATCTCATTGCAATCATATGTGGAACCTCAGGTGGTGAGAGAGGAAATCAACCCATCAGGGAATATGCCTTCAGAAGACCGGTACCAATACTAATGTATGAGTCAGGAACGCCTCCGACTAGGGGTACAGTGCTACTTGGTAATGTGGAATAATCAGAGGTGAAAACGGATAACTGATCCACTGTGACTATCTTCCCATCCAATGGAAAGAGGATGAGTCAGAAGACTGAAAAGACAATGGCAGTCATTGCGTAATACCAACTGCTACCCAGCAACAAATTATAGTTGAGATGATGATCTACGACTTCTATGTCCACTATTATCATTTTCCCACTAAGTGAAATGGGAAAGCTAACAATTTAGCTATTGATATTCAACAAGATGATGAGCTTACTGAAAAGAGTTGCCTTCACTAAGTGGGCCCGCAGGCTATTTTTGGCACAAGTTTATTTTTAGACTATGTCTATTTTTAGACATGATGATCATATTTCAGAAGTTGCCGGATGCTATTTGTGGATGGTTGATCAAGTTGGAGAAATAGATGAAATTCTATTTTTAGAATATTGGGTGAATTCTATTTATATATCACTGATCTAAAAATAGATGCATGTCGATTATTATTATCTCTTGATAATAATCAGACACTAAACAACAACTTATTCTCTAGAGAACTTTGTTTCAGTGCACAGATGTGGCACATCAAAGGACTAAGGGGATTACACAATTCCCAAGGGTTTACTAGATCTAATGCATGGAGGACTCAGTTAGAACTCAAGTGGAAGAGTTATGACACAGTTGGAAGAAGTAGTTATGGAGTTGTATTCAGTTTAACTCAGTTAGACTCAGTTGAGCTAGTTGTATCTAGTCTAATTGATTGATATACTAGTGAGAGTGGAGTGAATTAATTAGTTAATTAATTCACAAATAATAACTTATTAATCAACTGAATAATACAGCAGTTAACTACAGTGCATGGCAGTTTCAGTGGAGACCCAGTGGAGAGGTAGGTGAAAGGGCAAGATAGACTATCTGTTGTGACTATATTGATGCCTTGATTGCATCACACACACATTGGAGTTTCCAATGAGGATTTCACAGTCAAGGCAAGAGTAATTAAAATTCATTCTGAGCTATTCTTCAGCAGGGATTGCGTAGTGGATGCAGGCTAGCAGGAGGAAAATATCGGTGCATGGATTTGCAAGATTGTTCCTGATTAGTGTATGACAATTGTAATATACTGAGAGCTTGATAAGCTTTGTATGAGGATTTTCATATGATTCCATGATACATAATATATAGTTTGGGTTTTCAGCTTCAGGCTTTCCCAGTTAAAATACATTGTGTTATGTGCGATTATTTTTATTTATGCTTTACATGTGTGCAATTAAATTTTCTGCAAAAGATTAACAAGTGGAATAGATTCAGTATCTTCCATAAAGTTAAATAGTGTGAGATCAGGTGGATCTAGGACATATGCATGCTTATTGCATATAATTTCTACATGGTAGCAGAGAATTGTTAACTGAAGATTTCAATTGTAAATTGAGTTTGTGCTGGTGGACAATTCGAATTTGCTACAGAAGATTCTTGGTGCAGAAGTTGAGTATACATTAAAATGGATTTTAATGGGTTGCGATTGGAATATGCCCTTGATGGGAGCTCAAATTACATAGCCTGGAAGGACATGATGGAGGCAGTGCTGGAGGATAATGGACTGAAGGATTTCATCGATAGCGATGTTCCTAAGCCGAGATCTAGCGATGCTGCATTACTTGACGCATGGCAAAAGATGACATCAAAGACAAGAAGGATTTTGTTGGAAGGTGTGAAGGACCATATTGTGTCCAGCCTTCACAGGAAAGCCACTCCATTATTAATGTGTAATTATTTTACAGAATTGTTCCAAAGCAGAAGTGACCAGAGGAATTTGGCGCTTAAAGACAAGCTCAGGAAAATAAAAATGGATAAAGGTGACAGTATTCCAAAATAACTCACAAAGTTTGTCCACTGCAAGGATGAACTGGGAAGCGTGGGGGTTATTGTTGATGATGAATACTTGGTGAGCTTAGCTATCCTTGGACTTCCAAAGAGTTGGCATATCTACGAAGACTCTGTCAATGGACAGGAGAAACTGTCGGGATGGGAGCGACATTGGTTGGATCTTGTGTAGGAGGAGATAAGGTAGGGTACCAGGGATGGATCTTCATCAAAGAATGAATATGAAGAGAATTGCGCTTTGGCTTCCAAATAAAGGAAATGGAAGGGGAATAAACATCATTCAAAATCTAAAGCTAAAGGCAAGAAGCAAGATTTTTCCAAAGTGAAGTGTTTTCACTATCACGAACATGGACATTTCGCCACTAACTGTCCACAGAAGAAGAAGAAAAAGAAGTTTGCTAGATCTACAGCTGGAGAGGCCTTAGCCTCGCAATTTTAACTTGATTTCTCTTTGATCTCATGCTTGGTTTCAAGCTATATGGTATCGGTGTCGTATCTTGATAGTGGTGCGTCTTTCCATATGACGAGAGACAAAGAGTTGTTTAGTGACTTGGAGGAGAAGGATCTCTAGATGCATATAGAGATGGGCGACAATGGTCGGTATATTACGACTGGAATTGGGACCATTACCTTTGAGAGGGAGTCCAGTAATCCATTCTTGTTGAAGAATGCTATGCATGTTCCAGGTCTGAAGAAGAACTTGGTCTTAGTCGCAATGCTGGAAGACAAGGGTTATGATGTTGTTTTCAGTGAGGGAAAAGCCTTCCTTCGACATAAAAAAATGGGTCAAACCAAGAAGATATGGGTTCTAATTAATAATCTCTACAATTTGGAGGTAAATGTTTGTGCTACAATTATGGGCAAAGTAGAAGAAGTGGTGAGCCAGGATGAGGGCAAATTATGGCACAGCAGATTGGGCCATCTTCACCATGGCGCTTTGAAGATTTTGCAGAAAATTTATTCTAGACTTCCCAAGGGTAATCTTGCACAATTATATTAGTGCAAAGGATGTACTATGGGTAAGTTTGTGAAGACCACCTTTCATGAGAAGTAGAACCATGCTTCAGTGATCCTGGAGAGAATTCACACAGACGTGTGTGGACCTTTCTCTGTTTCTTCAACAACAAAACACAGGTATTATGTTATATTTTTTCATGACTATTCTCGTAGATGTTGGATCTTCTTCATGCAGAAGAAGAGTGAAACTTTCTCAAATTTCTGTGAGTTCAAGGCATTGGTGGAGAAGGAGTCGAGGAAGCAAGTGAAAGCTATATGGAACGATAATGGTGGTGAATACATCTTGGGTGAATTCAAAGACTTCTATAGCAAAGAAGGAATTCGAAGAGAGATCATATCGCCTCATAACCCATAGAAAAATTGGGTCACGGACAGGAATAACAGAACAATCGTGGGTGTTGCACAAGCTATGCTTGAGAGGGAGCTAGACTTGCATGTAGTGAAGGAACTGCTTGTTCCGAAAGATGAGCCTCTAGATGTGGATCAGCCATAGGAGGAGATTCATGGAGTGGAGGAGTCCACTCATGCAGAACCAAACATCAGAAAAGGTAGAAAGCGTACCACAGAAGCTGAGAGACTGAAGCTTGATGCAGCACAGAATGTAGGAGCCCCTACATCACAGTGTAGACAGAGACAGTCACCTGACCGATTTACTGGATACATGGCTCTTATGAGAAAGTGTATCATGATAGAGCCATCTTCTTTTGAAGAAGCAGTGCAGGAGCCCACATGGGTAGATGCCATGGTGGAGGAGTATGACTCCATTGTCAGAAACAGTGCTTGGGAGATTGTTCCAAGGCTGGTGGGAAAATCAGTTTTAGGGTCAAGATGGATCTACAAGGTAAAGCAAGCTGCTGATGGGAGTGTCAAGAAGTATAAGGCAAGATTTTTTGCCTGGGGCTTCTCACATATTGAGGGGATTGACTATGAAGAAACCTTTGCACCTGTCGCATGGTATTCTTCCATACGGACCATCCTTGCTCTCTCAGTGCAGATGGGTTGGCACATTCATCAAATGGATGTGAAGACTGTGTTCCTTAATGGGATCATTGAGGAAGAGGTGTACATGGAGCAGCCTGAAGGATTTGAGATCTTCAGCAGCGAGTCGCATGTGTGTAGGCTCAAAAGAGCGTTGTATGGGCTGAAACAAGCTCCCCGTGCTTGGTACACTCGGATCAACAGTTGTTTCACTGGACTTGGCTTCACTAAGAGTGAGTCGGATGCAAACTTGTACCAGATTGTGGTGGAGGGTAAGATTTTAATCATTGTACTTTATGTTGATTATTTAATACTAACAGGTGATGAGCAGTTGATACACTCATGCAAGGCAGATCTTTCAAAGGAGTTTGAGATGAAGGATTTGGGCCTCCTTCATTATTTCCTTGGATTGGAAATATGGTAGCGAGAAGGTGAACTGTTTGTGTTTCAAGGCAAGTATGCCCGGGAGATATTGGAGAAGTTTCACATGCAAGGCTGCAAGCCTATCGACACTCCTCTTCCAGGAAATTGGAAGAAATAGGATGCTACATCGGCAGAGGTAGTGGATGCCATTGTTTATCAAAAGTTGGTGGGTTCACTCATGTATTTAGTCAATACAAGACCGGACATATGCTATGCGGTGAACCAACTTTCACAAGCGATGGTTAAACCTACCAGGCTCTTTTGGAAGGCAAGCAAGCATGTCCTGAGATATCTCAGGGGCACATATGAGTATGGTTTATGGTACAGACAGACATGGATGAGGTGAAGTTGCATGGCTTCACGGATGCAGATTGGGCAGGAATCCCAACAGACAGAAAGAGCACATCATGAGGGATTTTCAGTATCGGATCTACGGCAGTTTCTTGGTACAGCGGGAAACAAAGATCCGTGGCACTCAGTTCAGTGAAAGCGGAGTACATGGCAGCAAGTTAAGTTACATGTGAGGCTATCTGGATGAGGAATATTCTAGTTGGTTTGTTCGGTTCACATTTAGATCCCACAGTGATACATTGTGATAATCAGAGTTGCATTAAACTCTTTGTTAATCTTGTGTTTCATGATAGATATAAACATATTGATATCCGGTATCATCATATCAGAGATTGTGTGTAGCGAAAGATCATGTTGCTTCGGTACATTCCTACAGAGGATCAAGATGCAGATATTCTGACGAAGGCACTCACCAAGAGAAAATTTGAATACCATACAGGTAGGATTGGGGTGAAGAATAATCTCTATCTTGTTGAGAGGGAGTCTTGAGATTCAACAAGATGATGAGCTTAGTGAAAAGAGTCACCTTCACCAAGTGGGCCTGCAGGATATTTTTGGCGCAAGTCTATTTTTAGACATGATGATCATATTTCAGAAGTTGTAGGATGTTATTTGTGGATGGTTGATCAATTTGGAAAAATAGATGAAATTATATTTTTATAATATTGGGCGAATTCTATTTATAGATCGTTGATCTAAAAATAGATGCATGTCGATTACTATTAGCTCTTAATAATAATCAGACACTAAACAGCAACTTATTCTCTTGGAGCACTTTGTTTCGATGCATAGATGTCGCACATCAGTGGAATGAGGGAATTACACAATTCCCAAGGGTTTACTGGAGCTAATGCATGGAGGACTCAATTAGAACTCAAGTGGCAGAGTTATGACACAGTTGGAAGAAGTATTTATGGAGTTGTATTCAGTTTAACTTAGTTAGACTCAGTTGAGCTAGTTGTATCTAGTCTAACTGATTGATACACTAGTGAGAGTGGAGTGAATTAATTAGTTAATTAATTCACAAATAATAACTCATTAATCAACTAAACAATACAATAGCTAACTACAGTGTATCACAGTTTCAGTGGAGACCTAGTGGATAGGTAGGTGAAATGGAAAGATAGACTATCTGTTGTGACTATAGTGATGCATTGATTTCATCACACACACATTGGAGTTGCCAATGAGGATTACGCATTCAAGGCAAGAGTAATTCGAATTCATTCTGAGCTATTCTTTAGCAGGGATTGTGCAGTGGAGGCAAGCTAGCAGAAGGGCAAGATCGGTGCATGGATTTGCAATATTTTTCGTGATTTGTGTATGATGATTGTACTGTACTGAGAGCTTGATAAGCTTTGTATGAGGATTGTCATATGATTCCATGATACATAATATACAGTTGGGGTTTTCAGCTTCAGGCTTTCCCAGTTAAAAACAACTGTGTTATGTGCGATTATTTTTATTTATGCTTTACATGTGTGTGCAATTAAATTTTCTGCAAAAGATTAACAAGTGGAATAGATTCAGTATCTTGTATAAAGTTAAATAGTGTGAGATCAAGTGGATCTAGGACATATGAATTCTTAGTGCATATAATTTATACATTAGCCTTTTGGGAGGAAATTCTGGCCATCGAAAGCTTTAAGGGAATTCGATGGCGCAAACAAAGTAGGAGAACCCAAAGCGAGCCAGCAAGTAGTTGACATAACGCAGGTCAAAGCACCTTCGTCTATGATAGTGCGATGGATTGGTCTCCCTTTCAACACAACTTCTACCTATAATGCAAGTTGATGTGAGAGGCAAGGTTTATATTTCTCCATGTCAAACATGGCTAGTGTAGAATCCTCGGGATCGATTCCTTCAATGGCCGAAAGTAGATCTTTCCTTTGCGCTAGGCAAGTTTGCAATACTTCGAGTGCAGACATAGCTAATTGTGCTTGCGCCAAATATTCTACAATATTTTATTTTTGGGCATCACGTGCAGACATGTTATGAGTCGTGCATCGAAGTGTCCCTTTAGGGGTACAAATCGCAGGGTCAGCAGCAGGTCGTTCGATATGTAAGTCGTTGGGTGACAGTGGATTCGAACTGCTACCAGGTTCCTGAGCATCAATGATATTATTTCCATAGATTTTGGCTTGTTTTTGGAGTTCAACACTTTCAACTCCATAAATGGCAGATGATCCTTCATCAGAAGGTTGTGTACCACCGTTGCCCCTTTGCGAGGGTTGTGGTGGGTTTGCTACCATGTGTTGTTATTGCTACTGTGGAGTAGGGAAGGGATTATGAAGGACGGCAGGTGTCCTCCCAGATTCCTTGTTTCTAATAAAATCTGTGCATTCCTGCAGCCGAGGACATTTGTATGTCAAGTGGTTCTCTGCACAGATTCTGCAAGGAAATTTCATGGGTTTTTCCTTTCCTTTTTCGTTCTTAGCAACATTTTTCTGATTGGGATTATTCTGAGTATCCGACTGCTCTTCAGAAGAAAAGGTATTTTTCTTTTTCTTCTTGTTCTTGCCACTAGGTTTTTGTGAAAATTTCACAGAATTTACCTGAACGGTAGGAAGAGTATTTGATTGGTTAGGGGCAGTGGTAGCTGAAGATGGCTGGGAGGTTTTCCCACTGGGTTGTTTTATGGCTATGCTGGAGATTGCACCAACGAGGCCGTCAATGTGTGCTCTAGGTTTTTGAGTAGTGGGAGGATTCAAATTACCAGGGGCATGGGGGAGTAAATCATATAACATGCCATATTGCGAATAGATCAGATCTAAATGTTGTGCACGCTGAATTTATTGATCTTCTGTGACCACACCACAAAGACAAATGTCCTTAGCTAGGGTTGGTAAGAGTGACTTACAAAACCAGTTGGATAAGAAATGATATGGGATTGGCACTTTGACCAGCCTCCTCCTACGTCTCCATTCATGAATGTGATCAAAGATGTGGGTGGCAGTGTCTTGGCGCAGCGAAGTTAAGATTTCCATGTCAGTTTCGTATCTAATAGGTAATTGGAAGTTCTTAAGAAATTTTGTAGCTAAGGCGCCAAAAGTGTTGAATTTTGGCAGTGTTTCCTGTGAGAGTGCGGGGGAAAAGTCAAAGCCGGATACTATCATCCACGATGGAGTTAGAAACATACCATAAATGAAAGGTGGTGACGTGTGTAGCCAGATCATCCCCTTGTTTCCTGTCAAATTTAGGGATGTCAGATGGAGTCTTGTGTAGTACTGGAGGCCAGAGTGTGTTGTGGTTGATGGGATCATTGGTTAGTTTCTAGATGTCAGGGATGTCTAGAGCTGCCAAAAATGGCAATTGTGTGTTTTCCCCTGGATCTAGCCAAGGAAGTATTGGCTGACCATTCGGAACATAGGTTCCACCCATCAATGTGTTACTAATGGGATAAGTAGGACTTTGTTGATCAAATTTCCCTGTGGGTGGGGGTGTGGGGGTGTATGGTTGTTGTGCATAGGGTATGTTGTAATGGGAGGTGAACTATTAGCTTCCCCCAGTGTAAATATACCCCCTTTCCCAAACTGATTTTGGGGTTGGTTCACCCATATGGACGTGATAGAGCTAGCCAAGGGCATATTGATATTCACATAGTTAAGCAATAGCATACACCCTACACCAGAAGTTTGACCACTCAAAGGAATAGCGTTAACTATAGGCTGTCTTGTTTGTCCTAATGACTGTAGGGGTACCAAAGTGCTCCCCATCATATGTGTGTTGGTGACACTACCCCCTGGCATGGTGGCCAAGGGGTTTGAACTTAGCAAAGGGTTCCAGTCGAAAGGGTTACTAAAAGGAACCGAAGTAGCCCCGCTAGTGGGAGCGGAAATCGTGGGTCTCGGTGCAGTCATAGTAGGAGCAGATCCCGAAGGGATCGGAGCTCCGCTGGCAGTTGTGGTGACCATATTTCTGGGACCGGATATAGCCTGGCTACTAGGATTTCCGATCATTGGCGTAGAACTAACTACCAATGAGGAAATGGTGGCGATCCAGAGTTCGTTACCATTGGCATCGACCCCATGGGTGCCGGTTTTGAAGTGGATGTTGGTGCAGCCGAAGACATATCTTGGCTTGGTGTAACCTGAACTAACACAGGCACCGACGGGTCAGTGAGAGGAGGATTTCAAGGAGGTACAACTCCTTTCATAAAAGTATCCTCTGGAAACTCTGTGTGATATGGGGCTATGTGAAAATCAAGGGTTGTCACTGGAGACTACTCTTCCGAAGAAGGCACGGGCTCACCGAGACTCGACTCCTCCTCCGATGTTAATTGAGGGAGACCTCCCTATTTTCGAGACAAACAGCGAGGGTTGAAGGATGCCATAGCGACCTATTTATTTTTAGAAAATTTTAATTATATGTGATGTATTATAAAGTCTCGGTGATAGTAACCACACACGTAAAAAGGAAAAAAGAAAAAAGGACTTTCTAAAATCAATCAAAAAGAAGCCAAAATAGGTTGGCCTCATCTGAGTACTACCATTTGCTGGAGATGAAACCCAGTATCACAATAGCATAGAGAGAGGGTTAGTCATAAACACAGTTGCGGTTACTCTAGAGCTTTTCCCGAACCTCAAACAATAGGTGTAAGCACTCTTGTGAAGACGAGTACCCTCCCAAAGACCGAAGACATAGTAGGTCTGTGTGTTTTAGGTACCAGGACAGCCCGTCCCAGTCACCTCATGTAAGTCCCTAAAAATTTTGGCAACTAAAGATACCTCAAATCACATACATCATCAAGGGGGTCACGGTCGTAGACAACGCGCTATATGGGCAGAACACCTAGATCCCTGATCTAGTTTTGACATCCCCGAAAGGTACCCCAATATATAGCATGCCCACTAAATGCGCTAAAAGGTGGGATACCTTCTCATGCACCCTGGTTTTGTCTCATGCTTAACTTCGGTGGTAATGGAGTGGTCCCGATAATATGAGTGCAGTAGGATTTCACTTTTTAATGACTCTAGTTTCAATTTTTGAGATCTTGGTTGATTTTCTCACTTCTCCTACCCCAAGATCCTAGCCTGAACTACTGTTGGTGTGAGCTCAGAAAAAGTTATATGATTAATTTTATTATCGCTTGATCTTAGTGTACTTTATTATTAGTCTTGTGGAGGGGGAGTGGACATATGAAATGTGATGAGACTCTGACTCAAAAACCATGTAGAAACATGCTCTAAATATGAAATTCAATGAAGAGTTTATTCTACAAGCAGAAATTCTTTCAAAATCTGTGAACCAAACATTCAAATAACACAGTTCAACTTTAAATATTCATACATCTATCTATCTTCTCTTAACAACTTTTTAACCAAAAAAATT
The DNA here is from genome assembly GCA_034641835.2 of Pinus albicaulis. Taxonomy (NCBI): domain Eukaryota; kingdom Viridiplantae; phylum Streptophyta; class Pinopsida; order Pinales; family Pinaceae; genus Pinus; species Pinus albicaulis. The sequence goes on along the minus strand of CM076570.1, from coordinate 105,012,649 downwards.
TCAGAATTAATTCAGCTAAGTTCAGAAAAACTAAAAAAAAAATCTTCTTCAAAAGTAGATGCAACTAACATTAACTTTTTAAACAAGAACTAAAGACAAAAATTCTAACTGGTAAAAAAGCACAGGGATCCACCAAGAGAATCTAATCTGATGTCCAATAAATCCACAGCCAAAGGGGAAACACAACAAAGGTGTAAACAGCAGATTTTGGCTGGGTAACGCTAGAAAGCAGAGGCTAAAGAGCGTTAATATTGAGACTAACACACTATATCTGAGCATAAGCAGTGTTATAACGCATTGAAACAATTACAAAGGAAGCGTTACTCAAGGTAAAGTTTCACATATGGCTAAGTAGGGCCTAATCTAGACTCTGTGAGCTTTTGAGATGATTATTGAGCATATAAACTAGTCGGAAGGATATGTGAATAGAAGGAAAGAGCTAAATTCATAGGAAAAACCCAGAAACTTGGGGTTTACTCCCCAGTGGAGTCACCATTTCTTCTATAGGGTAATATGCTTGTGTGGTGGTTATTGGGTATCCCACTCATGGCTTTCCGGTGCCTAAGGCAGACTATCAGATTAGCTGTAAAGTTCCAAATATGTTGCGTGCATGTTCATGCTAATATATATAATTGACAAAGCGAGATGGAAAATATTACCTCTTTGTGGATAGAAGACCTTATGGAGAACACCAAGCAGTGAAGTAGAAATCCTTCTTCACCGGCTCCAAGTCCAGATCCTGCAACCAATCAAAGCACCCGCGTAATCTCTACAACATTATAGCTTTCTATCAATTAAACTAGCATATAAGAAACATAAAAAAATGTAGATCTAAGACATTCATATCATGCTACATAGACTATTTAACAACAATTGTGACACTAATGCATCGAATGGAAAAAACAGATACAATTCTATTGATTTATGAAAAGGAGGATTACAACTGTCAATTGCACCAAGCCCTCCTCAATCTCCCAATTCCTCTCTCTCTTTCTCTATCTCTGAGTGTGATGATTCTCAAGGCAGGAAGCTCTCAATGAACTTTGTTGATCTTCAAGCCTCACGCTACAACAATGAAATTTTGCTCCACATATAATCAAACCTTCGACCTTAGACCAAGAGCCCACAACTCCAATTTATAGGAGATTTAGAGGACAAACCTTTCCAATTCTTTCAACCTGTTAAAATCGGGAAAGATCTAGATGTGTCCTCACTTTTACTTTCTTTTCCCTTCCATAGGAGTTCAGTTATGTTTGGAAATTCCTAATAAAAGGTTTGTGCCATTTAGTTTCTATTTTGAATTGATTCCTTTTGAGAAAAAGCTGGAAATGCCAGTCAGTTTTCCACAAGATATTCCCCTTTTCACATTCAAACATGGATAACACTACCCCTTGGGCAAGACAGAGTGTTACCCTAGGCATTAACGCTCCCCTTGCATGGCTTAGGTGTGTTATAATTCTGCCTAGTTGTTTCTGGGGTGCGTTACCTTGGCAAAAATGGGTCTTTTCTAGGTCATTTTCTTCCTTCCATGTTACCTTCTCCTATGAGCTGATGAGGAGGTCATTTGTCCTGTAACATTTAGTTATGGAAGAGTTGAAGAAATTAAATAGGGATTGGGCTACTTCCCTATTTTTGAGTGGTTATGATGTATATGTTCTTACTCCAGGAAAGACACCTAAGTAAAAGACAACACTCTCAAGAAGGATAAAGAGCTAATAGTTGAAGCAGAGATTAAGCCTGAGGTAGAGGTGCAACCTATAGTAGAGCTAATGGAGGTAGATATTGAACAATTTCAGGAGAGAGTGGCACCTCAGCAAACCCCTACCAGCATCAAGCTCAAAATTAATACAAGGGCTCATAGGAGAATCACCAGGAGTCAAACAAAGGGGAAATTTAAACTTGAAGACATCTTGTAGGCCATTGATATTGAAGAAACCCCTATTGTGGAGCTTGTAGAGGATAAAGGAACAAAAATGAAGAAGAAGGGTCTTACAGAAAAAAAGAAAAAAAAGAAGATTTATTTTTCTAGTGAGGATTCAGGTTTTGTCTTTAAGCCTAGGAAACCATTCACTAGGTCACAACTTTCAAAGGGAGGAAAGTATGATAATTTGCATAAAGAGACAGAAAATAAGAAGCATCCCATAAGGGAAGAGATCATACATCTATCCCCGGTTGAAGCAAAAATCATCAAGATAAAGAAAGGAAAAGAGAAGGTCCAAGAGAAACTGAAGTGGAGCTTCTTAGAGAACAACTTAAGGAAGCCAGAGAAGGAGTTTTAGAAACCAAACTAGAGTTGGAGGATTTTAAACAAGAAAGGAAGGAGCTCGCATATTTCAAGAAATAAGTGAGAAAGAAAATTTATTTTTATGATGAAGTGGAAAAAAGGTTAAGGAATATGTTGAAAAGAACACTACTACTGCATAGGATGATGAATCATACCATGAGGAGAAACAGGTGGTTGTAGACAGAGAGGAGAAAGCTACAAAACCAAGTTAAAGAGTTAGAAATTCAAATGGAAATGGTGTAGACATAATTAAAGAAAAAAGGCTTGAAAATAATATTTGTGGATGACCCTGCTACTTCTTGAAAGAGGGTAAGACATGTTTTAGGCGAATTTTGTCTTAGAATGCTCCATCTCAATAGTTAACATAGCTCTAGACAAGTTTTTGGAGGTAAAGAGTGGAAATTTTAAATTCTGGAAAAGTCAAGCAGGTTCGTACTGTACTCCAGACTTCAAGCTGAGTTTTCGCTACAAACTCACTGAAGAATATTTTAAGGTATAATTTCCAAATTTTATCATAATAGGAGTAGGTAACAGCATGTACTTACCTCATTTTTCCTAATGAAGACCCTCCAATGAGTAACAAATTCAGAAAGGGTGCAGAAATTTCCAAATAATTGACTATAATGATTATAACAGCCAACACTCACATGACAAGTCCCTATACCCACGGGTCTTATTCTTGACACAAGGTTGTAATGATTGTCAGGAATCAACGAAAAAAATGAAGAGGTTCATGTTGACATAAAAATGTTTATGGCCCATAAATTCATATAAATTAAGCTCGAGAACTTAGAGTAGTTAACATATGATAGTGACCATTAGTTACATATCTTGAAAGAAAATTTTAATGGAAAATTTTAAGTGCTGAAATTCCCAAAAATATAGAAACTAACCACAAGGAAGAAAACACTAAGATTTAGGGACAACACCCAGGGAAAAACCCCAAGATGGGATGTAGGTGTAAAATATGTTACCTGTCTTAGGTCCATAAAATTCATCACTTTTGAACAATACTACATAAACACCAACAAAAATAGATGGCATGAAAGAACAACAAATACAACTTTATTTTTTGTTTGATTGTGTAATTGTTGTGTATGGTTGTCTTTACACAGTTAAAAAATATCTTAGTGTTCTCTTCCTATAATATTTTTCTATGAAATTTGCATAAATATGACATTTGTAATCAATTAGGATCTGAAACTTCTCTTTTGCTACCACAAATTTGAAAAGAGTTGAAAGTAAAGAGTTAACATATCATTTTCATATTTGATTGTAGAAAATTTAAGATGATCCAATGTCCAATTATGACAACAAATAAATATCATGCACATGGCGAGAAAATAGATGATGAGAAGAGCTTACTTAAATATGCATGTCCTTGTAATGATTGTCGTGGTGGGAAAAAAGTGAAAAATAAGTGTGCTTTTTCAATATATGGTAAAATATGGTCATAATGGTATAAGCCTTTTCTCTCAAAATGGTTATCTATATAGGATATAATTTCATAGAATGAGAAATGTAGAGGAATCAAACATAAATGAAGAGGAAATAACCTTTGATGAAGGGATTGGAGTTGATATAATGTTGAATGAGGGTTTCAAAGATGAATGGAATAAATTGATGGAGGATGCTTCAAAACCTATGTATGGTACTTGCAACTTAAGTCTTTTGACAACAATCCTTCTAATTCTTAACCTGCAAGCAGTACATGGGTCGAAAAATGGGAGTGTTGATGAGATATTTATATTTTTTCATCATTTGTTACCACATGAATCCATATTTCCAAAAAAACAAAGACCGTGTAAAGTGAAAATCACTAAGTTAGGGTTATTTATGAAAACATCCACACATGTGTGAATGGTTATGTATTATTTCGAAAAAATCTTGCATGTGAGACTGAATGTACAAAATGTAAAGAAGGGAGGTATAGAGCATGGTTGAAATCAAATTTAGCTCCTAGAAAGGTTCTTCACCACTTCCCGCTAATCCCACAGTTGCTTCAAATGTATATATGTTGAGACATTGGTGAGCTCATGCAATGGCATGCCCAAAATAAGAGCACTGATGGAAAACCACGATTTTTGGTTGTTTCTAAGATATGGAAGGAATTTGACAATAAATCAACTGATTTTTCCCAAGATCCTCGTAATATAAGGTTTGGTTTAGCTCTAGATGAGGTGAACCCTTTCTCAAATCAGAGTACTAAATGGTCAAATTGGCTGGTATTTTCAATAAATTGTAACTTGCCTCCATGGTTAGCAACCAAACCATTTTTCTTCATGTTTTCATTAATTATATCAGGGAAAAAAGTGTGACTTAAGATACAATTGATGTTTATTTAGAGCCATTATTTAATGATCTACTAAACTGTGGAAATAAATTGAAGAAATCAAAATCTTAAGGGATGGTAATTCAATCCAATTTACTACGAAAAATTATTTAATGTTTACGATATATGATATTCCTACATATGGCACTTTGACTAGTCTCAATGTTCATGGATGCCATGAAATGTTGGCTAACATATTCAAGGGTTTTGTGAGGCATTCAAGTATTTTTCATGTGTATTTATTGTGGACATCATGATTACCTTAAAATGGAGCATCCATATCATCATCAAAATTCATGTTTCAATGGTCAGGAATAAAATCGTGAAGCACCATTTTCAATAACAAGTGATTACATTATTGAGAATGGAGAAGAAAGAATGCAGTTTATTGAAAATGGTGGCATTCGTTGTAGTAAAAATGATCCACTTAATGAAAGTGGTGTAAAAAGAGTGTTCATATTCTATAAGTTTCCATGCTTTAAGCATATAGTCATTAGGCATATTGTTTACTTTATGCATAACGAGAGAAACATAGTTTTTTATATTATAGAAACTATTTTTGGTGCATATGATACGATGTCATCATGACTAGACCTTCAAGAACTAAATATTCATAAAAATATTTGGGTTGAAAACTATGGTGATGGAAAATATAAAACTATTTCTCCTTATGTGTGTACAAAGGAACAACGTGCACAATTCTTAAAGTTGGTGTCTCATACTCAGTTTCCTATTGGAAATGTGAGTAGTAATATTAGAAGCCAATTTGACAATAATAGCTTAATAGGCCTCAATTCCCATGACTGTCATGTCATAATCGAGGATATTTTACCTATTGTATTCATATCAAGTTTTGAAAAGGGGCCAATATTGGCAATTATAAGTTTGGGCCTAATATTAAAAAGAATAAGTTTGCATGTGTTAGATCCTTCAAACTTTGATAATTTGAGGAGAGAGGTTATTGAAGTCCTTTGCTTATCAGAATGAGAATTTCCACCAAAAATATTCAATATTTCTATACATATTCTTATACATCTAAAACATTAACTATAGAATTATGTCCTGATAAGAACAAAATGGATGTATCCTATAGAACAATATATGAAGGTTCTGAAAAATTTTGTTCGCAACAAGGAAAAACCAGAATGTAGCATGTGCGAGGAATATTTAATGCAAGAAGCCACAAGATTTTTCATATAATACATGAGGTATTTTAGTGATTTCAATCAACATGTATGGGATGATGAAAAATATGAGAGAGTTGTAGGTGAAATATTAGAAGTAAATGGGCGTCGCTTCAAGCTATCAAATGAGGAAATAATTGTGATATGTGCCTATGTTCTTCAGAACACATCCTCATTAAATAAGTGGCACACGTGAAATATTATTTACATGATAATTTACTTACTTAATTTCATCTAACAGCTAAATTAGTATCATTCTTACTATCTTGTATGTTCATGTTCTATGTAGAAAATACAAAGAAAATATTCAAACATGGATGCATCCATATTGAAAGTGTACACTCAAGTATTTGAATATTAGAGATGGTTATTTTCCAAATTTTTATGATTGGATTGTTGATGCAATTAATGATGCACAAAAATAAGGTCAATATATAAATATAGAGGAAATTGAGCTTTCACGATCTTCAAATATATGGGCTTCTTTTTTCTGTGGGATGCAGACCTATGGTAATAATTTAAGAGTGGAACAAAAGGACACGGGAAAGGAAAATTGTGATTGTATTGTTAAATATGAATTTCATCACGACATTGAAAATAAATTTTATGTTGGATCCATACAAGAAATTATTCAAGTTGAGTATGGTGAAACTAGTCCTATATCACTAAAATATAAATGGATCAAGCTATCCACAATACAACGTAATGAGTATGGATTTGTACATGAAAATACACTTCAAATTTTATTGAATACCAATGAGCCATATGTTTCCCGTCTTCAAATTAACTAGTAATTTTTAATTGATGATGTAACAAGCCCAGGATGGTCGTATGTCATTCAAATAAAACCTCATTCAAAAAGAAAATTCGTGGAATATGTTGATATAATGGTCAATGGGAAATGTAATAATTTACAAGAAACATTGGAAGAAGAATTTGAAGATAGTGATAGAGTATTTGAAGAAGGAACTTTGATTTCCAATGAAGAGACTAAGATAGGGCATATAATGCATGATCCGAACAATTTATTGTACGAGGATGTTGAAGAAAAACAATCAGATGCATACACAAGTTATCATGATTGTTAGCCCCAAACGTTAGCTCAATTGGTCTAGTTCCCATCGCTAAATAACCTTGATAATGTGAGGTTGTGGGGTCAATTCTCCTTGATGACCTCAGGGTTAGGCTTTTATAATAAGCCAATGGGATGTGATCCCTTTGGGTCAGATATTTCCTAGGAAAAAAAGTGATCATGATTGTGATCTTGATGGAAATGAAAATTATCACGATAATGATTTGTCACCTTAAATTTATGGAATAAATGCTTATGATACAAATGGATTTTATTATTTTAGCCATGGGATTAGCCATAAGATAAAGTAACATTGTATTAAACATTGGTAGGAAATATTATTTCTTATATATATTTGATATCATGCATGTATATTTCTCTTTAAAATTTCAAGAAAATGCAACATGCCTTGCATCTAATGGCTTGAGCCTCATACAATAGTACCACTTTTCGAAGGGAAGTTGCCAACATGGAGGAAATGGTTTGGGAATTGATGAGGAAGTTTTTGGTGCACCAATATAAGGAAATGATGGTTGTGGTGGTAAGATCAAAGCATTTGGTGTATAAAATGAGAGATTTTTGGAAGGGATAATTGTTTAAAACAAAATGTTGAGCCTCATTGGTCCAATGAGGATTTTCCTTTAATCCTCTAACAAAATGGACACAGGTCAATAAAATAATTTTGTAAGAGGTATATGCAGTAATTTTTAGGGTGGGAACCCAAGTGAATGGATAAGTATAGAATGATTCCTTACGAAGTCCATGCAACATGATTTTGGGATTTCAAAGACATTATGAACATGATTTAGAAAGATGGACTCCATTATGGTGCTTATTTTTTATTAATAGAGAAGCATATACCATTAATACATATACCATTGACCTAATATCCTAAAGTTATGCAATGTGAACATATGTGAATTCTTTAATTAAATGCGTTTTTTTATTTCATGTTCTTGCTGTTGCGAAAGGGATGTACAACCCTTTAGCTAGGTTGTATCATGAGAACCATAATTGACCTATTTTATTTTCTTTCTATGACATTTTACATTTTAAAAAACCCTTAATATTTGGCATCATGGGAAAAATATCTATTGAACTAACCAATTATGTATCCATTTGTAGTTTATAAATGAATTACATGCAATTTAATTTGGGAGTGTTTTATCGGATTTTATGATGAAATATTTGAGTTTCATGTATGTATGATGAACATGTATTAGTATTAGGTTTTAAAATGAGTTATGCGTGTTCTCTTTTTCTTGTTATGGATTTCATATTCATCATATAATGGATAACTAATTTTTCCATTAACACTTATAAATTTTTCACCAACATAGCTATCATATTATAGCATTAAGCATAATTTTTGGTTGTTGGAATGTGTCTGTTAATTGTAGACATTTAAGAAAATTATTTTTATGTCCAATCTTAATACATTATGCCTAGATCCACCTATAGGAGGACCTATAATAATGTTGGTCCTAATCGCTACTACAAAACTACCATGGAAGCCCTGTGAGTTGATGAGATATTACTATTGAAAGGGTTGAAAGAATTTGTCATTGAAACACCTACAAGACTGCTTGAAATCTATGTTTATTTCTTATTATTGAAGATGATTGTCATAGGTAACATTTAGTGTTTGTAATTGTTGTTGTTACATTATAAGGTTTTTTTTGCCCCTATTGAGAAAATTTCTACCTTTAATACTTCCACCATGATATTTTATATCTAACCTTTCTTGTTGTAGGTGACCTCATGCCTCTACAAATAGTTGCTTAAAAGTATAATTTTTTTAATGTGAAATGTAGGAAATAAAGGCTATGAAGAACAAGTGGCTGAAACATAACATTGACCCTAGAAATGATGAAAATGTGAAAGAATATGAGCGTGTTCATAAAAAGCACATCCCAAAAAATGAAGAATATTTGTCATCTATTGGTTTGGAAAATAAGTAAGTACTTACTCCTTGTTACTTTTCACTTCTATGAATATTTCAATAACGTTGGATATAATATATTTGATGATGTAGGCTATATATTATTTATATTACAATTTAATAAGTTGTTTTTTTTATAGGGAAAATTTGGATCCTACAAAAAATGAGAAGAAATAAAAGGAAATAAAAGACATGCTTCTATTCTACCATTTATTGAGGTAGAATAGATGGATGTGAAGACAAAATTCCCACATGTGGATCTAGAAGAAGATATATACATGAAGAAGCCAGAAGGATTTGTAGTGAAGGGTAAGAAAGAGTTGGTATGTAGATTGAAAGTCCTTGTATGGGTTGAAGCATTCACCAAGGATGTGATATCAAAAAATTGATACATATATACAGGGACCCTGCTTCACAAGGAGAAAAGTGATTCATTGTATGTATTTTAAATTATTTTGTGATTGTATTATTTATTTGATATTGTATGTATATTGTATGTTGTTGATTGTAACTGACAATAAAATCATCTAGGAAGTGAAAACCTAGTTGTCCTCTACATTTGACATGAAGGATCTTAGTGCTGCAAATTTTATCTTTGGCATGGAAATTAAAAGAGATCGAGCAAAGAGGAAAATCTAGTTAAATCAGAGAAAGTATGTTGAGACAATACTGTGGAGGTTTAATATGAAGGAAAGTAAATTGGTGTGTGTGTAATTTTATTTGCATATCATTGTCCCAAGACACGGGAAGAGGAAGAGGGCATGTCCCATGTTCCATATGCTAGTGCAGTTGGAAATTTCATATATGCAATGGTATGTACAAGACCGAACATTACACATGTAGTTGGAGTATTGAGCAGGTATATGTAAAAAATGGGGAGGGAGCATTAGAAAGTAGTGAAGAAAATTTTCAGGTATTTTTGTCGCACTATTGGATATGGATTGTGCTATTAAGGAAGACTAGGATTATATAGAGTGCTATATATTCATGGATTTATTGATGTAGTATGAGGTAGAGATTTGGATCATAGAATATCTACAAGCAGGTATGTCTCCAACCTATTTGGAGGAGAAATAAGTTGGATGAGGAAGAGACAATTTATAATGCCATTTTCAATTACATAAGTTGAATACATGACAACCAAGCAAGGAAACAGATTGTTTACAAAGATTGTGTTCAGGTATGGGGCTGGTACAACAAGATATAAGGATATATTGTGACAACCAAAGTGAAATTTACTTAGTAAAGAACCCATCTTATCATTCAAAGACAAAGCATATTGATTTTTAGTATCACTTTGTGAGAGATATGATTGAAGATAGGAAGGTGTTTTTGGGTAAAGATGGACACTTTGAATAACATTACAAATGTATTAAAAGAATCTGTGAAAACTAAAAATTTCTCTTGGTGTAGAGAAATAATGTGTATCACTACCTTGAATTGTTAATTGTGTACTCCTTTGGTGCTTTGTATGCAAAGAAAACAAGTGGGAGAATGTTGGGTGTTTATATTCTTTGCATGGATTATATGCACTATGAAAAAAGGGGGGTTGAAAGGGCGGTTATTCAGCCCCCTGCACAAGGTTCTAGGTAGCTCCATAAAACAATTTTTTGGAGAGATTTTTATGTTCGTTTTGGAATTTTTTTGGCCGATGGTTTTGCTAAAAGCAGTTTTGTGGCACATGGTGTTTTTTCCCATGGTTTTTGTAGTTTAAACTATGGAAATATAATTGTATTGGTGGTTGATGTACCTCGCAAGATGTATATTATATTGTAGCATTGTATAGAAAATATAATGAGAAAAAAGTTTTTTGATTTTCCCGGGTTTGGGTTTCTAGGATAAAATGTGTATAAATTTGTGAATTTTCCATTGTATATTTTATGTTTTATTAATAATCTATTTGCAGTGATTAATTATATAGGCTTAAAACTTGAGAAAAAAAAAAACTTCTAGTTTATTTTAATGTGCTTGCTTCTATTATCCACTTTGAAATTTTCATTAGTAATAGGGCCTCTTCCAAGGATTACTACCATGCTTTTTAAAAACCACTGATTTGTATTTTTTAGAAATCTAGAGTAGAATCAACCAGTGAACCTCATTGGCACTTTTGTAGTTCTCCTAATTGTGGACCTACACTTGAAATTTCACTTGCTTTTGAGTTTTTCTACTAATGTTATAGCCAAAACAAGATTTTGACTCCAAACGTATTTACCATCCTTGCTTACATGACATAACATGTGGTTATTGATGTCCATCTATTAGCCCTTGATATGGCCATAATTTAACCATCCCCCTTGAAAAGCTAAAGAATTAACTTTTTGGAAAGTTAAATAATTATTTCATTATGAACTCATATTTTTTCTACTTACGAACTAAAAATTGTTTTCATTGTTGGACTTGAACATTTGTTCCATCAATGGACTAAAAAAAGAATCTCATTAATGGACTTCAAAATTTATTCCATTGATTAATGTTCACCAATTTTGATAAACATTTTTGTCCTTAAATAAGCTACCAAATTCTTGTTCATCACCAAAATAAAAAATGTGCTTCAACAAACTACAAAATGTGCTTCATCACTGAACTTCAAAATCAAATTCTTTGAATACAAAATTCTTCTTCATCACTAAGATACAAAAGTTACTTCAATGAAATATGAAATGGTATCCATGCCAAATTCCAAAATCTTTCTCTGATGAGTTTCAAAATTATTCTTCATCACTAAACTACAAAATCCACTTCAATGAACTAAACAAATTTCTCTATGAACTACAAATTTCCTCTATTGCCAAACTTTAGAATTATTTCTCCATCAAAAGGGTATATTTTTTTCTATCGCTAACCTTCAAAATTCTTCTTCCGTCAATCAGCTACAAATTTCTTTCATCACTAAAAATTGAAATTCCTCCATCAACAAACTAAGATTTTATTCTTTGCCGAACTCATTTTTCCTTCACATCACCAAACTAAAGAAATTTTCCTCCATCGATGAACTACCAATTTCCTTCATCATCGATCTTTGAAATTCTTCCTCTATTTGCGAACTAAGATTTTATCCTTTGGTGAACTCAACTTTTCTTCGTATTATCAAACTAAGGAATTCGCCCTCCATTGAAAAACAACCAATTTCCCCCACTAATCTTTGAAATTATTCCTCCATCAACAAACTTTGTTTAAGTTAAATTTTTTTATCCCATTTTAAGATGGATATGGGTTGTTGATGTCAATATTAAATGGGATATGAACCATTAATTCACCAAACTTCATTTCATCACCCCTTGCCTTCTACCACAATGGACCTTATCAATCCACATCATGGGTATGTTCCACTTGATCATTCATGCAATTTTTTTTCAAAAATCCAAAAAGAATAAAATTAAATAACTTACGATATTTTTTATTTCTATTTTATTTTTATTTTTCCCTTCCATCCACCTTTAAAACTAAAAATTTATCTTTACTTGTTTCCCCCATCAAATTAATGTTGGTATTTTTCAATTCATCACCGCTTGGAAAAATTAAACTTAGAATTTCACCTAGAGATACTCTAATTTTACCACTTTCCCCAAAATTCAATATGGGTTGAAACTCTACAACAACAAATTTTTCAAATTCATGCTAGTATCTAGCTCATATAACTATGGCATTAAACCCTAGCTATGATACCTCATTGTAATGTAACTAGACTCCATGTTGAATCTCATAACTACCAATTTATCTTAACATAACTATAATAGTAATTTAAAAATGCACACAATATGATATATAGACTCATGCAACTAACATTAATTTTAAAATGTTTAATGTAAATTATTGAAGTGTGCATAGTATCATTCAAGCACTAGAATACAATTTAAAATAGAACAATTACACAAAAAATTAAAATAGTAAATAACATCAATGGGTAGAACATTTATCTTAGGATAAAATGTCACTTCTGATTTCATACAAGGTATTTTCCTCTTAACTATAGGCTCCACTTCTCTAGTTTTCCTAAGATTACACCAGCCCTAAGCTAGAGCTATGAGTCTCCAAAGAGGAAATTACTCCTACATTTTGCTATGATCCACAAAACCACCCAATATCTAACAATTTCATAGTGATTTGACTCAAAAAATGATTCCAACCACTCATATTTGTTTCCCATCAATCTTCACAACCCAAGGGATAAGTCGATTTCCTTCTCTATGTCACAATTCCTTAAACAATTTGCATCCCCTCTAGGTATCGAACATAGTATGAATAGCGTGAATCTATCAGTGAGAGACTCCAAGAAATCCAATTGTAACATGAGTGCTCATAACAACATTCTTGAATGCTCTTGGTTAGAAATATCATCATACAAATGACAACATGTTTTTCAACATAATATTCAACTCTATTACCATGTTTTAATGCAACTACAACAACTTCAACTATCCAACTCTCTTTTTCATTGGTTGGCACAACAACCTAGGGGATAAATTTTCCTTCTCTACAGTACATTTCCTCATACAATCATCATCCCCTCTAGAGCTCCAACATAAATTGGCTAGGGATATCTCAACTAGGTGATCCAGGAAATCCAATTGTAATTGCACCCAAAATTAATCTTACCATTCTCCCATGGCTATTTTTACACGTAGTATGGTTGGTTCTTCTTTTCCAACACTAAAAATGTATGTTTTTCTTATCTTATTGCCACTATAAAACTCAACTAACCCTTTGTTTGAATTTCCTCTTCCTTTTCTCCCATGCATGCTTGGCTCTCTCACAGTTTCCAAAAAGTATTGTACTCAACCCATGCTATCATAACTAGTTGAGAAGACACTTTCACCCACCTCTTACACAATTCTTATCATTGGAGTGTATGTGGCCCTTGTTAACACTGGAAAATCATACAATAGAAGATGACATTAATTAATGTCAGGAAAAAGGATTTACAGGGCAGGAAGACATTACAAAATCTGGAAAGTATTTAAAAATATCTAAGGTCTAAGGAAAATCAAATTTTAACTAGTCCTAAATGATATTTGCGCACATAATCCTTCGTGAAGAGTGCCTTCCACGTGCCTTTTTGCCCAATATGCGGGCAATCCTAGGAGTGGTGAAATGTCACTATCTGGGACCAAAAAAATAAAAGGACAAGTGATGCCTTACTTGAAGCCGCCTAAGGACAACCACCAAAGCCTCCTTAGACACTATGTGAGTACACAATGGAATATTTGGAGCACACAAAGGAATCATACCCCTCTCTTGGGTCACCATCCTCCATGTACCAAGAGAGGGAAGGGAGGATTTGAAATCTCCTATATAAGGCCACCATGAGATGAAGAATTTATGAACGCATTGTTATGCTAGCCAGAATTACCCAAGAAATACCAGAAGTGTGTGAGCCAGAGCTAAAGATAGAGGGGGATTCAATTGTTGGCCATCCAACAAGTTCAGTCCAACATAGTAGAGAGAGAGGGAGACTGCACCGAGGCCTTCTTGGGATAAAAGCATCCTTGCATCGGGACCTAGAACCATTTTCTAGGGGCCCTTTGGCAAGAGGGTAAAGTTTCACTCTTATTACTACCAGCGCTCAATAAGAGGGGCCTAGAGCCACTGTTCATATTATTGTTGTCGTTTCACTCTTTTCAAAGCTCATGTTTATTTTTTTTTAGTTTTTATTTTATATATGCATGCTATTTCTCTATCTAGTATGCTTATTGATTCTAGCTTGTTCCACTAACTTGCTTGACTCCACTTCTTTTTCTGCCTATTACCAATAACTTAAGTGGGTAGACCACACCCCTTAAGTTGGTATGATTTCGTACATACATCCACCAAACACACTACAACAGAATTGGTGACTCCACTAACGTTTATTACCAAGTTTATGTGGTTGTGCCTTTTTTACAGAGACCTTTGTCTATGCTATGGAGTGGAGCTAAACTTCCCCTGATTTCTCTTGCAGTCCCTAGTTCATCACAAGTGATAGAATGAAGCAGAGTAGCTCCAAAAATTTTTCTTGCAGGAATTTGCACGTGTTTTCCTTTCACAGAAGCGCACGACGCATGTTCAGAGCTAACCCGCGTGCAGAGAGCGCGCCTATCTCGGTCTTTTGTGCGCAAAATACAGAATGAGAAATTTCTCCCAAGCTTCTATTTTTTCTTGCTTGTAAGTGCTTGGCAGCCCCTAATACACCTGCCAGCACTGGTTCTGGTACCCCGCAGCTTGTTAAATCTCTCTTTTAGCTACTCTTTGTAGGCTTAGTGTCAGTTTTACTTCAAGTTGATTTTTGCAAAGTTCACACATAGTTTAAGTGGGGGGGGAATCACTTGCATTCCGAAAAAAAATTATATTTTGCAAATTTTGGTACTTACACACGTAGATAACTAGCCCAAGTAAGTGGCTCAAGACCACGCATTCATAGCTAGTTTTCTTTTTTCTAGTGTAAAAGTTTTAGTTTAGTTCAATTTTTTCACTAGGAATTTCGGGACTAGGATTGAATTGTTTATAGAAGATCAAGTAATCTCTACTACCTTTGCACCCTCTGGTAATCCTAGGTAAGCATATGAACACTCCCTATTCACAATTCTCCATCTCCCTATAGTTAGTCACATAGATTAACTAGGAAAAATAGAAAGAGGCCCATTATCTGCACATGTTTTTCATTTGAGCCAGGAACAATACAACATAGTTTAAATAGGGGATTTTGTAAAGTATCATCGATATCCACACGTTCAAACTATGTGCTTGTCCACCTTGTGTTCACACACACTCACACACTAAGCGAAGCAAAGACACCTAAAACTAACTTAATCAAACTCACTAAATTCTCCCCATAAGGGCCACAAAATAATTTATAGCTTAAGTTAGGATCAAGGGGGTAGGCATCCAATAAGCCACCTTGATCATACTTCATATTGAAACATAGAATTTTTGTATTTAGGGAGCTTCAAATCCACCTATCAGCCCACGGAAAAGAAAGCCCGAGCACAAAAGAGACCTGTTTCAGAGGCGGTTAGGCTTAGGCATAGTGCATGCGGTATCAGTTAGGGCTACCTGACCTGGCTGTTACTTGATACTGTTAGCTGACTACCAAGAAGCCCAAGACTCGAATGCTCACATGGGACGATGGTTCTTAGTGGCCAAAAACTAGGTCAGATTTTTCCCTATAGGTGACGATGCAGGCAAGCGCCAGACCCTCTACCCTTACCTTGGTGGATTTTCTT
Organism: Pinus albicaulis; assembly: GCA_034641835.2. Lineage (NCBI taxonomy): Eukaryota > Viridiplantae > Streptophyta > Pinopsida > Pinales > Pinaceae > Pinus > Pinus albicaulis. The sequence continues at coordinate 104,996,636 of CM076570.1, read as the reverse complement.
CGGCTGACGGGGGGCGTCACCAACTCTTACAGGATGTTGTGCCAGCACTCGCAAGAAATATTCTCAAGGCCCTGTTACTTTTGAGTGTGTGAGGATGCATAGGTCTTCTAGGATTTTGAATATCATACACAAAAAAACAAAAACCACTTTTTGATTGCTTGGTCATATAGATTAATTTAAAGGGAAATTTATTTTACTTTTCTCTTTGTTTTATGTATGTAGGAATAAGTTTTCTTTGATCATAGACTCTATCCTCTCATTTTTTTCCAAAACCAAACCTGGTCAACACCTGAATGGTCCCAATGGAACCTCGTCAAGCCAGGAATCTTTTGGACCTCCCCCCATTATCGTGAGGGGTTCCAGGTCTTTCGTCATTCAGGCGTCAAAGACGAAAATTTTCCACCATTATTGGTTCATCCTTTATTGGGGAAGTTGTAGTTGGAAACCCTAACTGGTCTCCCAATGCCACACCACACACCACTCCTCCCACAACCCCCAGAGGGAAGAGGAGTGCGTCCCATTTGGGAAGGCAGGCGAATACACAACAAGGTACATCACAGACTAACCCTCTTCCTAACCAGAACTTTGTGTCTTCGCACATTGCAATGGCATCAACCTCCCAGTCACCTTTATTAGCTTCGTTGAATCTTCCTGATTTAGCCAAGCCGACGAATGACCCCATCACACACGATCCTACATGGCCTCCCATGCCCACTAAGCTCCCTTCGGATATACCAAAATTAGAAGGCAAGCAAGCGGAAGACCCAGCCAATCATGTCATGAATTTTCCCCTGTGGTGCTCATCGAACAGTATCATTGACGACACTATTCGATTGAGATTATTTCAATGCACTATTATAGGAGTAGTCGCGAAGTGGTACGTGGAGCAACCCTCAACCTTCAGCGCCCTCGCTACCGCGTTCCTAACATATTTTCAATTACCCATTCACCATGATTCTGAAATGGAATTACTGACTCATTTTAGACAGACCCTCGCTGTCCACATCTCCGATCATATCCATGAATGGAGGCAGCGTCGCAATTTATGTAAATATAAACTCGACAATCGGGTTCTCTTAGATTTGTTCTTGAAAAGTCTTACGGTAGAGATTTCAAAGGATGTGGCACAGCAGAATCCCACATCCGAAGAGGATGCTATCAGCAAATCCTGGAAGCTTGAGCTGATTTATACGTACTCAGGATATATTTATAACATCCTGCCTAATGACCCACACCTACAAACATATCAATAATTACTAGGCGTGTCTAACTCTATAGATGGGCTAATTAGGTTACCTAGGCAGCAGCGGTCAAAACCCTGGTTACACATACAGTTCTACCCAGAACGTGCCTCAACCCGGTTCTCAAGGTCATCATATACCTCAACAAAATTTGACCAATGGGGTGCCAGCGTATCACGAGTGAGGACCTTATCCTCTGGCTCAGGGGAATTAGTACACAGAAATAAACACTGACAAAAGAACTCCCCTCCAATAGTCAGGTGCAAACTAGGGACCGCATAATGCTCAATCCCCAACGCACGACCCACCTATGCAAACCAATGCACAGGTGAAATTTTTTGAGCCGTCCCAAAACCAACCACACCAATATAACCAGGAAAACTACCCTCCTAACGTGGTAAAGAAAAAATCCAAAAACAAACCAAAAGGGAACCCTGGACAGGGGGTAGCAACCAACAATGCCCACCGCGATCCCAGGCTGGAGGAAACTCCAACCAGAATCAAAACCAGGAGTCGATAAATACCCAAAGGCAGAGAAAATGGCCACCTCTTCGAACAAAACATTCTTGTTTTATATGTGGTGATTACGGTCACTATACTCACCACTATCCTGATCTCCTTGAGCTAAAGAAGTTACAGAGTAACCGAGGACAAGGAGGAACTTCCCAGCAACCAGTTGTGATGCAAGAACCTTTCCCCAATCAAGGGACGGTAAGCACTCAACAGAAAAATACAAACGACTCTGAGAAAAGTAGCCATGAAATCTACATGACTAAAGAAGAGATGTTTTTCCAAACACAGAATCACAACTACGACACGCCACCAAACACCAATATGTTAGGGGCAAGTACCAGCGCACTGACTACACCTTTTACTATTTCAAAGATGCCTACAGAACCATTGCCAAAGATGGAAAAGGGACATAATAGGAGACTAGGAAACTACTCCAAAGCGGCCCATAATTATAGTATTGTTGACAATTTAGCACAATCTCCCACTACTATGTCATCTTTGGAAGTATTGCAGTCATGCCCAAAACAACAGAAAGCCCTAATTTCTGTGTTAGGTGCTATCAACCCTGTCGATACACGCCTAATGGATTTTGAATTAGAAAAATCCACCCCCAAGATTCCTTCCATGGTTGCCTTCTAGATACAAGTGTCGGTGCAGAATATCACAATTCATCGATGTGTCATAGACGAGGGTGCATCCACGTGTATCATGTCCAAAAATGTTTGGCTGAAGTTAGGTTCTACCGAACTAAAACCCTGAGTCATCACACTTCGATTGTACGACAGTCGTCCATCGACCCCCGTCGGCCTCTACCAAAATGTCCCGGTCTGCTTAGCTGGAAAGACATTCCACATAGACATTGAAGTCTTGGATTCTCACCTGGACTACAATATACTCCTTGGGCAGAGTTATATGTATGCCATGCCTGCAATAGCCTCCTCCGTCTTCCACATCATGATGTTCCCCCATGAGGAGCGCATCATTATTGTAGACCAACTAAAACATAGCGAGAAGCAACCCATAACAAACGTTGATGTAATTCTACCCTATGAAGATATAGTCTCGGATGCTCTCTCACAGTACCAAGAATATGGCTCTGGACAATTCAAACCGTCGTCCATTCTAGGGTCATTCCTAGGAGATCCCCCAATAATCCCTAAGTCATCGCCCGATGTTACAGGGGCTTCGTTGTGAATGATGTTCACATCAAGCACCGAAGCTAGTCAAGACACAGACACAAGTAGTAATGGCACCAAGTCATCAGCCACGGCAGCCTCTCTAGCCTAAGCCACCTCCCAAACCCATTTCCTCTACACCCCAGCTGGTTTCGTCTCCCAGAAGTTTTTGGAAACACTGGTATTACCAAACATATCATTGGAAATCCCAGTTTGGTACATCGTTCCCCCTGTAGGAACAGGAGCCACCCATGTTATTGCCACTAGATTGAAGGCCCTCAATCTCGAGGAGGCCCCGCTCATCCAAGAAACGGTCGAAACCACCCCCGCAAATGAAATTCCCATTGCAAAACCGGTAATTAAGGCTAAGAAAACAGAGAATAGAGGAAAGACAATGGTGACCCCCATCGTTCATCGAGAATCACCAATCTAAGCCATATGAGACATAATACGTCACCCTACCCATATCTCTCTAGAGCTAGATGAATTAAAACCATTCCTTGGATCTGAGACAAACATCGCGACGCCACGTTCCTATAAAAAGGAACCTACCACCAAAGGTAAAGGCAAAGTGCTACGTACCAATCACGCATGTGCTCTCTGCAGCAACAACGGGAAATATACCCATCATTTCCCTGAGATCCCGCAATATAGGGATGCCTTACACACCATCAAGCGGTCCTATCAAGAGGATCCATCCACCTAGTCTGTCAGGGATGAACCTCGGATCATCCTGTACCTACAAGAAGAGCGACAATCACCTGAAAGGCTCCCCGCCAAACCTCCTCCCCCAATCGAAAGGTGTGTACTATGCGATGAACTTTATCATTTCATCATTGACTGCCCAGCTTTGGAAATGTTCCAATGATGGTACCCAGTCCATATGGTATACCGCGCCAACATGGACGTCCCATATTCATGTCAGATATGTGGTGACAACCACCCAGTACGTCGTTGTCACTACATACCGAGATTCCGCACAGCTCTAGCTTGTATGCGATCAACCATTGTTTGCCTCTCCTGAGAAGATGGCACAGACTTGGAATCCATGAATATTTCAATAACTCACAAGGATGTGACAGACAGATCCATCCCGCTCTTGCCAACTGAAAGATGACCAATCAGGGATATTCATCCCCCACCAAATGTCGACGACATGACACATAATTTATGATTCATATCATCGTGTATCGGAACTATGACTCTAGCTGTCTTCTCATCTACCATAGGTGTTGATTCAACTGCAACTACGAGAGTAGTTGTTCCTACGACAGTGCAGACCCAATCTATCTACACTCTGTCGAACACATATGGTTCCACCACGTCCACGATAGAATCCTTCTTGTGTCTCTCAACTAGCTCTATATGGATTAACCCCATTCAGTATAACCCTACATAGGAACAATCCCCTTCCGGGTCCTTGTTTCATTCGGATGAGGATATCCTTGAGGTTATGATGGAGCCAGATTACCCATGGGATGCAATGCATCATCGTTCGCTTTTTCTCCCCAAGAACACGTTCAGTCCTAACAAGATGAAAGAATAAGAGATCTATGTGATCGAATCAAAATATTTCCTCCCATCAGGAAAATTCGATTGGTTCAAAAACCCCATCCCAGTGCCCGACACGTTTGAGGAAGGAAATATGTTGAATATCTCCCTTACCATCAAGGTGAACATATCCCAAAATCCTGCAAAGGTCGAAGAAATCTCATTGGGGGTAACATGCTCTCCAGAAGAAATAATCTCTTATACCCAATTTCTCCAAGAGTATCGAGATATCTTCACATGGGACTACTCATAAATTCCTGGGCTTAGTCCTACTATCGTAGAGAACCATATTGACACTTCGTCTGATGTACCTCCAGTGTGCCAAAAACAACATCAACTACACCCATCTAAGGCCAAAGCGATAAAGTGAGAAATTGACAAGCTTCACAAAGTCAGGTTTATCTACCCCATCACCTATACATCTTGGGTTTCCAACCCTGTTCCCGTCATGAAAAAACAAGGCACTATACGCATTTGCACCATTTTTCGGGATTTGAACAAAGCTTGTCCTAAAGAAAATTATCCTACTCCATTGGTCGACCAATTCATCGATGCTTGTGCAAGACATGAGGCTTTATCCTTTATGGATGGGTTCTCCGGATACAATCAAATCCAAATCCGCCACACTAAGTGGTACAAAACTGCGTTCACCACCCCCTTGGGCACATTCGCATACAAGGTAATTCCATTTGGCCTAAAAAACATTGGAGCCACATTTCAACGGGCCATGAGTTATATATTTCATGACTTGGCACACTTTATCCTCGCCTACATGGATGACCTAACTGTATACTCCAAGAAGCGCTCAGACCACCATTAGGATCTGGGATTGGTATTTCAACGATGTTGTCAATACAATCTACACTTGAACCCCCTCAAGTGTGTCTTTTGCGTCAGCATAGGAAAAATCTTAGGTTTTGTCGTGTCACAGCAAGGCATTTTATGTGGACCCCCTCAAGATCCAAGCCATCAAAGAGGTACCACCACCTGGAACCCTCAGGCAACTTCAAAGCCTGCAAGGGAAGGCCAATTTTCTAAGACGCTTTGTCCTAGAATACTTCACCACCTTGGATTCACCCATGAATTCGCTTCACCATACTACCCCCAGTACAATGGATAGGTAGAAGCTATTAACAAAGTACTCAAAACTATGTTACAACGCATGGTGAATAATCATAAAACCAACTAGCACCATATGCTCTTTTCCACCCTTTGGGAATACCGCACGACGGTAAAGACGTTCACTGGTTTCATTCCCTTCCACTTAGTATATGGGGTCGAGGTCATGATTCCCATAGAACGCAAGATCCCAAATTTACATGTTGCCATCGAACTCCTTGATGATACCCAGCCTCTAGAACAGTGCCTAGTTCAACTAGAGCTTGTCGACGAAAGTTGACGACAATCACTGCAACAAAACGAAGCCCACAAGAAAAGGGTAAAAGCATCATTTGGCCACCACATCACCCCTCGCTCATTCACCGAGGGAGATTTAGTGCTCTGCTATGATGTCTCAAAAGAAGCCCTAGGGACAGGAAAGTTCGAAACCTTGTGGAAAGGACCCTACATCATCAAAAATTTCCTCCGACACGGGGCATACATCTTGACAGAACCAGACGAAACCTACCTCAATCACCCCGTCAACGGCCTTTACCTCGATAAGTTCTACCCATAAGGGCCAAGAGAGCCCTTCCCTAGAGTGAACGTACACAACCCCACCACTCAATATTTTTGACCAAAAGAATTATTTAAAAATCACTCAAAGGTGCCACCATGGAACCCCAACCCGAACCTTATTTCAGATTTGGTGATGGAGCATCAAGATGGTCTCAAATTTTATCCACAGCTGCATGGGTCATTTACCACCCTGACCAATCGCCACTCTGCTCAAATGGTGTGTGCATCAGTTCAGCAATAAACAATCAAGCAGAATATGACGCTGTCATTGGACTTATGTGTGATTCCCTCCATCAAGGTATACGCCATATTCATATCTACTTCGATTCCTAGTTATTAGTGTCACAATTAAACCAAACATTTGAGACAAGATATACACATCTGTTTAGAAAATATTTGCGTGCTAAAATATTACGCAGACAATTTGACTATATCACATTTACACATGTTCCAAGGAGTCAAAACCAAACAAATAATCACATAGCTAACAATATCCTAAATTGGAATGCATCTCGAATAAACCATCATACATAAAAAACCAAAAATATAGATATCCATCAGCATAACATCATACTTAAACCGAAACAGGGGACACATCATGTAGAGCCGCAAAAAATATGTCTTATATATATATCACAATTACAAAAAATAGTATCGTTGGCCCAACTTCCAGTCCAAAGATACAAATGTCTTCAAAAATAAGTGAATCATCCTCATAATGGGTGCTTTCCCTATGTACAAAAATACTCTAGGGTGGTGCCCCCTTAGGAGGGGCACCTGGACCCACCACTGCTTCTGATGCCACCACTAGAGTTTCTGTCGCAACTGTGATCGCCACCCAACAAAGAACAGACCGATAGTCACTCTTGCAGGCCATCATAATCTCCAACCAGACCTCCTCGAAGTCATCCATGAAACCCTGAGCAGGCATCCCCTGGGTCAAGTAGTCCACTCGACCCCAAAAATCCTCAAGAGTTGACACCTGAGCTATCAGTTCTATAATACGAGCGTATGTCGTATCTGCGTGAGCCACTGCTGCATCATCACGAGCTCGCTCGGCCGCAATCTCTCTAGAAGTTGAGCTGCTGCACTCCCCTGAAGGGCCAGCACCACCACCTGGTCCACCACCAGGCCCCCCTATAGCACCTCCTCCCTGATCACCCCTAGGTCGTCGTGGAGGATCGTGGCCAACCAACCGAGCCACGGGGCGACCCACCTCACCAACATCTGCTAGAGTAACTAAAATGATGTCAGTGTCACCAGCAAAACACATAAGTACATGTATACTCAAATAAATGTAGAAAACATTAAAAACATACCTCTGGGACCCCAAGCGTAACCATAAGGGAGACCCATGTCTGGATCCCCTCGAAAGTCCATCCCCGTATACGGGTATGGTAAGAAAGTCTGTGGGTTGGCCTCAATCCAAGCCTTTGTCGTGGCGTTCCAGTAACGCCCCACCATGCCACCACTACCCCGCAGCATCACTGGGGCCCATCTCCTCATCTGAGGCTCTCGTGGCCCCCCAAGAGGCACTGCCACTACTAGCCTCAGCAGCACTACCCTCTCATACATAATGCTCCACAAGGTACTGGCATACGCAAATGACTTAGACCTGCATTGGACCTTGTTGAGTTGTGACACCATCCCGTCAAAGCAGAAATAGGCAAAGTCAAAAAAATGCTTGGACCTCAACCGGTGCAGCACTCAAACCTGTGGGCCCAATTCCCAATGCGGAGCAATGGACCCTGCTAGATGCACAATCACTGCCAGATCACATCGCTCTGCCAGATCTATAACTGATGCAATGTTGATGAATCCCTCTGTAAGAGGCACCCCACCATAGTAGCATCTCCTAAATCTCTCCAAGTCCACTCTCCTGGTAGGAAATGGATATCACAGCACCTCAACCGTAGGTAGTAACCCAGTCACAAAGTAAACATATGTCTCAGGACGGATGACCAAGTGTGTCCCCCGCAACATGAACATGTTTTGCCTCCTGTGCCAATGATGGATCACATAACATAGCAGTCGGTCCTTCGACAGAAGAAGCTTGTTCTCCGCAAAATTCAAGAGTCCCCATAGCGCCAGCTGATGGTGTGCCCCAACATCAACAGCTAGCTCAGTATGGATCTCGGGCCAATCCCTCTCCCTCCATAATAACCTGTCACCAAAATAGGTACCCATTAGCACAGATAAAACCCAAAAATAGGCAAAAATCCAAAAATATTTTCTGCCTTGGCATTGCGTTCCTATCTCTCAAACAAACGCACTTAGTGCACGCCAATATTTTGCATAGGCACACTTGAGGCACGTTGAAAAAGGGAAATGAGTGCATTAGCGCTCTTATCCCTCGAAAAAATGCACATGGGGCGCGCCTTTGCCCTGGTCGTCCGCGCAATCTAGGGAAAAAAACACCTAGAATTTGTATAAACCTAGTCTGTATGAACCCTGGCACCATCAAACTAAAAAAATTCAAGTACAGTATGTCATGAAGGTTACCTAGGCATGATCTCGTGAATCCCTGGTGCTCAGGCTGACCGCAATGGCAAGGAATGCTACACAAAATCCTTTGACCTCTCAAAAACTTAGCAAGTACAAATGAATTGAATTAGGGCCATATCCACCTCTATATAACCCTTTTCAAAAAATTTGGAGGACCATAACGAGAGATGAGAAGTTCCCTCCTCTGAACTGTAAGTTGCGCCACAATCAGGACTCCATGATGAACAGAGGCAATGCCACACATTTATACTCCCAACAAAATAATTTTTCAATGCCGACAGGTATGCCCTATCTCATATTCTTTTTTAAAGCTCGTGAATTTCAATAATATTTGATAAATAAGATGCTTTTATTGGAGGTAGTTTTTTTTGCAGGAAAAGCTCACAAACCATCCACAACGTTATCTCCTAAAAGTTCCAGAGTAGGTATCATTCTACCCCGAGCATGATAGAGTCCCATAAAAATCTGCATATCCTGACATCATCTCTCCATCAAAAATAAACCATAGGGTCCTCATATTCAACCGTGTTTATCATCACCTCACCCTGCACATGATAAACATCTGCGTTGGTCGGTAGAGCCTCCCCTCCATGGTGCTCGTCACCCACAGTAGACCATATATCAAAACATAAGTAATTCCATGGCCATACCACTTCAGTCCGGGAAGCACCTCATGCCCATCCATTCACCATGCATAAGGTCAAGTTTACCATACAAGCTAAACCCCCCTTCACAGACAACCAGGTTGTACAAGAAGATTAAGAGCGTACCCTCACGCCTCGCATTTGGCCCACCATACCTCCACCATCATAATCCCATCTGTGATACTTTCTCATCCGCTTCATCAACCTCGCACATGAGACCAACCAATGGGACCCCCACCCTTAGAAAAACACCTTCCTCACACCATCAGTGATCGAACTCTTTCATGTTTTGGGGTACTTGTCTCTGTGTTTTGTACAAACCAAACCCCATTATTTTATTCTTTTGGTAAGTGACCCCGAACAGTGCACTACATCCTTCACCCTCTTATTTCATATTTTCTCCCACGGCAGCAGTATCTAAAAACCCTTGGTCAGATTATTATACCCCACACGCACATGCCATCATGACATTCATAGCCGGTTTTTACCTACCCCGGAAGTCCTACCGACTCCAGGGATTTCCCCATCATAAATAACTATGACTACCACCAAGCTGGTTAGTATACTCTGACCTCGGGCCACTGAATCCCCATCATCAGTTTTCAGTCACCCCTCACCTACATGCCTATGTTAAACCCATCACATCCAAGTCCTTGACCCCTTATGTCAGCGACCCCTTGTTCGGTTGAGGCTTCCTTTTTGTCGACTTCAACACCTATATGGATGACCCCTCCCCATACAAGGGGCATCCTTGGGTGGCACTGTGGGAGACATTATTGTCCACAGATGTCATCGATCCTCCTGACATTTGACTATGACAAAAGCTTTCATGTCAAGATGGTATCGTACCTTACAACCATTGCACTTTGATCAAATTCGTCAAAGACTCGTGCTTCCATAAGCGTCTCTTTCAACAATGCTTACACGAGAAGGTCCTAGCCAGTGCATATGCATACAAATGCACAGCTATATGCCATACCAAGTTTACGCATATGGGTACCGTACTCCACCTATTTTCAAAGAAAAAACACCCCTGAGGGTGTCAGCAGTCATCGTCAACAACTGCAAACATCATTACCATATCAGTGATACTGACAGAACACATATATGTTAGCTATATTTGTTTAACTAGCCACAGCATCAAGAGCATGAGACATTCCCGCCTCATTGAAAATTTGTATATGTATTGTAAATTGTATTTTCTTACATGGATCCCTTAGGCCATGATTATTTTGGGAAAGGTGTAGGGTGTTTTCAATTCCAAGCTTCCCGCAGGACCCTCTCTCTCTACGCACGATACAAAAAAGAAGCTATAATTTGTTTCGGCTATACAGTGCTTCCTAGACCTCACACCTTAGGGGGAAACTGTTAACACTGGAAAATCATACAACAAAAGACGACATTAATTAATGTTAGGCAAAAGGATTTATAGGGTTGGAAGACATTACAGAATCTGGAAAGCATTTCAAAATCTCTAAGGTCTAAGGAAAATCAAATTTGAACTACTCTTAAATGCTATTTGCACGCATAATCCTTTGTGAAGAGCACCTTCCGCGCGCCTTTTTGTCTGATATGCGCGCAATCCTGGGAGTGATAAAATTTCACTATCCGGGACCACACAAAGCGAAGGACAAGTGATTTCTTACTTGAAGCCGCCTAAGGACAGCCACCAACGCCTCCTTAGACACTATGTGAGCACACAATGGAATATTTGGAGCACACAAAGGAATCATACCCCTCTCTTAGGTCACCATCCTCTATGTACCAAGAGAGGGAAGGGAGGATTTGAAATCTCCTATATAAGGACACCATGAGATGAAGAATTTGTGAACACATTGCTATGATGGCCAGAATTTCCCAAGAAATACCAACAATGTGTGAGCTAGAGCTGAAGATAGAGGAGGACTCAATTGTTGGCCATCCAACAAGTTTATTCCAACATAGTAGAGAGAGAGAGAGACTGCACCAAGGCAAGCTTGGTATAAAAACATCCTTGCATCGAGACCTAGAACCATTGTCTAGGGGCCCTTTGGAAAGAGGGTAAATTTTCACTCTTATTACTACCAGCGCTCAATAAGGGGGCCTAGAGCCACCGTTCGTATTATTGTTTTTATTTGACTCTTTTTAGAGCTCATGTTTATTTGTTTTTAGTTTTTAGTTTAGTTTTTAGTTTCTATATGCATGTTATTTCTCTATCTAGTATGCTTATTGATTCTAGCTTGTTCCACTAACTTTCTTGACTCCACTTATTTTTCTACATGTTACCAATAACTTAAGTGGGTATACCACACCCCTTAAGTTGGCGTGATTTCATACATACGTGCACCAAACACACTACAACAGCCCTTGCTCTCTTAACTAGGTGAGATGACTTACTCACTAACCTCTAACATGCTTTCAATGATTGGGCTTGATAAGTTTAAAAATAATTATTATTGTTATTTATGAAGGTGGCATAGTATTCAATCATATAGGATTTCCCTTTATCCCCCTCTCTTATGAAATCATACCCCCCCCCCAGCATTATAATCTCTCTTATATCACAACTAGTGATGTATTTTTATTTAATCAATATATGTATAGGTTACAGTGCTAGGCTCGCCAGCCTTTGGCCAATATAAGCTATCCAACCCAAAGCATATTGGCTTACCAACCTATTTGACATCTATATAATTACATTACAGTTAGAGAGAATTAAAACTACGATGTTACAAGTTGACTCTCCTAGCCCACTCCAAGATTCATCCAATCTTTCATATGTCATGTTTGAACAAGGTTGCAAGATCAAATTTCAAAGTGAAGGCCAACCTACCAAAACTTAATGAAGAAGTTTATGTTTGGCCCAAACCTAAAGTAATATTGGATACTAGAGTGTTAGTTGTGCCAACACATTATCAAGGAATACTAATCTAGTGGGAAAGATACACAAATAGAAGATTCCACAAGGGAACCAACAATGACTCTATGAAAATTTCCTCATATTCACCCTTAAGGACAACATTTCTTTCAAGGCGAGGGGAATATTAGGGACCTACCTTAATCCCCTTACTTAGAATACTTTATTGATGTATGAGGTCACTTGCCTCAATAAGGTCCACTAAATAATTAGTTAATAGTCACTCATTGTAAAAACGATCATCTTTATTAATTAATAAATTCCAAATTATTTAACAAGCATTCATCTCCCATTTCTTGATCCATATGTTGGTGGATTTCAAAAAAAATCTAAAATGATGCAAGGAAAACACTTCAAAACACACTGAATTCATTGCATGTAGAAACTCATCCACTTGTATTTGTTATAGATTTGGATCAATCGGTTTATTTTAGTAATATAAATATAAATTTCATTTTCCAGATTGAGAATTATAAGAAATTAGATAGATTCCTTTGTTGGGCATTGTAACACCCTTCAGTGAAAAGTAAATATTTATGGTTTTCAAAATTTTGTGGTTTTCATTAATCGTAGAATCTGGATTATCCACAGTATCATAAAACAATGGTCGACGTTTCAAATCCCAATGGGCATCCATCTTCAGGACGAGAACCACATCAATTTTCGAATCCCAATGGGGATCCATATTTAATTTACTTTTACTTTTACAAGTCTATTTTTAGACTATGACTACTTTTAGACATGATGATCATATTTCAGAAGTTACAGGATGCTATTTGTGGATGGTTGATCAAGTTGGAAAAATAGATGAAATTCTATTTTTAGAATATTGGGCGAATTCTATTTATAGATCGCCAATCTAAAAATAGATGCCTGTCGATTATTATTATCTCTTAATAATAATCAGACTCTAAACAACAACTTATTCTCTTGGAGCACTTCAGTTCAGTGCACAGATGTGGCACATCAGCTGATAGAAGGAATTATGCTATTCTTAAGGGTTTACTGGATCTAATGCATGGAGGACTCAGTTAGAACTCAAGTGGCAGAGTTATGACACAGTTGGAAGAAGTAGTTATGGAGTTGTATTTATTTTAACTCAGTTAGACTCAGTTGAGCTAATTATATCTAGTCTAACTAATTGATACACTAGTGAGAGTGGAGTGAATTAATTAGTTAATTAATTCACAAATAATAACTCAGTAATCAACTGAACAATACAGTAGTTAACTACAATGCATGGCATTTTCAGTGGAGACCAGTGGAGAGATAGGTGAAAGGGCAAGATAGACTATCTGTTGTAACTATAGTGATGCATTGATTGCATCACACACTCAGTGGAGATGCCAATGAGGATTGTGCAGTCAAGGATGGAGTAATTCGAATTCATTTAGAGCTATTCTTCAGCAGAGATTGCACAGTGGAGTTAGGCTAGCAGGTGGCATAGATCAGTGCATGGATTTGCAAGATTGGGCCTTATTAGTGTATGAAAATTGTACTGTACTGAGAGCTTGTGATAAGCTTTGTATGCTTGTATGATATTGTCATATGATCTCCATGTTACATAATATATAGTTGGGGTTTTCAGCTTTAGGCTTTCCCAGTTAAAAACTGTGTTATGTGCGATTGAATATTTTTGTTTATGCTTCACATGTGTGTGCAATTAATTTTTTCTGAAAAAGATTAACAAGTGGAATAGATTCAATATCTTGCATAAAGTTAAATAGTGTGAGATCAGGTGGATCTTGGACATATGCATGCTTAGTGCATATAATTTCTACAACATTAGTAATTTGTTATGAATTATGGTATTACATTAGTAATCTTTTATGAATATTGGTAAATCCTATGTAAAGGAAGTAGAGAATGTAATGTTCAATAAAATCTCTATTGTATTAATAGTATCAATTTATTATAAAATGATGGTAAAAATATCATAAAAGAAAATTGTATGAAATGGGGTTTTGTGTGAAATAAATATTAAGGGATATAAATTAAAACTAACGTGATTCTCGTGAAACCAATATTACTACTATTTTAGGAAAATATTAATTTCATTTGTTAAACAATAGCTTGTCAGAGCGGAATGATAAGTATTCTTATGTACATACTTAAATAGAAATTCCATTACAAGGGAAGCAGATCCCATGATTGATTGAATTGACAACATGGGTATATTGCCTAGTCTTAGAGAACCAATAAGAGTTAATAAAATCTATTTGAAAAATGGGTGCCCTAAATAAATCATAATTTGAGAACCTGCAAATAACTAGACAAAAAAATAAGGGAAAATATAGACTGAGTTACAAATTGGTAATAAGGGTAGGAAAATTTCCTATGGCCGAACGTTTAAAGAATAAATGGGACATTCTAGGTACTCATCTAGAAATTTGGGAAATTGTATATCTAGTAAATAAACATAGTCTTCTTTGAAAAGAGGTGAGAAATGGTTAAACTTTCCATTAAGTATATACTCCTTGATAATTATTGCAAAAGAGATACACAACAAAAGTTCTATAATGTCATAGTCTTCTTTGAAAAGAGGTGAGAAATGGTTAAAATTTCCATTAAGTATATACTCCTTGATAATTATTGCAAAAGAGATACACAACAAAAGTTCTATAATGTAACAGTTAAGGTAATTAACATAAATATGTTTGAATTCATTCATATTAATAATAATGTTACAAAACAAGCACTCGAATATCATTTATGCAATGGAAATAATACAACCAAGGAACTAGAACTGCATGAATAAGAAGAGCAGTAGAACTTTCGACCACATAAAAAGTGCAAGAACCTTTTTAGCTTTCGAAAAGAAAGAATGATGGATGTGTAGCAGACAGATAGCTCAATGCAATACAATGCCTTGGAATAATAATTTTTAAATTAGAACTATTTGCAAGAAGGTAAATAAATTGTAGTGGTTTATCAATCAATGCATATGAACTAGTTGAATATACATCACTTTCTCCAAGGATTTGAGACTGCATGAAGCAGTAAAGAATACCCATGTTTGAGACTATACATAGGATAGTAATTTATCAAAATTATTTTTATTCAACTGCACATAACCAATAAAATGAAAATTATCTCTTTAAACAATGATCGAAACTCTTGCCTAAGGACTCAAGGGTTCTAGCATCATGGAAAAATAACCATATAAACTACCAAACCTAATGTATAACCAGAAGGAGACTACTTATGAGGGTGACTAGAAACCCTTTGTAGGGTAAAAATCCTTTTGGACCTGTAAATGAAAGAAACAACCAACAAGCAACTCGTTAGAATGAAACCTTGACTTTTAATATCCATTGTAGCTTGAACCTAGGGAAACAAGGGACGTAATATTGTACCCGTCAAGAGCATAACACAAAAACCAAAATTTAGAAGGTTTATCTTTGTGGAAGAGAAATTCCTATAGGAAAGGTAATAAATAATGAGTGAGTAATAAACCCACCTAGAAAATTTTTCTAGTTCCCATAAGGTTAACCTTTCCGCCACAAAGAATGGAATACTTAGATTTTTGTATTAGAAATACAATACAGTGAAATGTTCATAGTTTAGAAGACCTCTGGGGAATTATTCTTACCTAGCTGGAGACCAGAGATGGCATGCATGCAGAAGCCCCTAGAATGTTGCGAATTGGAATAGTCAACCCTAGAGAAGGCATCGAAGAAAATTCAGGTGAGTAACTAGTAAACCAAACAACCAAAGAATACTGAAAGTGTTGTAGAAAAAACCTTGTTGTGCATGAAATGCCTTTTGTGGACATAAGTGATCCCTCTAGTTATAACAAGAGGATCTAGCAACAAATGATGCAAATATATGCAACCTTTCCTAAATTATGATAAAAAAAACACGAAGGAGGATAGATGTCCTACCTCTTTCTAATGTTGGTGCTTGCCTTTGATGTCAGCCTTTCTTCTTTCTCTTCCATGCTCACAGTCTCCTCTCTGTCGGTGAAGACAAATGCCTATATGAAATAAAAAGTGGAGACAACAAATAGATAGAAATCATAAAAATATCTAGTAGTATCATATCAAGGAGCACTACAATAAACATGTGATAATAGACACATTTATTGAAAGGAAACACACAATGCATTATTAATAGAATAATAAAGGGAGAAATGCAACTAGAAGCCTTGATTTTGGATGCCTCTTTCATGTGAGACTCCAAGCTCTAGCCTCAACTCTTCAAACATCTTCCTCCTTCACAGATGGGCAACAATTGGGCAAGCTTCATCTCATAGGATGGAAACCAACCATTAGCAGATGGTAGGGGTTTCATTTATAGGTAAGGAGAGGGAGTTGAGGATCCATAACAGGTGGGAGGAATTCCACATCTTAAGGGAAATATCCATGGCCATGAATTGGAGGACTTGCTCCTATCATCAAAAACCTAAAACCACATTGTCGTTCTCGAGACTTCTAGTAAGGGAATCTTCTCCTCCATTTTTGGGAAAATTGCCTGAAAAATACCAGCACAGATTTTCCTGAAAAAAGTCACGTTGTTAGCGCTAGACACATGTTTTGCAAAGGGTTACAAACAGAGGTCATAAGTGGTGCAGAGTGCATTGGGCTTGTAAAACAAGGTTTTTAAAAAGCTTTCTATAATCTTTTTAAATCAAGTCTTCTTTCACTTCTTCAAGGATGTTTTAAACATGTTTTATGGAGAACATATTTTGTGGCACTAGTGGCATGATGGCACAAAGTGAAGTGTGACAAAATATTGTATAACATATGTCCCCTAAAGCATAAAGTTAGAATGGGAAGTGATGGCTAAAGTGATTTACAAGTAAAGGCAAGGACTTTAGAGAACCACTGTCAGGAGACTTGCAAATAAAACATGATACAATGTATATGACATATCTAATGTAAGTATGCCTAAGAATACATATATGAGCAAGAAACTAACAATACATGGATCCATGGAATGGACGTATCCATCCAACTGAAAAGGATCATGAATATATGAAGACATTAATTCATGTCATGGGCGCAACCATCTGAATAGAAAGGATCATGTGTACAATCTTGAATAAATCCACGCAACCTAGATTTATCAAATGAAACCATCCAAAGTATGAATATGACCATGTGAATAGATGTGTTGAAGTCGAACATGGTAGAAACTACTTGATTATCAGTCAATGATGTAAATTGTTAACAGGAATGAGAGAAACCACCAATGATGATTATGGCTCTCAAGGTACACTAGCACAGTCCATGAGTGTGAATAATGAAGTCAAAGTCGAATGCTTGCAGAATCATTCGATCGAAGGCCAATGATGTGATCCTATTGTCGAATGCGAAGAATATACCATTGAGGCATGCAAGCTCCAAAGTACTAAAAAGGAAATTTCTAGATCATCTTCTTGGATAATGAGATAGAGTCGACAGGAAGTGATCCATCGAAGGAGGGCCATAATGTTTCCCACATCATCGACACGAAACATAGGATTCATAGAGTTGATAAGAGTGATTTAGGACTGATTTAGAGAAGGTAAAACATGGTATAAGTGGTTTGAATTTGCAGATGGGGAATTCTCTTGAACATATCAATGACACATAGGCTATAATTTGGCATCATTCGACTCAAAATGGGATCAAAGGTCATGATGACAAAAAGAGATAATCGAATGAGAGGAAAATGGATTTCCCAAACCCAGGAAGGCAAGTGACGAAGTGAGGATGTCCCAAACCCGACACAAGATACAGAAAAGTGTCATGTTCAAGAGCGACATGTTGCCTTTAAGATGAAATATAGGATATGTGTTTCCTTCCATTTCCCCCCACCATTTCTAGTGAGTACCTCATTATTTTTTATCGCAATATTGAATATGATACCATACGCTTAGCGTATAAGTTCACCCTTCAGATGAATCCATCCTATTAAGTTTAACGAGCCTTAGGAAGGAGTGACTCGGTCTTATCATGGTGACAATTCCTTCATCATTTAAGTTTTACGAGTCTAACAGAGGGGTAACTAGACATATTTTTCATGTTTAGGGAGTTTGAAAAATAGGCAGAAAAGAAAAATCCAGATGTCCCTTTTCGTAAATAGTCTCTCGAATTCAAAAAGGTAGAAAACAATATTGAAGAGAACCTCTTAGTCATGTTTGGATAAGGTAATCCTTTTTCAAAATTATTCTATCTTGTTAATCAAGGTTTCCAGTGATTTCAATATGGAATTGACTGAGATGTCAATATTCTTGAGATGCCCAATTCCAGATGATGATGTCACGGCTCTTGTTTTCACAGGGATACCATCAATGAAGATGTCAAGTCACGAAGAATTCAAACCACTAATGAAAGAGTTCCTAAGATGATCTAACGTTGCATGCACTTGATGATATAGACCTTAACCCTTGATGACATATGGATTCATACACTTGATGATGTCATACACTAAATGAATGACCACAATTAATGATGGTACTTGATGAAGGTTGCAAGACTAGATGATGACATGAAATACTCATTTTATGGTTGGAAGACTACCTTGGAATTATCCTATTGATGTTTCACTATAACATATCAGTTCACCATTATGTGATGACATAGATGATACACTCATTGATGGACACTATCAGGATGACGTGGATGTCCTACATGATCCTATGGTGACTGTTAACACTGGAAAATCGTACAGCAGAAGATGACATTATCTAATGTCAAGCAGAAGGATTTGCAGGGCTGGAAGACATTATAGAATCTAGAAAGTATTTAAAAATCTCTAAGGTCTAAGGAAAAATAAAATTTGAACAAGTCCTAAATGGTTTTGCGTGCATTATCCTTCGTGAAGAGCGCCTTTGCGTTCCTTATGGACGGAAAAGCGCGCAATCTTGGGAATGGAAAAATGTCACTTTTCGGGACCACACAAAGAAAAGGAAAAGTGATTCGTCACTTGAAGCTACCTAAGGACAACCACCAATGCCTCCTTAACCATCAAGTGATCATAGAATGGAATATTTGGAGCTCACAAAGGAATCATACCCCTCTCTTGGGTCACCATCCATAATCTACCAAGGGAGGGAAGGAGGATTTGAAATCTCCTATATAAGGCCACCCTGAGATGAAGGATGGGTGAATACATTTTTATGCTGGCCAGAATTCCCAAGCAATAACAGCAGTGTGTGATCTAGAGTTGAAGATAGAGGGGACTCAATTGTTGGCCATCCAACAAGTTTAGTCCACCACAGTAGAGAGAGAGGGAGACTACATCAAGGCAAGCTTGGGATAAAAGCATCCTTGCATCGG
Organism: Pinus albicaulis; assembly: GCA_034641835.2. NCBI lineage: Eukaryota > Viridiplantae > Streptophyta > Pinopsida > Pinales > Pinaceae > Pinus > Pinus albicaulis. The sequence goes on along the minus strand of CM076570.1, from coordinate 104,977,169 downwards.
GACTTAGAACCCATGTTCTAGGTGCCCTTTGGCAAGAGGGTAAAGTTTCACTCTTATTCCTACCAGCGCTCAATAAGAGGGGCCAAGCACCACCGTTCATATTATTGTTTTTGTTTGAATCTTTTCAGAGATCGCGTTTATTTGTTTTAGGTTTTTTAGTTTAGTTTTAGTTTATATATGCATGCTATTACTCTATCTAGTATGCTTATGATTCTAGATGGTTCCACTAACTTGCTTGACTCCACTTCTTTTTCTGCCTGTTACCATTAACTTAAGTGGGTAGACTACACCCCTTAAGTTGGTGTGATTTCGTACATATGTGCACCAAACACATCCTAACAAGATTGGCATCTCCACTAACGTTTATTACCAAGTTTATGTGGTTGTGAATTTTTTTTGCAGAGACCTCTATATGTGTTGTGGAGTGGAGTTGAATTTCCACTGATTTCTCTTACAGTCCCTAATTCATCCCAAGTGACAGATTGAAGTAGAACAACTCCAAAAAAATTATTTTGCAAGACTTTACATGCTTTTTCTTCCTATATACGCGCCCAGGGCGTGCGTTCAGAGCTGACCCGCGCACATACATCGCACCTATTTCATCCTTTTGTGCACAAAATACAGAATGAGAAATTTCTCCCATGTTTCTATATTTTCCTGCTTGTAAAGTGCTTGGCAGCCCCTAATACACCTGCCAGCACTAGTTGTGGTACCCCGCAGCTTGCTAAAGCTCACTCTTAGCTGCCTTTTGTAGGTTTAGTGTCAGTTTTATTTCAAGTTTATTTTTACAAAGTTCACACATAGTTTAAGTAGGGGGGGGGGGAATAACTTGCATTCCGAAAAAAATTTATGTTTTGAAAATTTTGGTACTAACACACCTAGAAAACTAGCCAAAGTAAGTGGTCCAAGACCATCCATGCATAGCTAGTTTTCATTTTTCTAGTGTAAAAGTTTTAGTTTAGTTCAATTTTTGCACTAGGATTTTCGGGACTAGGATTGAATTTTTTATAGAAGAGCAAGTAATCAATGCTACCTTTGCACCCTCCAGTGATCCTAGGTAAGCATACGAATTCTCCCTATTCACAGTTTGATCACATAGATTAACTAGGAAAAATAGAAAGTGGCCCATAATTCGCACATGTTTTTCTTTTGAGAAAGGAACAATACAACATAGTTTAAATAGAGGATTTTGTAAAGGATCATCGAATATCCACACGTTCAAACTATGTGCTCATCCACTTTATGCTCACACACATCCACTCACTGAGCGAAGCAAAGATACCTAAAACTAACTTAACCAAACTCACTAAATTATCCCCACAAGGGCCACAAAAGAATTTATAGCTTAATTTAGGATCAAGAAGGTAGGCATCCAATAAGCTGCCTTGATCATTCTTCATCTTGAAGCATAGAAGTTGATTGTTTAGGGAGCTTCAAATCCACCTATCATCCCACATAGTTAGGATCAAGCGGGTAGGCATCCAATAAGCTGCCTTGATCATTCTTCATCTTGAAGCATAGAATTTGATTGTTTAGGGAGCTTCAAATCCACCTATCATCCCACAAAAAGGAAAAACTGACACAGCAGAGACCCATTTCAAAGGGGGTTAGGCTTAGGCGCAGTGCGGGCAAGTATCAGTCAGGGCTACCTAACTTGGCTGATACTCGGTACTGTTAGCTGACTTACCAAGAAGCCCAAGACTCGAATGCTCACATGGGATGGTGGTACTTAGTGACCAAAACTAGGGCATCCTTTCCCTATAGGTGATGGTGCAAGCAAGTGCCAAACCCTCTACCCTTACCTTGGTGGATTTTCTTCGGCTGACTGGGGGCGTCGCCAGCTCTTACGAGACGTTGTGTCAGAACTCGCAAGATATCTTCTCAAGGCCCAGTTACATTTGAGTGTGTGAAGATGAATACATCTTCTAGGATTTTTAGTATCATACGCAAACAACAAAACCCACTTTTTTGATTGTTTGATCACATACATTAATTTAAAGGGATAATTTATTTTATTTTCGCTTTGTGATATGTATGTGACAAGAATTTTTCTTTGATCATAGACTCTATCCTCTCATTTTTTTTCCAAAACCAAACCTGGTCGACACTAGAATGGACCCAACGAGACGTCATTGATCTAGACATCTTTTGGACCTCCCCCCATTACCGGGAGGGGTTCTAGGTCTTTCATCATTTAGGCATAAAAGATGGAACGCTTCCACCATTATTGGTTCATCCTTTACTGGTGCATCCTTAGTTTGGAACCCTAGTCGATCTCCCAACACCACACCAAATACCACTCCTCCCACAGCCCCTAGGGGGTAGAGGATTGCATCCCATTCGAGAAGCCAGCCGAATACACAATAGGGTATGTCGCAGACCAACCCTCCTCCTAACCAGAACTTTGTGTTTTCGCACACTGCAATGGCGTCAACCTCTCAGTCACCTACTTAGCTTCATTGAATCTACCTAATTTAACCAAGCTAATGAATTACCCATCGCACACAACCCTACATCGCCTCCCATGCCCACGAAGCTCCCTTCGGATATTCCAAATTTCGAAGGAAAGCAAGCGGAAGACCCAGGTAATCCATGACCTTCCACCTATGTACTCATCGAACGGTATCATTGACAACACTATTCGATTGAGACTATTTCAACACATTGTGACTGGAGTAGCCGCGAAGTGGTACGTGGAGAAACCTTCAGCTTCACATGGAACCTTTAGCGCCCTCGCCACCATGTTCCTAACATATTTTCAGTTACCCATTCACCATGATTCCAGAATTGAATTACTGACTCATTTTAGGCAAACCACCACCGTCCATATCTGGAACCATCTACATGAGTGGTGGAAGCATCGTATTTTATGTAAATCTAAACTCAACGATCGGGTTCTTTTATATTTTTTCCTAAAAACTCTTATGGAAGATATTTCAAAGGATGTGGCACAGCAAAGGCCCACATCCGAAAAAAATTCCATCAGCAAAGCCCAACAGCTTGAGCTTATTTATATGCAGTCAAAATACATCTACAACATCCTGCCTAATGCCCTGCACCTGCAAACTTATCAAGAATTTCTAAGCACGTAAAAATCTACAGACGGACTAATTGGGTCATTGACCCAAGGATACCTAGGCAGCAACAGTCAAAACCCTGGTTATGTGTATAATTCTACCCAAAACGTAACCCAACCCAGTTTTCAAATTCATCATATGCCTCAATAAAATTTGAACAATAGGGCATCAGCGTATCACCAGGGAGGACCTTATCCTCCATCTCAAGGAACCCAGTATGCAGAAAGAAAAAATAATGGAAGATTTCCCTACCTATGTATACCAATGCAAGAACCTTTCCCCCATCAAGGGACGATAAACACTCAACAGAAAAATAAAGATGACTCCGGGAAAATCATCCATGAAATCTACATGACTGGTGAAGAGATGTTTTCCCAAACTCGGAATCGTAATTACGACACCCCACCAGACACCAATATGTTAGGGGAAAGTACCAGTGCACCGATTGCACCTTTGACCATTTCAAATATGCCTCTAGAACCCTTGCCAAAAATGGTGAAGGGACCCAATAGGCGAGTAGGAAACTACTCCAAAGCGGCCCATAATTATAGTATCATGGACAATTTAACACAATCTCCTGCTACAATGTCAGCTTTGGGAGTATTGTAGTCATGCCTAAAACAATGGAAAGCCCTACTTTCCATGTTAGGCACTATTGAACCTGTCGATACGTGCCTAATGGCTTTTGACTTAGACAAAGCCACCCTTAGGCTTCCTTCCATTGTCGCCTTCCAGATACTAGTGTCGGTCCAGAATATCACAATTCACCAATGTGTCATAGACGAAGGTGCATCCTCGTGCATCATGTCCAAAAATGTTTGGAAGAATTTAGGGTCTCTCGAACTAAAACCCTCAGTCATTATGCTTAGAGTATACGACGATCGTCCATCAACCCCCGTCGGCCTCTACCAAAATTTCCTAGTCTACTTAGATGGGAAGATGGTCCACATAGACATTGAAGTCTTGGACGCTCACCTAGACTACAATATACTCCTTGGGTGGAGTTATATGTACGCCATTCCTGCCATAGCATCCTTAGTCTTTCACATCGTGATGTTCCCCCAAGAGGACCACATCATTACTGTAGACCAATTGACGCATAGCGAGAAATGACCCCTAAAAAACACTGATGTAATCCTACCCTACGTAGATACGTCCTCGGATGCTCTCTCATGGTACCAAGAATATGGCCCCGGCCAGTTCAAACTATCGTCCGTTCTAGGGTCATTCCTAGGAGATCCTCCCATAATCCCTGAGTCATCGCCCGATGTCACAGGGGCTCTGGTTTTCATGATGTCCACATAAAGCACCAAATCTAGTTAGGTCACGGACACAAGTAGTAATGTCACCGAGTCATTGGCCACGGTAGCCTCTCTAGCCTGCGCCACCTCCCAAACCCCTTTCCTCTACCCCCCAGCTGGTTTCATCTCCCAACACATTTTGGCAACACTGGCATTACCAAACATATTATTGGCAATACCAGTTTGGTACCTCATTCCCCCAGCAGGAACAGGAGCCACCCATGTCAATGCCATAAGATTGAAACCCCTCAGTCCCGAGGAGGCCCCACTCATCCTCGAAACGGCTGAAACCACCCCTGCAAAGGAAACTGGCATTGCAAAACCAGTGATCACGGCCAAGAAAACCGAGAAGAGAGGAAAGAAGATGGTGACCCCTGTCATATAATGGGAATCACTAGTCTGTGCCATATGCGACGTAATATGCCACCCTACCCATATATGTCTGGAAATGGATTAATTAAAACCACTCCTTGGATTTGAGACAGACATCGCGATGCCCCGTTCTCGTAAAAAGGAACCTACCACCAAAGTTAAAGGCAAAGCACTGCGTGCCTGTAGTGTCCTATTTTTCCTAGTATATTTTTTTCACTCCCATTAAGGGTTATTTTTGATGAGTTATATATATATATATGGAATATTGATCACTAGATTGAGGAATAACATTTTATATATACATGATTGTATTTCCTCTTTATGTTTATGTATGTCATAGTGATCACTATATTGGGTAACAATGCTTTATATCCATGGTTTATGTATGGAAGATTGACCTTTGGTTTGGGAAAAATGTTTTATATAGTTGTATTTTCCCTTATGTGTGGTATATTTTATTATGTGTTTTATATGATGTTATGCATGTGTCTCTCTTTTTGCATCTGACATGTGTATCAGGTGTATGACATGGATGGAGAACCTGGATTGAGACACATAGACCCATGGATGCTCATGGTTATGTGGGAAAAAAAAAAAATTGGTTAAATTATGTTTTATGGATGGTACATGACTTGCATGATTATATATATGTCTAACATTGTACTAAGCAGGATGTGGTAGGGGACCAGATCATTTTCCAACAAGGATAAATGACTGTGGAAGTCATTTCTTCAAAACCCAAATGACTGTGGAAGTCATGCACCATTCATGGTAAAATGTGGTTAAGTTAATTTAATTATGAAATTCATATGATTCATTTGATCTATGAGATTGTGATGTGTGTAGGTATTCAAACAAGGCCTTACCAACGAACCATCAAATGGGTAAAAGCTCACAATCAGTATCATAAGGAGAAACGTGGAGTTTCAAAGCACAGTAGATGAGAAAGCATGGAAATTAGGGCGTGGAGTCCTAAATCCAAGAAATATAAAGACGTGGAGTCTTGTATATTTAGGGTGCGGAGTCCTAAATATTTAAAAAGATCAAGTTATGGAATCTTAGATCTTTGGAGTAGATCAGGGCGCGGAGTCCTCAATCTACTAAGGCACGGAGATGCATGAAATAGGGGTGTGGAATCCCTATTCTCCAAAAGAAAAATACCACTCATGGATAAATCTCAATCTGAAAATTTAGGAATGACTTTCTAAAAATAGAAAGTCATGTCTAGCATCTCAAGCATGACTTTCCAAAAATAGTAAATCTCCTTGCATAAATTGGTAATCAAGCACATTTGAAGGAAATTAACTTAACTTATCTTTAATCAATCCTAATAGTTCAATATTGACTTAATCCTCAATATTATTATTATTATCATTATCTTTTATGAGACTATGATATTTTATTAAAAGGGAATTACAAATTAACTTTATCCATTCAATCAATTCACACCTATCTCTTTCATGACTATCATGGCTCTATAACTCTCTCTATTTTAAATATTACATTGCACTCTCTTTTATGCACTCATCTAGGAATGGCATATTCCTCTTACACTCATTAAAGATATGTCATAAAATATTCCTCTTACACTCATTAAAGATATGTCATAAAATATTCCTCCTACACTCTCTTTAATGCATATGTTACACTCTCCTTAAATAAGGCATGCATACCTCTCCTTAATGGCATAAGTTACACTCCTCTAAATGGAATACAATGCATGCATATTACTCCTCCTTTATGACAAGAATTGGTTTCTCCTCCTATATATGAGTCTCATGTATTCTCACTTGAGGAAGGGAGGGTGATGCCAAGAGTGGAAGAGACTTGAGGAAGGTTGTGAGAGATATGGAGAGTATCCAATTTCTTCCAAAAAAAATCTGGATTCCTTACTAATCTACTAAGTGTCTATTGAGGTTGAACATGAGTGGTATTTTGAGGAAGTGAAAACTACCTTCCTGAGTTGCCTTGCATCTCTCTCTCTCTACTGTTGTATTGTGATACTGGTTGTGAGCTTTTGCAGCTCGGGGGTTCCAAGGGGAGAAGTTATTCTTGGATATGGTTGGGAGGAAAACCGGGTGGTTCATGATGAGTTGGTAAGGATATTGGCATTGGAGCATACTCTTATTGGAGCTGGAGCATACATCCATCCTCTTGGAGTGTACAAATTCATTGTCAGGTATGTGGGTCAAATTATATTATGCATGTTTTTTTTTTTTTTTTTCATAAGCTTTTGCTTGTTTGGTTGTTTGCTGAAACTTACATGTATATGAAGTGTTGCACCAAATGTGAGGAAATTTCGTAATGATTGTTGAAGTATTTTCTTGTATAATGTTGAGTCGATTGAAAGAAGGCCCTAATGGATGAATCTTGTACGCTGTTATGAATTGGATGAAAATGTTTTAATGACTTAATTTCTATTCTCCTTCTCTTTTTAAAGCTCTAGATAAGTTTTCATACTATGTGTTTGATAGAAGTCATAAATGAGAATGTAGGATTCTTGGGTAGTTGTTGTTTTCAAGAATCGCATTTCTGGGCATTCCTGCTGCGATTCAGCTCCACTTCAGGGGATATCCGTACCAAAAGGCCATTTCATCCCAAGTTTGATTCCAAAAATCAAGGTTTCGGACATCAATTCTCAAATCTGCTCTGTTTTGCAGATTTTCTGTTGCATGTAGAACCGCCTGTTGTTTTGTTTTGCTGTTTGGTTCTTTTTATATTGGAACTGCCTGATAATTTATAGTGATGAATCTGATATAGGCTAACCACTTGGAAAAAAATTTTAAAATTATAAATGGTTAATAATTCAAAATTTTAAATAACCTTATGGCAACTTGTTTTATGACTGCCAACTATTTGTCAAAATTCCTCAATGGATGTACCTTACAACATTCTGAGCTATGTTTGAAATTTTTAAATATTTATATTCATTGGTATAGATTCAACAATGAATATGGTTGATAGTCTATTAATATCTTAAGTTCAATTATTGATACTACTTACAAAAAAAAGTCATGTAACTTCGGATTCATGTTAGCTAATTATTGTGAAAACACCTTAAAGAGATAATGGTTGTAAGTGTTTGACAAAATGTCTCAATGGCTGTACATTTCATACTTGTAAATTGGTTTTCATAATGTTCAATGGTTGCATCTGATTACGTTTATGAACCGTCCATAAAACAAAAGGCTTAAGCTAATTTAAGATTTGCAATCAAGGTATTTCTAGTATAATAACTCATTGAGTTAAAGGGTCTTGCTGAAAATTCAAAATTGCAGTAAGTAATTTGTTGAAATATCAGCTCTCATATGAATTCCTAATTATGGGATGCCAACTCTATATAATTTAAATTATCCTTTTAAGAAAATAATTCATAAGCATGTTATTAGTCACTCTTGAACACATTTAATTACAATAGAATTAACAATTAGCTTATTGTAAATTGTGGTTCATAAAGGTTGACATTTATTCATCCCACTAAATCATTTATATTTTAAGGGTGATTTTAGTCTTGAGAAGCAAGTATTATGGTTGTATTTTTTTGGATCTTGATAAACCTTGAACTTTGTAGCTTTGAAGATAAGTTGGAAGAATTTAGGGTGTAGTGTAAAGGACACCAATAACTTCTATATAAAAAAATAAAAAAAAATAAAAAATAATAATAATAATAAATAAAATAATAAAATAATAATTTAAAAAAAAAAAAATATATCGCATTTTGATTTAATATAATATTTCTCTATAATAATTATGGTAGGTAAGGTGGGACCTTACAGTACCAATCACACATGTGCTCTCTGCAAGAACTAAAAGAACTATACCCAACATTGCCTAGAGATCCCACAATATAGGGATGCCTTACATGCCATCGAGTGATCCTATCAAGAGGATCCCCCCACCCAGGCATCCAGAAATGAGCCTCGTACCATCCTATACCTACAGGAACGACGAAGGGCACAAGAAATACCCCCAGTCATGCCCCCTCCTGTTATATGTTTCACACTGTATGATGAACATGGTCACTTCCTCAAAGAGTGCACAGCCCTGAAACTCATCCACAAATGGTATCCTATAAAAAGGGTTTACTACGTCAGATTGCGGGCAGCGCAATTCACATGTCCATTATGCACTGGTAATCACCTTTTGGAGAATTGTCACTATATCCCCCGATTCTGACTAGCCCTTTCTATTTTACACTCAGCCATAGTCCGCCTCTCCCAAGAAGATGACATGGATGAGGAGTCCACAGACAGATCCACAACCCAAGAAGATGTGACGAGCAGATCCATCATGTTCTTGTCGGTCGAAAAGTGGCCAATCAGGGAACCCCTAGTTACCCCTAACCGCTCTCTACAGAGAAGACCATCATGCACGTTATGCAAAATTCCCAATCATGCGGTCGCCACTTGTCCCTATTTTGCAGTGTTACGATGTTGGTTCCCCGCTCGACCTCAAACTGAGCATGACAGAACCCCCATATCAAGGATATTCTCCCTAATATTTCAAGGCAACCATTATGAGCAACACTGCACTTATGCCTCGCAACTTTGTCCTACCGTCAACATGAGTCATACCATAGAGAAGAGGGAATATGACCTTCGTAAGTGGTATAAAAGGTACACCATCGGGTCAACAACCCCACCCCCACAGGGGCTTAGTGGGCGAACCAGGACGACACACCAACCAAACATAACCCAGGCTAATCCAAGGATAACATGTGGACTATGCGACCTGAATGAACACCACGTCAACCAGTGCAAAGAACTGAAGCCCCTTGCAAAAAAATTTCGCATAGTCTCTTCTCTCCCTTAGAAACTTCTCTTCAATCAAGAGAAGATTATGCACACCTATTGTCAGATTTGTTCACACTTTCAACATACGATCAAATGTGTACACCTCCCCAAGTTGAAGGTGGCAAGAGCAACATCGATTCTACATTCCCCCAAAGGGTTAGACACACCTAAGCCAACAACATGGAAATGGAAGCAGAAGAAAACCTCTTCTATGACAGATCCTTTCCAAGCATCCACATTCGAGACGTTGAGTAGCGTTGATTCCCATAAAATCTACTCTATTGGCACCATGATACCATGCACTATCTGCACTAGCCAAAAACACACACCAGAGGTATGCCCACTAATGGAAACGTTCAGGCACCTCTGCAGCAGACAAAATTTCCACATACAGTAAATTGACCATCCTAGCGGGGAACCCAACCTTACGCTCACGCAGAATCCCATTACAGAGATTCTTCCCCCACCAAATTTCAATGACACGATCCACCATATATGATTCATATAATCACATATCGAAAATAGGATTGCAGCCGCCCCCACATCGCAGGATTTCCACCATATTCCTATTGCAAAAAATCAAGGTACCTTACGCTTCTACATTGATTTCCGCAAGATCCCAAATTTTCATGCCACCATCGAACTCCTTGATGATACCCAGCCTCTAGGATAGCACCTAGTACAACTAGAGCTCATCGACGAAAGCCGACGATAGTCGCTGCAACACAACAAGGCCCACAAAAAAATGGTAAAATCATCATTTGACCACCACATCAACCCTCGCTCATTCACTGAGGGAGAGCTAGTCCTCCGCTATGATTTCACAAAAGAAGCCCTAGGCCAGGAAAGTTTGAAACCTTGTGGAAAGGACCCTACATCATCAAACATTTCCTCTGACAGGGGGCATACATCTTTACAGAACTGGACGAGACATGCCTCAACAACCCTGTCAACGGCCTTTACCTCAATAAATTCTACCCATAAGGGCCAAAGCGGCCCTTTGCTACAGTGAACATACATTTTTTACCAAAATACTTATTTAAAAATGCTCAAAGTGCCATCATGGATCACCAACCTAAACCCTATTTCAGATTTGCTGATGTAGCATCAAGATGGTCCCAAAGTTTAGCCGCAGCTACCTGGGTCATCTACCACCCTGACCGATCGCCACTCTTCTCAAACGGTGTGTGCATCGGCTCAGCAACAAAAAATTAGGTAGAATATGACGTTGTCATCGGACTTATGTGAGATGCCCTCCATTGGGGCATACAACAGATGCATGTCTACCTTGACTCCTAGCTAGTAGTGCCGCAATTAAACCAAACATTTGAGACTAGAGATACACATTTGTTTAGAAACTATTTGCGTGCATAAAGATTAAGCAGACAATTTGACTATATCACATTTTCACATGTACCAAGGAGTCAAAACAAAGTAGCTAGTCGCATTGCTAACAATATCCTAAACTGGAATGCATCTTGAATAAACCATCATACAGAAAAAACCAAAAAACATAGATATCCATCAGCATAGCATCATACATGAACCGAAATAGGTGACACATCATGTAGAGCCACAAAAAATATCTGTCATATATATATCACAATGTATATGACTGAGTACAAAAATAGTGTCGCTAACCCAATGGTCAGACCAAAGATACAAAAAGTCATCAAAAATAGGGGAAGCATCCACATGGTGCTTTCCCCGTGTACAAGTATACTCTAGGGAAGTGCCCCCCCTGGACCCACAAATGCTCCCGATGCCACCACTGCATTGTCATCACCACAGAGGCTGCCACCTGACGTAAAACGGGCCGATAGTCCCTCTCACGGGCCATCATAGTCTCCAACCAGACCTCATCAAGTTCATCCATAAATCCTCGAGTAGGCATCCCCTGGGTCAAGCGGTCCACTCGACCCCAGGCATCCTCTAGAACTGGCACTCGAGAAGTCAGTTCCACAATACGAGCATCCACCATATCTACACATGCCACTGCTGCGTCGACACGAGCCCACTCGGCCACAGCCGAGCTGCTACCCTCTCCTGAAGGGCCAGCACTACTACCAGGTCCTCCAGCAACACCTCCTCCCTGACCACCCCTAGGTCACTATAGAGGATCGTGGCCAGCCAACCGAGCCACGAGGCGACCCACCTTGCCAACATCTTCAAGAGTAACCAAAACTATGTTAGTGTCACTAGAAAAACACATAAGTAAATGTATACTCAAATAAATGCAGAAAACATACACAACGTACCTATGGGCCCCCAAGCATAACCAAAAGGGAGACCCATGTCTGAATCCCCCTGGAAGTCCATCCCTGCATATGGGAATGGCAAGAACATATATGGGTTCACCTCAAACCAAGCCTCTGTCATGGCATTCCAATAACACCCCACCATGCCACCACCGCCTTGCGGCATCACCCAAGCCCACCTCCTCATACGAGGCTCCCGTGGCCCCCCAGGGCACTGCCACTACTGCCTCAGCAGGACTACCCTCTCGTACATAATGATGCACAAAATTTTGGTGAACGCAAACAACATTGATCCACTATGGACCTTCTTGAGTTGCACCACCATCCCGTCATAGCAAAAGCGGGAAAAGTCATAGAAATGCATGGACCTCAATTGACGTAGTACTCCAACCTATGAGCCTAATGCCCGATGTGGATCTAAAAACCCTATAACTCATACAATCACTACCAGAGCACACCACTCTGCTAAATTTTTCACGGATGCAATGTTGATGCACCCCTCTATAAGAGGTGCCCCACCACAGCGACACCTCTGAAACCTCTCCAGATCCTCTCTCCCAAAAGGGAGTGGATACTTCAGCACCTCACCATGAGGCAGTAACCTGATCACAAAGTACACATCTGTCTCGAGACAGATGACTAGGTTCGTCCCCCGCAACACGAACATGTTGCGCCTCCTGTGCCAGTGTCATATCAAGTAGTGTAGCAATCGATCCTGCGACCGAAGAAGCTCGTTCTCCACAAACTTCAGGAGCCCCCATTGTGCCAACTGACGGCATGCCCCAGCATCAGAAGCTAGTGTAGTACAGAGCTCAAGCCAATCCCAATCCCTCCATAATAACCTGTCATCAAAACAGGTACCCATTAGTATAGAAAAACAAAAAAATAGGAAAAAAACCAAAGGATTTTTTCGCCTCGGCTTTGCATGCCTGTCCCTCAAACAGGTGCGCTTAAGGTGCACCAAAGAAGGGGAAAAAAGTGCTTTAGCACGCTTATCCCCTAAAAATACTCACAAATAAAGCTTGCCTTTGCCCCGATCGCCCGCGCAATCTAGGGAAAAAACACCCAAAATCTGTACAAACCCAGTCTGTACAGACCCCGACACGATCAAACTGAAAAAATTAAATTGCAGGGCGTCATGCAGGTTACCTGGGAATGGTATCACTAATCCACAGTACTCAGTCTGACTGCAACGGCAAGAACTGCTACACAGAAGCCTCTGACCTCTCAAAAACTCAGCAAGTACAAATGAATTGAATTAGGGCCATATTCACCTATATATTGCCCTTTTCAAAAACTTGGGAGGACCATAACGAGATATCAGAAGGTCCATTTTCCGAACCGTAAGCTGTGTCGTGATCAGCACTCCATAACAAATAGAGGCAATCCCACATAATTGCACTCCCAAAAATTAATTTTTTAGCGCCGACAAGTATGCCGTCTCTCATCTTGTTTTTTAAACCTCGTGAATATCAATAATATTTGATAAAGAAGATGCTTTCACTTGATGTAATGTTCCCAATTTTAGCCTCAAGCTAAAATGGAACATTATAGTTAGCATATTTTATTTCTGCTTAATAAAATGGGTAAGGAGACACCTTAGCCCTCTTTTAATGAAGAAATAACACTCCTTGTGTGAAATGAGGACAAATAAGTAGCTGAAATAAACACCTAAAGGTGTGAATGGAACCGAGCTCACTTAATTTAATCATTTTTGACCAAAGTCAACAGCATTGCCCAAGGAGGAGAGGCTTCCTAGAGAAGCTATGCAGTTTTGGAGGGAAGAGATTCTCATGAGGGTGGAAACCCTAATTGGTGGGACCATGGTGGATAATATTTCTCTCACTTTATATGGAGGAGATGGCAGCCCATTTTCATTATGCTATGTTTTATATTTCAGACTTGGGTCTGCAAGCTTGCATCCCCGGGCTATTTAGCAGGGTGATGGTGCCCTCGGGCACTAGGGTGTTCCCAGTCGGGAACCCATACCTCTTCCTCAAGGAAGGATGAAGATTGAGCTACATTTCCTTAATCTGGCATTGGCCACAACTACATTCATCTTCTCCAGTGTTATTTTTGCAGCAGAGAGGACGTTGTGTTGTTGGGTGCAGCAAGAGAGGAACTCATGGAGTCTCTCTTTTCTTGTTTTCTTCAGTGGAGGAGTGATCTATTCATTGGAGGAGCTGCAAGGAGGATTCTTGGGCTTGATTTCATATCAGTGGCATGAGGCCACACTTCCATCATCTCCCACTGTGCAGTCCATGGAGGAAACTGCGTTATTTTAGAGGAGGCAGTGAGAGAGGGGTTTCAGGAGCTTCAGAGGAGGATGTTTTTGAGACAAAGGGATCAGCCCTTGTATTGGAGACATTATTAGAGGAGGGAAATCATATTTCATATCAGCCACAGCCTCATTCTTCTTTTGGTTCAGTTGCAGTGACAGCTCAGTTGTCACATTTTGGTTTTCTCTGTCATTTCTAGCAATCTTCATAGATTGGCTAGAAATCTTGCATTTCAGCTCATTTCTCATTCTTGGGCTTATTTCTTGTATTCCTTCAGCCACATATGTATTTCATTCATATTCATAAGTTATGCCTTCATATGCACTACGCAGTTGCAGCTACTCTGGCATTTTATGGAGTTGCAGCAACTCTTGTATTTCACTGCTTATTCATTGGAGGTTAGATCTTAAAGCTTGAGTGGCTTGTCCCTCATGATATTTCTTGTATTTTACTATTGATATAATAATTTAATGATGGCTGTAGAATTTTCCCTCATATGGTGCATTTAATAATTGCAGAATTATTGGTTATGTTCATGTATTGTTGTAGCTCTCTCATTGAGCCTTGTTTTAGAGATCTAGTTTGGGGAGATCTGAATAACCCATATAGATGTATTTCTTTGAGCTCATATTCTGCATAGGAGTTTTATTAGAGCTTTTATAGGGCATCCCAACAGTGATTTGTCTTATTTTTGCAGCAGCTTCCTTATACAGCATCCTCAACGACCCTGTAGCATAAATTCCCGAAGTGGAAATATTGCATATCCATAGACAGAGTCTGTGAAGGGCCACCTAGCTTCTGGATCTCACACTTCCTTGTGAAGGTGACATATCCGGTAAATTCCCCAACAATCAATCTCTAAAATAGACTTGTGATAGCTCACTGAAGAAGGAAACTGGAATATCTTAAGATATTCCCGATGGAGCAGAAAATTCCATATTTGGAATATTACAGTGGTATAAGAGCATGATCTTGGCTTAGCCTATGCCCAAGATATAATTCCATCAGCAATAGGAGATTCTCTCCAAGGAGAGGAGATTGACAGAGGAAACAAGGAAAGAGGAATGATGGAAGAGGAGGTATCCCTTCTTCTTTTCCAGACCATTGAAGAAATCATTGAAAATCTTGATGAAAGGGAAAGGTGGAAGATTTTCTGAGAGGGTGTGTTGATGAGACAAATCCTAGATATTTTCATGAAGGGTGTGGGCATTCAGCCACACATTCAAATCCACAGTGCAGTCCTTTTTTCACTTGCCTTGCAAGGGAGTAGAGGAAGAAATGAGGCCATGGGAGGAGCAGCACTGCAACTCAAGGTATGGCTCATGATTGTTGGTTTTAAGGTTCCATTTTTCATTTCCATGCAAATGCAAAAACATGTGATGCATTAGCTAAGGGTTTGATGGAAAAAATTGGTGAAACTCATTGTGTCATAAACACAAACACTTTTCATACATTGGAAAGAACCAACAGCGTTGTCACATTAAGAGGAGATCCATCACCACATGGAGGTCAAAAGGGAGCCATTGCTTCCACTAGAGAGCCCTTGTGTCTTTGCAAGGAGTTCCAAATATTTTTGCATGTGGATACCAAGACACAATTCCGGAGACATATGTAGCATTTGTTGGGGATTGTGAGATGGAGGAAGAAGAGCAGAAGCATCAACATGAAGGGATGATGAGCATTCTCCCTTATCTATTTTAGAAATTTTCTGCACATGGGAAAGAGACTGCACTGCGCAAAGGAGAGAGGGACAATCAGTCCACTCATACATGCAGTCTATTTTAGATCTTGATGTCTCACTTTTGGAGGCTTTCCATCTAGGAGGCCCTTTGATCTAGAGATGATGAGGGGAATCATGCTATTTGGTTCACCACTCATTGGATTCCGGAGGAGTGGAGACATTAAAGGATTCCATTACAGCGTAGAGAGTTTGTGGATGAGCACATGGAGGAGGGATACACTCTCTCATTTTCAATATCACCCATTCTCATTAGTTTCACTGCGCATATAGAGTTTTTGTATGGATGGAGGATAGCATCTTCATGATGCAGGATGGCTGCTCCATGTATTTTGTGAGAGAGAGGTTACTTCCTTTGGGGAAGGACTCTTTCATGCTTTGGAGTAGATGGAGGCCACTCATGCTTACATTGGCCCAGGATCGGGAGATTATTTAGAGGTGATAGTCTCTCATGGGAGGCTCATTTTTCAGAGGTCCTTACTTCTATTTGAGTTTGATCATCTACATGATGGCATGGTAGCAACTTGGAGGATGACTTTGGCATGAGGGGATGTCAAGGTAGCAGGCAGCAGCGTGATGGAGCACCATATTGCAGAATATCAGCGCTCTCTATGTGGAGGATTGATCCAAGATGGAGGACTCAGCTTTGGTTGAGTATTCCCCAGGATCTTGGTGCATGCATGATTTTTGGATGGCCTTGATGGAGATGGAAGATGCTTGGTAGATGATATGATCATCTATCATCATGGCAGACTCTTCTTGGCTAGACTTTCTAGTCTCAAGGAGAAATTATTTGCATGCAGCATGAGAGGACTTCCTAGCTATGCATTTGGATGCATACTTTCCCTTGCTAGAGGAGTTCACTTGGAGGGCATTCAGCATGATCTACATCATCATATGGATAGATGCATAGGCTGGTTGATTTTGGAGAGGTTGGCACAACCATTCCCTTACTCATTGGAGGAGAAGGAGAGCATTCAGTTGAGCCATTTCAGCTCAAGAGCTCTAGTGCATGATGGAGGAGGTATAATTTCATATTTGGTATTGTACTTCTTTTCATTGATTGAGGAGCATGATGTATCAAGGAGGCTTGTTCCTTCTTGCATTTTTTATGAGGATGTACTTGCAGCTACTTGTGGCCTTGATTTTGGCTAATTTTATGATAGTTTTTGGGGGAAGCCACATGCTTCTTAGTGTGCACCATGGGCACCAATTTGTATTTCATGTTTCATCTTATGAGGAGATGTTGTGGCAGAAAACAAGTGGCTAGTACAGCACTTTTTATTTGTGATTTTGAGGCAGGCCAAGAGGCACTGCGCAGGTTCCATGAGTGGAATATGAAACCACTCTCCGGTTGTCATTTGACAACTTTTTTTTATTGCATATTGCTCCATTGTATTTCAGATGTTGGTACACTCATGAGGAGCATTATTTGGAGAGTATTGTATGTACAGCCCATTGGGAGCATGATTCTCCCCATTGTATATGCTTTATCTTGTAGGAGATACCATGGGCAAACCATGATTGCCACATTGCTACCTATCTCTTCTTGTGGGAGGAACCACTTGGAGAATTTGAGGAGGAAATTCATGGCTGATTTTCTTGATGGGATGACGGCCATTCCTTAAAACCATGTTCAGCCCAGCGAGATGAAGGCCATTTCCTGCGCTAAATGGAAGAGACGCTGTGAAGCACAACACAGCTTATGAACCGACCCTGTTTGTTCTTGGCTGAAGTTAAGTTCATTGGATGATTGCAGCGGTTGAGAGGATCATCGTGGAAAGGACAGCCACATGCGCATCATGCTCCTCTTCTTAACAAGACGCCTTAGCCGCGTGAAGGGTCCCACATTGCAACGCTTATGCTTTCAGAGGACATTCTGTGACAAACACATACGGAAGCAGTGGGGCAAATTCTATTCCCGACATGAACCGGATGGATGATGGGTTCGTGATGAAAACCTGAAAGAGGAAAATTTTGTTCTCTCTATGCATTTTCTTGAGGGCAAGAAACATTTGGGAGGGGAGGACTGTAACGTTCCCAATTTTAGCCTCAAGCTAAAATGGAACATTATAGTTATCATATTTTATTATTGCTTAATAAAATTGGTAAGGAGACACCTTATCCCTCTTTTAATGAATAAATAACACTCCTTGTCTGAAAGGAGGAAAAATAAGTACCTGAAATAAACACCTAAAGATGTGAATGGAATCTAGCTAACTTAACTTAGTCATCTTTGACCAAAGTCAACAGCATTGCCCAAGCAGGAGAGGCTTCCTAGAGAAGCTGCACAGTTTTGGAGGGAAGAGATTCTCATGAGGGTGGAAACCCTAATTTTTGGGACCATGGTGGAGAAGAGTTATATCACTTTATATGGAGGAGATGGAAGCCCATTTTCATTATGCTATGTTTTAGATTTCAGACTTGGGTCTGCAAGCTTGCGTCCCTGGGCTGTTTAGCAGGGTGATGGTGCCCTCAGGCACTAGGGTGTTCTCGGTCAGGAATCCCTACCTCTTCCTCAAAGAAGGATGAGTATTGAGTTACATTTCCTCAATCCGGAAATGGCCACAGCTACATTCATCTTCTACAGCGTTATTTCTGCATCAGAGAGGACGTTGTGTTGCTGGGTGCAGCAAGAGAGGAACTCATGGAGTCTCTCTTGTCTTGTTTTCTTCAGTGGAGGAGTGATCTATTAATTGGAGGAGCTGCAAGGAGGATTCTCGTGCTTGATTTAAGATCGGTGGCATAAGGCCACACTTCCATCATCTCCCACTGCGCAGTCCATGGAGGAAACTGCGTTATTTTAGAGGAGGCAGTGAGAGAGGGGTTTCAGGAGCTTCAGAGGAAGATGTTTTTGAGACAAAGGGATAAGCCCTTATATTGGAGACATGATCAGAGGAGGGAAATCATATTTCGAATCAGCCATAGCCTCATTCTTTTTTTGGTTCAGTTTCAATGACAACTCAGTTGTCACATTTTGGTTTTCTTCGGCATTTCTAGCAATCTTCATAGATTGGCTAGAAATCTTGCATTTCAGCCCATTTCTTTTTCTTGGGCTTATTGCTTGTATTCCTTTAGCCACATATGTATTTCATTCATATTCAGCAGCTATGCCTTCATATGCACTGTGCAGTTGCAGCTACTCCGGCATTTTGTGGAGTTGCAGCAACTCTTGTATTTCACTGCTTATTCATTGGAGGTTGGATCTTAAATCTTGAGTGGCTTGTCCCTCATGATATTTCTTGTATTTTACTGCTGATATCATAATGTAATGATGGTTGTAGCATTTTCCCTCTTATGGTTCATTTTATATTTGCAAATTTATTGGTTATGTTCATGTATTGTTGTATCTCTCTCATTGAGCCTTATTTTAGAGATCTAGTTTGGGGAGATCTGAATAACCCATATATATGTATTTATTTGAGCTCATATTCTGCATAGGAGTTGTATTAGAGTTTTTCTAGGGCATCCCAACACTGGTTTGTCTTATTTTTGTAGCAGCTTCCTTATACAGCGTCCTCAAGGACCCTGTAGCAGAAATTCCCGAAGTGGAAATATTGCATATCCATAGACAGAGTCTGTGAAGGGCCAGCTAGCTTCTGGATCTCACACTTCCTTGTGAAGTGGACATATATGGTAAATGCCCCAACAATAAATCTCTAAAATGTACTTGTGATAGCTCACTGAAGAAGGAAATTGGAATATCTTAAGATATTCCCGATGGAGCAGAAAATTCCAGGTTTGGAATATTACACTTGAGGTAGTTGCTTTTGCAAGAAAATCTCGCAAACCATCCACAACTCCATCTACTGAATGTTCCAGAGTAGTTATAATTCTACCCCCAGCATGATAGAGTCCAAATCAACTCTGCATATCCTGACATCATTTCTCCATTAGAAATCAACCATAGGGTCCTCATATCCAACCGTGTTTATCATCACCTCACCCTGCACATGGTAAACATCCTCATTAGTCGATAGAGCCTCCCCTCCATGGTGATTTTCACCCATATTAGACCATATATCATAGCAAAAGCAATGCCATGGCCATACCACTTTAGTCTAGGAAGCACCTCATGCCCATCCATTCACCATGCATAAGGTCAAGTTTACCATACAAGCTAAATCCCCCTTCCCAGATGATCAGGTTGTACAAGTAGATCAAAAGGGCATTACCATGCCTCACATTTGGCCCACCATACCTCCACCATCATAATCCCATCTACAATAATTTTTCATCTGCTTCATCAAACCCACACATGAGACCAACCAATGGGACCCCCACCCTCAGCAAAACACCTTCCTCACAACATCAGTGAGTGAACACCTCCATGTTTTGGGGTACCCCTCTCTATATTTTGTACAAACCAAACCCAATTATTTTATTCTTTTGGTAAGTGTACAAAGACCTCTAACGATGCACTATATCCCTTCACCCTCCCATCCATATTTTTTTTTACCATGGCAGCAGTCCCTGAACACCCTTGGTCGGAGTATTACACCCCCTCGCACAAGCCACCATGACATTCATAGTTGGTTTACACCCACCCTATAAGTCCTACCGACTCCAGGGATTTCCCCATCAGAAATAACTATGACTGCTACCAAGTTGCTTAATATACTCTGACCTTGGGCCACTAAATCCCCATCATCAGTTTTCAGTCACCCCTCACCAACAGGCCTATGTTAAACCCATCACATCCAGGTCCCCGATCCCTTAGGTCGAAGACCCCTTGTTTGATTGAGGCTTCCTTTTTGTTGACTCTGACACCCATTTTCCAAAAAGGAAGCGGTACCTTGGATTACCCCTCTCCAAAAAAGGGGCATCCTTGGGTGGCACTATGGGAGACATTATTGTCTGTATATGTCATCGATCCTCCTGACATTAAACTACAACAAAATCTCTCATTTCAAGATGGTATCGTACCTTACAACCATTACACTTTGATCAAATTCATCGAATACATGTGCCTCTATAAGCGTCTCTTTCAGCAATTCTTACACAAGAAGGTCCCAGCCAGCACCTATGCGTACAATGTGCATCTATATTCCATACCAATTTTATGCATATGGGTACCATATTCTACCTATTGTCAAATAAAAACCGCCCCTAGGGCATCAACAGTCGTCGTCACCAACCACTAGATCACTACCATATCAGTGATACAGACAGAACATATATCTGTCAAATAGATTTGTTTAACTAGCCACAGCATCACCAGCATGGGACATGCCCACCTCGTAGAAAATTTGTATATGTATTGTAATATATTTACTTATAGGGGTCCTTTAGGACACGGTCATTCTTGGAACCAGTGTAGGGTGTTTTCAATTCCAAGCTTCACACAGGTCTCTCCCTCTCTCTACACACGATATACAAAAAATAAACTGTAATGTATTTCGGCAATACAGTTCTTCCTAGACCTCACACATTAGGGGGCAACTCTTAAAATTGGAAAATCGTACAACAGAAGATGACATTATCTAATGTCAAGAAGAAGGATTTACAGGGCTAGAAGACATTACAGAATATGGAAAGTATTTAAAAATCTCTAAGGTCTGAGGAAAAATCAAATTTGAACAATTCATAAATGCTTTTGCACGCATTATCCTTTGTGAAGAGCGCTTTTGCGTGCCTTATGGCCGAAAATGCATGCAATCTTGGGAATGGCAAAATTTTGTTTTCCGAGACCACACAAAGAAAAGGACAAGTGATTCCACACTTGAAGCCGCCTAAGGACAACCACCAACGCCTACTTAAACATAAAGTGAGCACACAATGGAATATTTGGAGCACACAAAGGGATCATACCCCTCTCTTGGGTCACCATCCATAATGTACCAAGGGAGGGAAGGAGGATTTGAAATCTCCTTTATAAGGCCACCATGAGATGAAGAATGGGTGAACACATTGTTATGTTGGCCAGAATTTCCCAAGCAATACCAGCAGTGTGTGATCCAGAGCTGAAGATAGAGGGGACTCAATTTTTAGCCATCCAACAAGTTCAGTCCACCACATTAGAGAGAGGGATACTGCATCGAGGCAAGCTTGGGATAAAAACATCCTTCCATCAGGACTTATAACCCATGTTCTAGGGGCCCTTTTGCAAGAGGGTAAATTTTCACTCTTATTCCTACCAGTGCTCAATAAGAGGGTCCAAGAGCCACCGTTCATATTATTGTTTTCGTTTGACTCTTTTCAAAGCTCGTGTTTATTTGTTTTAGTTTTTTTAGTTTAGTTTTATTTTATATATGCATTCTATTACTCTATCTAGTGTGCTTATGATTCTAGCTTGTTCCACTAACTTGCTTGACTCCACTTATTTTTCTTCCTGTTACCAATAACTTAAGTGGGTAGAACACACCTCTTAAGTTGGTGTGATTTTGTCCATACGTGCACCAAAAAAATCCCAACAATGATGAAGAATATAAAAATGTAGAAGAAAAACTATGGAGAAGCCAAACAAAAAGAATTCATATTGTCCTAATTAGCTTCTGCACAAAACAATTTGAGGACAGTTTTGAAGAAAAATAAAATTGAACATCATATAGGCAACCTTTCAACATGGGACCTAGACCATCTGAAAGAGGACTTTAACCTCTTTCCTATGAGCCCTTATTTATCTTGAAACTCCTAGTAGTTTGTGGGATATTGAACTTTCAAGTTAAAAAATATATATATGATATTGAAACAACCTATGCTCAAGGAAACAAGTCGGCCTCCAAATAGGGATGTGTATTTTCAGTTCAGCTTACATAAAACATTATAAATATACAGTTCGATCCTCATTTTTCAAACAATAATTTGGTGAATATTTTTCAGGAATACAGAGCACCGAGGAGAGGAAGCTCAAGACAAAGGAAAGGAAGCTTAAGCATAATTATGAAATTTTGTTTGGGTTAAAAATATTGATGAAATAAGTCACTCGGACCTGTTGTTGATGCACCTAAATTGCAGAGTTGCAACCCTCGGATCCTGCAACTCTCACATACACCTACAATTTCTACATGTCACAGACTTCGGATCTCAGACAGCAGGATCACCCACTGGAAAAAAACTCGGGTTGTTGGCTAATACACCTCATATTTGTGATAAGTTACCTGTTGTAGAAGCCCAAAATTATAGTGACCTATTACTAAGTGTGGTGCTCATATTTTCAGTCTTGTGGCTCAGACTTGGGACTGATTCATCCACAAAATTGAGGACAGTGGGCTCGATGCTATTATTTTGAGTGTTAAGGACTTGATGAAAAGTTTCAGATCATTAAGAACTGACCTCACCTCAATTTTAATATTAGGTTACAGATCTTATTGATTTCTTTGGCTCGGACCTAGATAATCAGTACAACTACCTGTGGGAAACAAAAAATTGAGAGAAATTTGCTATTAAGTTTGGAATAGTGAAGACTATCATTCGAACTTGGGAGCTTAAATATTTACCTCAAAACTATGCTTATCAACCTGTGGAGAACATTCACTTATCTTGGACATTGTGGCAGTTTATAGAATTATAAAAAGTTGGACTTGGGAATCTGTGTGTGGCTAATTGAATTTTTGAGACAGTATTCCTGGAATAGCACTTAGTTGTATTTTAAACAGATAATTCATTGGAGTAGTAGTGTTGCAGTTTATTGAAGCACTTCCTTTAAATAACTCTTTACCCTTGCAAAAGCAGTGAAAGATTCAGTGAAATTCCTGAATCAATTTTGGATGAAAGACATATTTGGAGCATTCTAAAGTATCATTTGGAATTTTCCTAGGGATATTCTTGAGAACCTTAGAGAGGCATCTAGAATCACTATTGAATACATTTTGTAAAGGAAGACCTTAAAGGGGCCTATTGAAGACACCTTGAGACATTCTTGAAGATATTTAGAAAGCAGTCAAGATCCTTGTGTAGACAGTTTGGGCTTTGCTTGACACATCACCTAGCATTTTTGAAGATACCATGAAGGTCTTGGAGATATTATTGGAAGAACATGACGTGTTGAAGCAATCATGAGGTGAGTTTGGAGATATTTGAATGGTTACCATGAAGGACAGTGGAGACACCTTCATGTGAAGAGATAAAGGTTTTCATTGATGAAATAACGTGGAGACTACAGTGAAGATGAAGATTAACAGGGCTCGTTGAAGAAGACATTGGGAGTTGTGAAGTACAACTAAGAATATCTTGACGAATTAAAGGGTTTGAGCCCAAGAGGTTGGAGCCTCGAAAAGACAAGGTTGGTGCCTTGGAGGATAGGGTTTGAGCCCTAGAGGATCATAGTCCTCGAGAAACCAGGTCGGAGCCTAAACCAGAAACAGGGTTGGATTCCTTGAAGTTGGTTCCTTCACTAGTACAAAATGGATAATTAATTACTAAAAGAACGACTAAAATTTGCAAATAAACAACTATTTTTGAGTCGGTGACCAATATCAGCTAATTTACAGTATCTTATAATGTAGCCAATTTTTAGTCGTTTTTAGCTTAGTCATTAATTGGTTATCTCAATTTTGTTGTCTAGTAGTATATTTGGTCATTAATTTGATCACTAATTTAGTCATTGATTTGGTCATTAAATTAGTCATTGATTTGGTCATTGATTTAATCATTTATTTTGTCATTAATTGTCACAATTAATAACCAAATATACAACAAAATATATTACTATATGATCACCTTAGAAAACCAATTAATTACCAAAGAAATGTGACCAAAATTTTGTTCGTGTTATAAGATACTGTGAATTCGCTACTAATAGTCATATATATGCAAATTTTGGTCATTGTTTGAAACCAATTAATGACCAAAGAAATATGAATAAATTTTGATTGTGTTATAAGATACTGTAAATTAGCTACTAATAGTCATATATATGCAAATTTTGGTCATCGTTTGAAACCAATTAATGACAAAATAAATATGACTAAATTTCGGTCGTGTTATAAGATATTGTTTTTTTTTTCTAAGTTAGGTTAATCTATTAACAGAGGAAATAATTTACATCACAGCCAAAGCCAAGTCTTTGCCCAACCTGTGGCAATCTTGACAAAAAATTCAGAAAAAAAAAAAAAAAAAGACTACCCTCATAGAGGGAAACCAAACTTGAACAATTTTCAAACTATTGCACTGCCCTCGCAGGGGTACCATCAGATGATGCTTCTGAAGGTTACTTTGATTACAACATTCAAAAACAGAACTATAATCTGACACATCAAAATAATCAAAAACAAGCCCAATAGAATGGGCCGCAAGGCACGAAAACCAGACAATAAAAAAGCAGTTACTCATCAGGCGGTTCTTCCACGATTCGGCACCAAAGTGCACCCATGTCTCCATCTTTCTTTAATAGGTCTGTGATGGAAGCAACAACCGGCCTGGAAGGTCCTAGATGTCCTTGCGCCATCTCCACGTCACGAATACCACTCGCTTGTCGTGGATCTCCTTGCGCCTCCTTACCCTGCCTGTGCATCGACCCCACTTGATGGCCTGAAGTCTGGGCTACTACTTTACTCTAACCCGCCAGACCAGTGCTCTGTTCTACCGCCTGGGCCTCTTCATGGAAAACAACAGTAATTGAGCCAGTGACTCGAGGGCAATTTAGAGAGAAATTGAATGAGAAATGGGTCGTATGAGGCGTGGGAAAAGGAGGAGCGGTGGGAATTGGAGGATCCGAGGAGCCCAAACGGTGGCCATACCAAGAACACGACCTCTCCCACTTCTGGTGTTGGGATAGTGGCCCGAGAAATAGTCACTGGAATGAGAAGACTATTCAGAGGTGGAGCTGGAAGGAGTGCACAGGGGTTGGCTTATGGTGCTACCCCTGCGGGACTGCATCCGTTGGCGAACGCGAGGCATTGGCTGAGTCTTTGCAGAGGGCATGAGAAGAGGTGGAGGAGTAGGAGTGATAGAGGCTTGAGGAAAGTGAAAATTCAAAGAGACTGAGGCAGACAAACAAAGGCCAGAATGCGAGAAGTGCAGATTATCACCAAAGTCTAAGCAGTAGCTCAGCGGGCTTCTTCTGCCAGTCACAGTGCACACACTGGGGAGCCCAGCAGCCTGAGAACACCTGCAATTCATCGGCTGAGGAGCGTCTGAGAAACCAGAGAAATTCTCCATGTTATCAATCCGAATGAGATTGCATCGAAGAATGCCCAACATTAATCACTCATTGATGAGAGCTGAAGGCCGAAGCATTGAAGCGCATGCGGAATCGCATAGGGGAATGGAGGTCGGATCACGAACAGAGCCAGAATTAAATGCAGTAGAAACGTTGGCAGCATTTCTTAAATGCCACTCTCCAGCCATGACTTGGGTGTGCAGGTGTCTCCACACTATGTCGCACCCAAGTCCCGTCGCATTAAACGCTGCCCTCTTCACCCGCATCCGGGAGTGTTATAAGATATTGTAAATTAGCTACTAACAGTCGTATATATGAAAAATTTAGTCATCATTTGTAATCAAAAATTTATCATTTGCAGTAGTCATTTATCTTTTTTTGTTAGTTTCATACTCATTCTATAAACTACTAATTTAGTAGTTTATATTCATTTCATTTACTTTCATTAATAATCATTATAAATTAATAATTTATTCATATATTCATTTTATTTGTGTTCATCATTAATCAATATAAACTACTAATTTAGTAGTTTTAAATTGATTTTGTGTTCATTATTAATCATCATAAATTAATTTGTAGGATTTAAAAAATGTCATACAATGTGCATGTTCATCTAATATGAAAAAACAAAGTTGCATATGTTAATTACAATACTAAACAATATCAAGTGCAACTATAAATAATTTCAACCACATAAATTATATTATATGAAATGTTAAAGTATTACAATATGAGTTTCCAACTTAATAATAGTTGGACTACAATTTACACATGAAATGATGTTTCATCACTTCAAAACATTATCGTCGTGTTGTCAAGGCATTACAGGTGAATTTACCAACTCTGAAGACCTGATCATCAGTATTTATGTGTGTGTCTTATGCGAGATATTGGCTCTAAGGGTATCACAAGACCAGGTCTCCTCTCTCTTTTTTCATTCGTCACTCCAATGTTATTTCCCTCCTCTTTTTTCAATTCCTACTTCTTACCATCAATACTGATTTCATTTTCTGAAAACAAAAGAAGATACAATGCAGTGTAAGACATGAAAGACAATGAACACTAGAATATAAACTAAATTAGACTATAAATAGTTTATACGACATATACCTCAACATCAACAATATCAAAGAAATTTTCCTTCAGCATCAATTTCTACAAGATAAATTTCACACATTATTCTTTCCCATTTCGCAACGTGCTACATACGATAAATTGAAAGTCACATAAAACCAAGAGCAAACCCTTTTCTAACCAAAAAAAACAAACAAACAGTGTCTCTAATAAAACATCATTATAATATTAGCAAATGAAAAGAGAGTGGACCATTTGTGTCGTTTGAATTTGCCTATTTTTATTATGAAAGTGCTCGAGCTTCAAGAACCAACAAATGTGAGGGAAGTTGTAAATGTGAAAAAAAAATTATGTTGACCTAATTTGTAGACTTCTTCAAAATTATGTGAATGATTCCATTTTCGGATGTGGTAAATCTCATAATAAGAAATGGCATGTATTCTAATAAATTATGTTGCAATGACTACCATGGGCATCCGTGGGTTATAGTTCCTCAGTATGTTAATCTTGATGATAAAAGAGATATGGAAACGATAAGTATAGGTGGTCCTAGTTTGTATGGTGGATATCTTCAAACCAAGGTCGTCATCTCAATGAACCTAGGTTCTGACATGGTAAACCTAGATCTGATCTTAACCCAATTTCATTCCATCATACTTTATCAATACTCAAGAGGACATAATGGTCCTTAATCTTATAATAGGATTTCTTTTGAGGTTATAGATTAATATTATCCAAAGAAAATGGATTTTTGGGCTACAAGAGATATGGATAATTTAAATGATAACAATTATATTTTTTTTTTCCCAAGATTCAAATGTAGGGATACATTTTGTGGATTTTACTAATATATAGAATGAGAGAAATAATCCATGAGGATAATCCATTGGTCATTGTGATTAGGGAAATACTCAGAGATAATAAAGCTATTTCGGTTCAAATCAAAGATGGTGTTGATTCTTGTAGCTCCTCGGTTGTTGGTAGTTTTTAAGGTAGGAATTTCAGTCCTTCAAGGGTGGGGTCCTTCAGCATAATTTCATTTGCCTTGGTCCTATCATCCAAAAGCAAAACATAATAAACAAAGAGTAAATATTTCAAGTTTAGGGCAATTCCTATTTGTATAGTTGTCAAGCTTATAGTTCCTTTTTACTATGTTTTAACTATGTTGAGACCAACTACTCTACAGTCAAAAATAGAATAGGAACCATTAGTCATACCTACCCATGGTCTCTTTTAGGCATGATAGAAGAATAGGCTGAGCCATTAATTAGAATTAGAAAGATATTGAGGAAAGATAGTTCATTATCTAGTTAACCAATTCCACATTGAACCCTATATGGATGAGCAGCCCTAAATAAAGCCATTTTTCTCTATCATATGCCTTGGAAAGAGAAACTCACTAATATTTCTTGTAATTTTTTGGTTTGATGTTATAAATTCCTTATTGGGATACTCCTATTCTATAATGGATTTGTTTCCCAGGAAGGATGCAAAATTGTTCTAATGACATGGAATCAACTTAGTGGATTTTGACCATACATGCAATAATTTTTGCAGTGATTTTGTAAATGCAATTACATAGTGATATGGGTTTTAAATCATCTCATTCTTGTCTAATTTTTGGTATTAAAGCCTAAAATTTTGAATTTAAAGCTCCCAAATCCTGCTTGTGTATTTTAATTTGTCAGCAATTCTTAGTTGGTTTATTTGAAGGAAGTAATAGAACCCCTAGAAGAATTTTGTTGTCCTACGAAGTGACTGAGGGTTCTTATACTTTTAGAAACAATGAAAAATTGTTTGTAATTATTTCTTTGATATTTGATCCATCAATGCCTCATTACCCACCTCACCTACAGAACCGGGGAAATATGAAGTCATCTTTAACTATCTCTTTTAAAATTATTTTATCATCCTCTTTATAAATTCCCTCAAAATGGTCTGTTGATGAGAAAATTTCTCCTCAAGATAAGACACCTTCTCATGAGGAAAAGTTCATTGATAAACAACATCTTGAGGCAATTGTTCATTACAATTATGGGATGTTGAAGAGAGAAACGATATGTTATTTAATAAAGGCTATGCACGAATGTTAGTGATTTGGTACAAGGAAAGACATGGGCATCGAGGGAATAGTGGAGATTCCCTACAACTCTTTTCCCAAATGTGACACGTGAGGATGTATGCTTATTAAACAACTATATTTGAGAACATGCACCACTTTGAAGGCAAGAATATTTTAGATGTAGGCATGGGAAGTTGGATGCAAGCTCCTGCACCCAAACCAACAGCCCACCTGCTTACCTATGACTACGATCTATGCGCTTCCCTGCTTTTCAACTATAGTTTCTTCAATTCTCCATCGGATTGTGCCTGACATCTTGTCACTGTGGCTTCAACTAGGCTACTCGACCACATGTGGTGGCTACTAAACCTACACTGACACAGGTCTAGCTAGGTCTGATAGCACTCCTCCATCCACAAAATATGCTGACAATATCCCTTCTATCATTCATTTTTGTGTTCTTCCCTCGCGATTTCTCAATGGTTGAGTGGTGTCGACTAGTCTAGCCCGTGTTGCTTCCTTTTTAATGAGTTTCCACCTTATGCTTCTTGTGGTTTCGTTTTTGTTGAGTGCGGGCTTGCATACAGGCCACAATTCTTCCACCAATGATTGTCAACCATACCTTCCCACCTCTCCTAGAAAACTACACTTGAAAATACGTGCTTCTTCAATGCGATACTGTTAAATCATTTTTTACCAACCGGAATGTCAGCCACACCTTCTTCACGCAATTTTCTTTTCCTATTGGCAGTAGGGTTTGATTCTTTTTTAAACCACTCAGTTTTTTCCATGACTAACACAACCTTGTCACTTATGGATAATTTATTCAACCCCTATACAACATACAAACTGATCTATATGGCCCTTTTTCAATCCTTTAAAAAGAAAAAAACAATTTCTTCAGGGCACTATACGACCGATTTACTTCGGTCTTAAAAAAAATACTTTTGTACGATCACAATCAAACAAGTTTGGAACGAATGAGTTGGGAATGTCTTATATGTTTATATATATAAATAAATTTTTAAGTAATTTAATAACACGTTATCTTGAAATAAAAAGGGGATAAAACCCATAGATGAAAAAATTAGGTTCTTATCAATCAGTGCAAAGCTTAACAATGCCTGACACAGGGCAGGGTTGTTCGAGCATATAAAATAGGATATGTTACAAAGCTAATAGGTTGTGTAACACTAATATTTTAGAGCTTTCTGTTTACTTCATGTATATCTCTAAAATAAGCTCCTTTAAGGCCAATAATGTATTACTAACTATCTAATGGTAGATATTGTTTTATCCCATCAAAACTCATGTAAAGGATGGAAAGACAAATGTGTATAGGAAATAATTTGACAGTAATATTTTTATGCATATTTAGCTAGAGAACGAGCTAAAAACTAACCAACCATTCACTTGTCAACATGAGAGATCATAGATAAACCACAAAATTGATCATGCATGAAAATTGTGAGTGGACTACCTTGAAAATTTCTTCTTGAGAAATATCTAAAAATCCCCTCACTCCTTGGGCATGGAGCTTTCTAAATGAAATCCTGATTTGTTGTACTAAGTAGATAACACAACATCCCCCTTCAGTCTCTTAATATCTTCCAAAACAATTCCAAGAACTTCTATTGCATCACCATTTTCTAATAAGCTCCATGGATTTGTACCTCCATCCACGATTTCCCTTGCTATATCTTGAATAAATAATATCCCTTCAACAACTAGTTTTGTGATAATCCCACCAAGGAACTCAAGAGCCTTGGGCGCATCAATAGTAGCATCCACCAATGAAAATAGTACAGTCTCCAACCTAGAAACATCAAAATTATATATAATTATAATTAATAATCACACATGACCATAGACTGTATCAGTCTTGAGATAAATTCAAACTTGAATAAGAACAAACACAAAAATTCAAACTACCCTTCAGTAAGTTGCCCCTGATTTAGCAAGAAAGGCTCAGACTTGCATAAATGTGTATGTAGATTCCCCAGAAGATCAATTTCAACATCTTTCTTGAAAAAAGAATATAATATCCAAAGTGAAACCATAGTTGAAAGGAAAATGGTGCTTTAAGGTCATCTACACAAAAATCTACCTCCAAATCTCTCACACTGGATGGTATGCCATGCAAAATTAAGAAAAACTCAGGGAAACTTGTCGAATTCTATAAAATACATAATGAAAATGCATGGAAGCTTTGTAAATGAATGCACCTGTAATATTTTTTATTTCCATTTCAACCTTTTTCCTAAGTTGAACCTCAGTGAGTTGTGAACTCAAAGTTCTTTGAGAAGAATGTTCTTGCAGTTGAAATTCAGCATTTGCAGTCTTCCCACCTCCGTCACCTGATAAGTATGAATTCTTAAACTCTATTCTGTCACTATCCAAAACATTTCTTTCCTGGAAACATGATTTTTAAAATAAAGGCTTTTATGCAGCATAAGTCCTTGTCAAAATTTCATCTCTCATACCAACTAGCATCCGGTCAGAATTGCAACCTAAAATCAGACCTGCACCTGTTCGTCTATTACTCAGAGATGTGAATTGTGGAATATATGCTAGAGCACTCTTAGCATATGGCAGAGGTTTAGCCCTCCCTCCTATTCCCTTGCCAAGATGTCCCTAAGGACCAAGATTCATCACACCCTTTAATACACTTTTGTTTGTAATCTCATAGTGAATTAACTGTATAATAGAGTTCTTTCTATGCAACCTGGTGAGATAATCCATCTCTTAAAAGAAACTATATGCAATAGAATGGTCACGGCCTTTTAGATTGATATTTTTAAGGGAATAATTGATCCAAAATTTGATTTTTTTAAGGGCATTAGTCTATCTAAATCATTATATGTATGGCTAAGATTAAATCCTAATTTAATTCAGTAATATTCTAGAGCTTATAGAACATTTCATTTAGATTCGTAATACTAGTTGACTTTAGAACATAAAAAATTTACTTTTATTTTATTTTTTACAAGTGAAATTACAAGATAGAATTAGTAATCACTTTTTGAAGGTGGTGACCATAGAAATGTATTGAACAACTTCGTGCATGTTCACATTGATTTCTGTGCAATAATTTCCTAATCAAGCTATATTTTTCAACAATGATATTATTGTGGGAAGAAAAAATACTATTGGGTTTCAACTCTGGCTAATTCCAATAGGATTACCAGCCACTATTGTGGCTGGTGGGTGAGCCACCCTCCATCCAGATATACCAACAAGAGGGGGATCCCACAAATTTTTTCTTGGGAAAAGAAAGATACCTATATTGGGCATGGTTAGCTTAATTGATTGATGCTCTTATGAAAAATTTCAGAGGTCTCAAGATCAAACATCCTGGAGTCCCTTGGGGTTACCAGCAGGGATTTCAAGTGGAAATTACTACCATATTCCATCTCAAAACACAATAAAGAGAGGGTAAATCCATGGGGGAATGACAAGGAACCAGCATCCTCACTCGGAACGTCTAATAGGCAGGTGAGTGAGAAACTATATTTCTCCAGCAAAAGAGGGATACCTCCAAAGTAAACAATTTCTATCAGATCCCACACATTCTATCCATGAATGTGACATTTACACCTTCAATATAAAAATCACAAAGGAAAACATATTGTCCCACATTTCATCATATATCAAGTGAAAAATACTTAATTTAATAAAATATAAGAATTATTTGTTCCACCAACCTCGCTAAAAATTCTTCCAAATGTTGATTATGGACTTTCCATGCATTGACTCCATGTTTCGTCATTAGATCCAGATTTTCAAGCCTACAGAAAGAATTAAATTTCAAAATGTGCTAAAAAATAAGTTTGAATTTTCAACTTAATTACTCAACAATCAATGATAAAAAAATTGAAAATGACAAAATTAATTTTGCAACATTACAAGTGATCTGGAATAAACTTGTAATGTGCTAACCCGGAAAATTCAGTGTCGATTAGCTTTTAACATGAATAAAAATAAGTGTGGACACTCGAAAATGCATCATAACAGATAACTAAAAGCAATGTTAGCCTAGAAAAAGGTTTCTCTGCATAATGATACTAATATGGATGGATTAAGTTTCAAAAACCACCTTTTGATGCAAAAATTGAGGAATTCCTTAACTAGGGAAAACAAGGTTCATGGTAAGCACTTAAAAAATCAAAGTCAATACAGCTTATTAGGCCTCAATTCTTTCTAAGATGGTCCCAAAGGAGAATCCTCTCAAGCCACAAACAAACACAAGAGAGGATGACATCTAAAAAGTAAAGTAACATGTAACTAAAAACACAAGAGACACCAGACATTGACTACACAATGGCTCAACCACAACTAAGATATTCACAATAAGATATCAAGATGCCTTCTCTACTCTCAAGACTCATATGTGCCTTGAATATAAGACTACTATGTGTTCTCTCTCTCCCTTGGCTCAACAAGAATGCATACAAGAAATTTTACTTCTCACATCATGAAATCCAGTATATTATGTTAACTGTTCTGATCATGTCTCCTACACCTTGAATATGAGACTACTATGTGTTATATATCTCCCTTGGCTCAACAAGAATGCATACAAGTAGTTTTACTTCTCACATCATGAAATTCAATATATTATGTTAATTGTTCTGATCATGTCTCCTGACACTCAACCTTTCTTAGCTTGTGATCTTCTTGGCACCGACAAGTTAGAAGGTAGCTTCTAAAACTGTTCTATGATAACATCCACACTAATAACCAACTAAATACAACATGCATTGTAGGAATATTTTGTCCATGAGTTAACCATAGCCATTTTTCCATAAAGCATTACATTGCACAAGACATCATATTGTCATTAAATTACTATTGTATTGAATCAGGACTGACCTCCTCCTAGCCAATGATGGCTACCCCTATCGGAAGATTCTCCATGAGGTGGGGTGATGATATGACTACTAAAAGTAAATTCTCTATCCTAAGCTACCCCAGTCCCACCATAAGCTGGGAATTCTAAAGTTTGGATAATGTCATACCTATTGCACCCCCTACTATGAGATTTCATCTATACATCAGGGAGAGTACCTTTCCCCTAGCATGCTTTTTTTTGATGAGGGAAATGTTATGCTAAATTGATAATACCATAAGTATCAACATCAGTACCCCATAATCACCAAATATGATTAAACCTGTTGATGACATTTTCATGGTAAACAGATTTTGCATTATTATACATTTCCTACAGGAAACTAAAGAAACAACATAACTATGAACCGACAAAAGTGTTCTCCAACACACTAAGTTGCTCTCTTAACATATTGAATTTCCATTTTATTTGTTTATTCAAGATATTAGCAATTTTTTGATCTGTTGGAATCTATTGTGAAAGCTCAACTCTCTTCTGAACATTATCTTTAAGTGGTAGTTGATCTCACTATGCTTGGGTCAATCATGAAAAAATGGATACTCATAGAGTTTAATACAACTATGATTATCACAATAAATCACAATATCATCTAAAATCTCATCTATTAATTCTGCTACCAAATTTTGAATCCATATGGCTTCACAACTAGGAGAATTGGCTGCCATGTATTCTTCCCCTACTGAACTAAGTGCTATGGAAGTTTATTTCATCCTTAAACAAGAAACCATGCCTAAACCTAAACTGAAGCAACACCCTAAAGTGATTCTCCTATCACTAGCACTACCTGCCCAATAAAAATCTTGATAAAACTTGTAGCAACACCTCACTTTTATGCCAATTTTGTTCAGTTTCATGAACACCATCTCCCTTGATCGCACTCTCACCTTTTTTTATTCTACCCTTGGCAAATATTTTTGTTCCCATTATTAAATTTTCCTCGTCATTACCACCCAGAGTTTTTTATTTCACATTAGTGTTTGTGATATCGTCTCTAGAAATTCTATCACTCTCCCCTATTATACTTGTTTCACTACCTTGTGCAACATATTTCTTCACTTTCACTGCCTCCTCTGTATCCTATGCACCATGAGGTCACGAAGGGGAACCATGAGCTATATTTGGCATCATCATCATGAAAATCACCAGCTTCAGAAGCATTCTCACTATCCTCAGTCAATATTTGAGGACTCTCTTCTCCCTCATCATCTACATCAACATCATGTTATCCTCCTGTCTCAAAACCACACTCAACCTATTCATCTTCACGTCTATTCCTATACTGATTTTTTACACCATTATCCTCCCCTCTAGGCACAACATCTGTACCAAACATTACATTGCTAGCATTGGCATACAATGTGTTTTTTCGATCCTCAGTCTCTGGTGTAGGTGACAACTCACCTTATTCTATTTCAACTTTCACGCTGCTATGTACAGCTCCTTCTTCAGGATATCTCAAATCCATGGTCCTAACTTCCATTTTTAAGCCAATATGTCTTCTCTCGGTTTCCTGTCCAACATTGTGTGACAAAGACTAGTTACACAAGAGCATATACATATACAGGTTTTAACAAGGGTTCACATATAGAAAAATTTGTTAAGCTCATAGGAAAAAAAAAAGTTAACAGATAAAAAATATAGTGACTTGCAAGAAAGAACTCCCTTGGTATTGCAACTTTCATCTCTCAAACCAAATAAATTATAAAGCACCACAAATTTGCAAGCAAAAACAAGTACATGTATTTCACTCCACATCCAACCATAAATATGTTGTAGCATACTACAGACATATAAATGGTAATTAATTCAACTACCATGCATTGTAAATTTATAACAATTAAGAGATCATAAATCATTCCCACCACTAAGATACATATGAAATCAATATGTAAAGAGAATAGCTCATAAATTCTTTTCGCTATTAATCATCATAATTTATATAGCATGCCAAATGAATGAACCATAAGATGGGAGGACGGAGGTATTTCACCAACAATTAGTTGTGTTTCAGTTAAAACTAATGCAATACTTATATTTGAGTTTTGTTAAGCTTCCTAGTAGTGTATTTTAATCAATGGTGTATTGTGTCTTATGTCCTATCTGTATTTATAACTTTTAAAAAAACAATGTAGACAATTCTATAACCATACCTCTACTAAAGGCCTCGCCTTATATTTTATGGAAGGCTCAGGCCCACTCTCACCAACCATTTTCCTAGGCATTGAATGCAGTGCACCTCTCCCTACCAAGAAGACCACAATAATCTCAAAATGAGAGACATAAACAATATAATAGGTAAAGGCAAACTTAAATTCTCTATATTACACTGCTTGTTAAAGCTGAATTCTTCTAATAGTTTTTAAGTCTATTGAAGTTGTGAGTGTGTCACATTCATGGGATAAGTATTCTAACCTGACACATAGTACAAAGCCAATTATCATGAACTTGACTCTATTGGAACCACAATCACACCATTTGAGTCATCTAACTTTTAAATGCAACCAACCTGCATGGATGTACTAGGAATCTCATCAACATCAAGTAAAGTGGAATGCAATTTTTCACCCTCACTTTTATGCCCATTTTGGTTAGTTTCATGAACACCATCTCCCTTGATGGCACTCTCACCATTTTTCATTCTACCCCTAGCAAAGATTGTTGTTCCCATTATTAAATTTTCCACACCACTACCACCCAAAGTTTTTTATTTCACATTAGATTTTTCCGTCACTCTCACCTATTATAC
Organism: Pinus albicaulis; assembly: GCA_034641835.2. Taxonomy (NCBI): domain Eukaryota; kingdom Viridiplantae; phylum Streptophyta; class Pinopsida; order Pinales; family Pinaceae; genus Pinus; species Pinus albicaulis. Next base: position 104,940,455 of record CM076570.1, on the reverse strand, counting down.
TTTTTGCACTACCTTTTGCAACAGAGTTCTTCACTTTCATTGCCTCCTCTATATCCTCTACTTCATGTGGTCACAGAGGGGCACCATGAGCTAGATTTGGCATCATCATCATGAAAATCACCAGCTTCAGAAGCATTCTCACTATCCTCAGTCGATATTTGAGGACTCTCTTCCCCCTCCTCATCTTCATCAGCATCATGTTCTTCTCCTGCCTCAGTACCGCACTCAACCTCTTCATCTTCACGTCTACTCTTATATTTCCTGTTTGCACCATTATCCTCCGCTCTAGGCATAGAATCTGTACCAGATGCTACATTGCTAGCATTGGCATACAATGTGTTTTGTCAATCCTCAGTCTCTGGTGTAGGTGACAACTCAGCTTCTTCTCTTTTAACTTTCAAGCTGCTATGGACAACTCCATGGTCCTACCTTCCATTCATAAGCCAATATGTCGTCTCTCAGTTTCCTATCCAACATTGTGTGACAAAGTCTAGTTACACAAGTGCATATACATATACAAGTTGTAACAAGGGTTCACATACAAAACAATTTTTAAACTCACAGGAAACAAAAAAAAAATTTAACAGTCAAAAAAGACAATGACTTGCAAACAAGAACTCTCTTGGTATTTCACATTTCATCTCTCAAACCAAATAAATTATATAGAACCACAAAATTGCAAGAAAAAACAAGTACGCATTTCACTCCACATCCAACCATAAATATGTTGTGGCATACTACAGACATAAATGGTAATGAATTGAACTTCCATGCATTGAAAATTTATAACAATCAAGAGATCATAAAGCATTCCCACCACTCACAAACGTATGAAATCAACATGGCAATAGAATAGCTCATAAATTCTTTTCGCTATGAATCATCATAATCTATATAGCATGTCAAATGAATGAAACATAAGATGGGAGGAGGGAGGTATTTCACCAGCAATCAGATGTGTTCCAGTTAAAACTAATGCAGTACTTATATGTGAGTTTTGTTAAGATTCCTAGTAGTGTATTTTAATCAATGATGTATTGTGCCCTATGTCCTACGTGTATTTATAAATTTTAAAACAACAACGTAGACAATTCTAGATTCATACCTCTACTAAAGGCCCCACCCTATCTTTTATGGAAGGTTGAGGCCCACTCTCACCAAAATTTTCCTAGGCCTTGAATGCAGTGCACCCGTCCCTACCAAGAAGACCACAATAATCTCAAAATGAGAGATATAAACAACATAATAAGTAAAAACAAAATTCAACCATCTGATAATCGACCAATGCTACTCTGAGTAATTTCTTGCACTTCCTCTTGATTTTTGGTGGAAGTGTATTTTTGAATGCTACTTATAGAAATTATATACAAGATGAATGTATATATCCAATTTCTCCTGATCGAACAATATTTATCTTCTTGCTAAATACATAATCCTTCCACTTTTAATCTTTTGCGTAAATTTAAAATCAATTGCAAACACATGAAGCAAATAAAAACAATCGCATATAACACAGTTGTTTAACAGGAAAGCATGAATTTGAAAACCCAAACTATCATATATTATGTATCATGGAGATCATGTAACAATCTCATACAAAGCTTAGTACATCAAGCTCTCAATACAATCAATCGTCACACACTAATCAGAAGAAATCTACAAATCCATGCATTGTTTTCTTACCACTTGATAGCCTACCTCCACTGCGCAATCCCTGCTGAAGAATACCCCTGAATGAATTCGAATCTACCTTGTTTTCACTACGCAATCCTCATTGGCAACTCCAATGTGTGTGTGGTGCAATCAATGCAACACTATAGTCGCAACGGATAGTCCATCTTGCCCTTTCACCTATCTCTCCACTGGGTCTCCACTGGAACTGACATGCACTATAGTTAACTATTGTATTTGTTCAGTTGATTAATGAGTTATTATTTGTGAATTAATTAACTAATTAATTCACTCCACTCTCACTAGTGTATCATTCAGTTAGACTAGATACAACTAGCTCAATTGAGTTAAACTGAATAACAACTCCACGAACTACTCTTCCAACTCTGTCATAACTTTGCCACTTCAGTTCTAACTAATTCCTCCATGCATGAACCACCAGTAAACCCTAGGAATTGTGTAATTCCTTCAGCCCACTGATTTTCAAATTTTGTACACTGAAATTAAGTGCTCCAAGATAATAAGTTGATGTTTATTGTCGGATTATTATTAAGAGCTAATACTAATCGACACTTCTATTTATAGATCGATGATCTATAAATAGACTTCGCCCAATATTCTAAAAATAGAATTTCATCTATTTTTCCAACTTGACCAACCATCCACAAATAGCATCCTGCAACTTCTGAAATATGATCACCATGTCTAAAAATAGGCATACTCTAAAAATAGCATTATTTTACTCAAGAGTGACTGATTTTACTAAACTCATCTTGTTGAATCTCAACACCCCTCTCAAAAAAGATAGGGATTATCCTTCACCTGATCCACCTCTATGGTGTGGGTACTTTCTCTGGTAGAAGCCTTCTGTCGAATATCTACATCTGATCTTCCGTAGGGTATGCCCAAACAGCTGCCAGTCTTTCGCTGCACACAATCGATGTGATGATCTTGGGATATCCAATATGTTTAGATTTATCATGAAACACGGGGATTAATCAAGAGTTTAATGTAGCTTCGATTATCACAATGTATCTTGTCAGATCAAATGTGACCGTGCTAAACCAGCCAAATCTTCCTCATCAGGATATCACACATGCTTGACTTGCTACCATGTATTCTGCTTCCGTTGAACTGAGTGCCACAGATATTTGTTTCCTGTTGTACCAAGAAACTGCTGTAGATCCAATACTGAAAACCCCTCCTGATGTGCTCTTTCTATCCGTTGGGCTGCCTACCAAATATACATCCGTGAATAAATGCAATTTCACCTCATCCATCTGTCTGTACCATAATCCATACTCATATGTGCCCCTGAGATACCTTAGGACATGCTTGCCTGCCTTCCAAAAGAGCCTTGTAGACTTAACCATCGCTTGTGAAAGCTAGTTCACTGCATAGCATATTTCTGGTCTTGTATTAACTAAATAAATGAGCGAACCCACCAACTTTCGATAAATAGTGGCATCCACTACCTCTGCCGATGTAGCGTCATCTTTCCTCCAATTTCCTGGAAGAGGAGTGTCAATAGGCTTGCAGCCTTGCATGTGAAACTTCTCAAGTATATCCCGAGCATACTTACCTTGAGACACAAATAGTTCACCTTCCCGCTGCCATATTTCCAATCTAAGGAAATAATGAAGGAGGCCCAAATCCTTCATCTCAAACTCCTTTGCAATATTTTCCCTGCATGAGTGTATCAACTGCTCATCACCCATTAGTATTAAATCATCAACATAAAGAACAATGATTAAAAGCTTACCCTCCACCACAATTTGGTACAGGTTTGCATCCGCCTCACTCTTAGTGAAGTCAGTCCAGTGAAATGGCTATCGATCTGTGTGTACCAAGCATGAGGTGCTTGTTTCAGCCCATATAGCACTCTTTTGAGCCTACACACATGTGAATCGTTGTTGAAGATCTCAAATCCTTCAAGCTGCTCAATTTACACCTCTTCCTCAATGATCCTATTAATGAATACAATCTTCACATCCATCTGATGAATGTGCCAACCCATCTGCGCTGAGAGAGCAAGGATGGTCCTTATGGAAGAATACTGTGTGACGGGTGCAAAGATTTCTTCATAATCAATCCCCTTCATCTGTGAGAAGCCTCGGGCAAAAAATCTTGCCTTATACTTCTCGACGCTCCCATCAGCAGCTTGCTTTACCTTGTATATCCATCTTGATCCTACAACTGATTTACCCATCGGCCTTGGAACAATCTCCCAAGCACTGTTTCTAACAATAGATTCATACTCCTCCACCATGGCATCTACTCATGTGGGCTCCTGCACTACTTCAAAAAAATATGGCTTTGTCACGATACACTTGCTCATAAGATCCATGTATCCAGTAAATCGACCAGGTGACTGTCTCTGTATGTGCTGTGACGTAGGGACTCCTACATTCTGTGTTGCATCAAGCTTTAGCCTCTTAGCTTCTGTGGTACGCTTTCTGCCTTGTCTAATGTTTGGTTCTGCATGAGTGGACTCCTCCACTCCATGAATCTCCTCCTGTGGTTGATCCGCATCTAGAGGCTCATCTTTTGGAACAAGAAGTTCCTCCTCTCCATGCAAGTGTAGCTCCCTCTCAAGCGAAAACTTCATGGCTTTCACCTCATTGAATTTTATATCCTGTCGCCCCACAGTCATCCGAATGTCTGGAAAATACACACTATAATTATGGGGTGTTTCTGTGTACCCCACAAATATCCCAACTTCTGCAGTCAGCTCCAGCTTCTTCCTGGTGTCCTTTGTCACATGAATGTAAACAGATGAGCCAAAAATCTTCAAATGAGAAATATCAGGCTTCTTACCAGTAAAATCTTCTTCAGGTGTACTCATTCCAAGTACTCTATGAGGACAACAATTTTGCACATAAACCGTAGTGTTACATGCTTCCACCCATAAGTGCATCGGTAGGCCTTGGTCATGCAACATCGCTCGTGTAGCACCCATGATCATTCTGTTCTTCCTCTCAGCGACCCCATTATGTTGTGGGTTATGAGGCGCTATGAGTTCTCTTCGAATTCCTTCTTTTCTACAGAATTCTTTGAATTTTCCCGAGATGTATTCACCACCATTATCACTCCATAGGGCTTTCACTTTCTTCCCCGACTCCTTCTCCACCAATGCTTTAAACTCACAGAACTTTGAGAATGTTTCACTCTTCTTCTGCATGAAGAAAATCCAGCATATACAAGAATAGTCATCAACAAATATAACATAATACCTGGGTTTTTCTATTGAATCAACCGAGAAATTTCCACACACGTCTGTGTGAATTCTCTCCAAGATCACTGAAGCACGGTTCTCCTTCTCATGAAAGGTGGTCTTCACAAACTTACCCATAGTAAATCCCTTGCACTGATCTAACTATGCAAGAGTACACTTGGGAAGTCCAGTAGAAATCTGCTGCAAAATCTTCAAAGTGTCATGGTGAAGATGGCCCAATCTCCTGTGCCATAATTCGCCCTCATCCCGGCTCACCACTTCTTCTACTTTGCCCACCATTGCAGCACAGCCATATACCTCCAGCTTGTAGATATTCTTAACTCTAATCCCTATCCTCTTGGTTTGACCCATTGTTTTATGTCGCAGGAAAGCTTTTCCATCGCTAAAAACAACGTCATAACCTTTGTCTTCCAACATTGCGACCGAGACCAAGTTCTTCTTCAGACCTGGAACATGCATAAAATCTTTCAACATAAATGGATTACTTGACTCCCTCTTAAAGGTAATGGTCCCAATGTCGGTCGCACTATATCGACCATTGTCGCCCATCTCTATATGCATTTGAAGGTCCTTCTCCTCCAAGTCACTAAACAACTCCTTGTCTCCCATCATATGGAAAGATGCACCACTATCAAGATACCACATCAATCCCATATAGCTTGAAACCAAGCATGCGATCAAAGAGAAATCAAGTTCAAATTGTGAGGCTAAGGCCTCTCCAGCTGTAGCTCCAGCAGCCTTCTTGTTATTCTTCTTCTGTGGGCAGTTAGTGGCAAAATCCCCATGTTCCTGACAGTGAAAACACTTCACCTTGGACAAATCCTGCTTCTTGCCTTTAGCTTCATATTTTGAAGGAAATTTCTTCCCCTTCCCTTTCCTTTCTTTGGCATCCAAAGCGCAATTCTCTTCATCTTCATTCTTTGATGAAGAGCCATCCTTGGTAGTTCGCCTTATCTCCTCCTGCACAAGATCTGACCAAAGTCTCTCCCATCCCAGTAGTTTCTCCCATCCATTGACAGAGTTTTCATAGCTATGCCAACCCTTTGAAAGCCCAAGGAGAGCCAATATCACCAAGTCTTCAACATCAATAGTAATCCCCACACTTCCCAGTTCATCCCTACAGTGGATAAACTTCGTGATATATTTTGGAATACTCTCGCCCTTCTCCATTTTTATTTTTCTGAGCTTATCCTTCAGCGCCAACTTCCTCTGGTCGCTGCTGCTTTGGAAAAAATCTGTCAAAGCCTTCCACATTAGAAATGGAGCGGCTTTCCCATGAAGGCTGGACACAATATGGTCCTTCATACCTTCCAAAAAAATTCTTCTTGTCTTTGCTATCTTCTTTTGCCATGCATCAACTAATGCAGCATCGCTAGATCCCGGCTTAGGAACATCGCTATCGATGAACTCCTTCAGTCCATTATCCTCTAGCACTGCCTCCATCCTATCCTTCCAAGTTATGTAATTTGATCTCCCATCAAGGGCATACTCCAATCGCAACCCATTGGAAGAAATTTCAATGTATACTCAACTGTCGTACCAAGAATTTTCTACAACAAATTCGAATTGTCCACCAGCACAAACTCAGCAATTCTTCACAATTTGCAATCTTCAAGAATTAACACTGCTCTGATACCATGTAGAAATTATATACAAGATGCATGTATATATCCAGATTCTCCTGATCTAACAATATTTATCTTCTTGCTAAATACAGAATCCTTCCACTGTTAATCTTTTGCGGAAATTTAAAATAAATTGCAAACACATGAAGCAAATAAAAACAATCGCACATAACACAGTTGTTTAACAAGAAAGCTTGAAGCTGAAAACCCGAAATATCATATATTATGTATCATGGAGATCATGTAACAATCTCATACAAACCTTAGTACATCAAGCTCTCAGTACAATCAATCTTCACACACTAATCAGAAGAAATCTGCAAATCCATGCACTGATTTATTGCCACTTGATAGCCTACCTCCACTGCACAATCCCTGTTGAAGAATACACTTGAATTAATTCGAATCTACCTTGCTTTCACTACGCAATCCTCATTGGAAACTCCAATGTGTGTGTGGTGCAATCAATGCATCATTATAGTCACAACGGATAGTCCATCTTTCACTTTCACCTATCTCTCCACTGGGTCTCCACTGGAACTGACATGCACTGTAGTTAACTGTTGTATTTGTTCAGTTGATTATTGAGTTATTATTTGTGAATTAATTCACTCCACTCTCACTAGTGTATAATTCAGTTAGACTAGATACAACTATCTCAACTGATTTTAACTCCATTAACTGAGTTAAAATCAATAACAACTCCATGAACTACTCTTCCAACTCTGTCATAACTTTGCCACTTCAGTTCTAACTGATTCCTCCATGCATGGACCACCAGTAAACCCTATTAATTGCTTAATTCCTTCAGCCCACTGATTTTCCAAATATTTACACTGAAATTAAGTGCTCCAAGAGAATAAGTTGATGTTTATTGTCGGATTATTATTAAGAGCTAATAATAATCGACACTTCTATTTTTAGATCAACGATCTATAAATAGGCTTCAGCCAATATTCTAAAAACAGAATTTCATCTATTTTTCCAACTTGACCAACCATCCACAAATAGCATCCTGCAACTTCTAAAATATGATCACCATGTCTAAAAATAGACTTACACCTAAAAATAGCCTGTGGGCCCACTTAGTGAAGGTGACTGATTTTCACTAAGCTCATCATCTTGTTGAATATCAACATAATTTTCACCTCTGGAGTCTAGATAGATTCGACTATTATTGTTTTGATGGTCCTTTGTGGTCTTTTTTTAATCTGGTAAGTTTGATACATTCATATTGAAGAAAATTTTTTCTTCCAAAGAGTTTTTTCCTTTGCCGGATGCATTTGAAGCAATGGATACTTTTGTATTAGAGGAATTTATAGTCTCCATAAACTTAATCTTAGAAAATTTCTTTACTTTATAATGCCAAATATTTTCATTATTTGTAAACTTATAAGGACCTTCAGCAGATATCATTAATGAACTTGATTTGGAATGTTTTATACAGATGGGGTTTCGTGATTATAACCCTCTATAGCATGAGTGGGGTTACCACACAAAATTGAATTGGCTTGTTAAGGAAACCTTACAATTAGGGTAAGTTCATTTGCATGAACTTCATGTAAAATATATTCATCTCTCGTTGCACTTACAAGAAAATTTCAATTAAAAGGAAACCAAATATTTGATTGGTTGTCTTCATATGAAGATCCATGCCAATGCATGATCCAATGCCAATTTTCAAAGAAGAAGATCACGTTGTCACAGAATTCCATGACAAGATGAAAATGTCACCTAGCCAATTTGCAAAGAAGCAGATTCCTAGTATTCTTGAAAGAATGGAGCCACTTAGAGCTTTCAATAAGTTGAAAACTAGCTTATCTCCACCAAATTTTGAACCAGAAAATCATCCAAAACATTATTCCCAAAATGTTGAAGCTCTTTCTGCATTCCAAACCTTAAAGAGTTTGACTGCTATAAAGAAGCCTCTGGTTCCTTTTCCACCATCTCAACTTCTAGCTCAAGCCCAACTTTCGTAGAATCAAGAGAACTAAAAATTGAGTCATTGGCCCATTGCATCAATTATTAGTTCTGAAAATTGGCTTGATTTTAAATCCTGCAATGGCAACTAATTGTGCATATCAAATGTATAATAGTCAGAACCTAGTGTGTGCACAAAGGAAATTTACTTTGTTTACTTAATTTAAATAGCATTCAAATATTTTACTATTTCCAGGCTCCACTTAAGGTCCTAAACAATGGGGAATATTTTAGATCCCATTATATTGAACCCTAGTCATATAATATAAGGGGAGGCCAATGCTGATGTGTTTGACAAAATAAAGCCTTGTGACTTTCTAGATTCCTTATATAGTCTCAAAAAATATAATATATATTTTTTATAACTATATTCATAAAACATCACATTCATATTTTGTCACGAAGGGAAAAGGAAATATAGCAGTGACATAGAATTGTTCCATTCCCATTAGCCTGTCTAAAAATTGGGGATGGATTGCTAACATTTTGACCAATCCTATCAAGGGAATAAATAATTAGTTACTCTAATTTCTATAGTAATCATTTTCCTATCAAGAATTTTCTACAACTGCCTAACATTTACTGCAAAATTCATGTTGACGAGAAAAATCCACTCTTTATAGCATTCATTTTAATTAGATCCATAGTATGTGGATGTGTTATTGGAAATTTGGGTTTATGTGCAAAAGATATAATGGAAGGAAGATGAATTTTCTTTACATGCATTCAATGCTCCTATTTTGCATGATAGCACTTGGGAAGTAGGGTTAATAAAATTGAGAAGGGTTGTAGCAATTTTAAAACTCTTAGGTGAGATGCCAAAAAGTGGATATTCTGGCTGTATGAATAGCCAATGAAACATGTTGGATTAGCAATTAAAATCGATAAATTTGGTCAAAATCTAGATTAGATTGAATTCCATAAAATCAATCGAAGAGTTTCTTATAGAAATGCATCATATCAATATTTTTGTTCGGATTATATTGGATTCCATATTTCCAAGCAGGTAGTCAAATGATTCTCTTCACATGTATATGTATGATTCATTTGAACTTTTAAGAGTATTGTTTTAGATTGACAATGTCAATGACTCAATAACTACATGTTGTTTTTAATCCTCCCCTCCATTTTATTTGAATCTGGAGGTGGAATGAACAGTCAAGACGTGTGAAAAATTATACTAATTTACTCTCATAGGTTTGTATGAGGTGAAGATCGCAAATTGAAATGTTCATATTTAAGATAAAATTAAAGGTAGATATTGATGTTTGTACCCTAGTCTTGAATGTGTGTGTGAAGTTATACTTCCATGATTTTATCTACTTCAACCATCTGATAATGGACCAATGCTACTCCAAGTAATTTCTTGCACTTCCTCTTGATTTTTGGTGGATGTTTATTTGTGAATGCTACTTAATTTGAACCTTTGGAGTCTAGAGAGATTCAAATATTAATGTTTTGATAGTCCTTTTTGGCATTTTTTAATCTGGTAAGTTTAATACATTCATATTGAAGAAAATTATCACTTCTGAAGAGTTTTTTCCTGTGTCAGATGCATTTGAAGCAATGGATACTTCTGTATCAGAGGAATTGATATCTTCCATCAACTCAAGCTTGGAAAAGGTCATTCCTTTATAATTCCACATCTTTGCATTATTTGTGAACTTATAAGGACCTTCAGCAGAGGTCATTAATGAACTTGATTTGGGATGTTTTATGCAGATGGATTTCGTGATTATAACCCTCTACAGCATGAGCGGGGTTACCACACAAAATTGAACTGGCTTGTTAAGGAAAGCTTACAGCTTCGGTAAGTTCATTTGCAGGAACTTCATGTACAATATATTCATCTCTCATTGTACTTAAAAGAAAATGTCAAGTAAAAGGAAACCAAATATCTGATAAGTTGTCATCCTATGCAAATCCATGCCAATGCCAACACCAAAGTCAGTCGATGAACTAAATTCAGAGATCTATAACAATAAAGCTTAACAGGGGAGACCTCAAGAAGATATCATTGTCACAAAAGTCCATGACAGGATGAAATTTCCACCTATCCAATCTGCAAAGAAGCATATTCCTAGTATTCTTGAAAGAATGGAGCCACTTAGATCTTTCAATAAGTTGAACACTAGCTTATCTCCACCAAATTTTGAACCAGAAAATCAACCAAAACATTATTCCCAAAATTCTGAAGCTCTTTCTACATTCCTATAGGTGTAGTTTTAAGAAAAATAAAAATTTGCACACCTTCCCGTATAAAGAAACCATTCACCATGGTCCTCATCGTACTCATACCCACTAGACAGTGCTACAGACTGAGCACCATAGTCAGACTGCCCAGAAATACCAACAACATGAGTAAGATAAACACCCCACTGCTTGCATTCCATTATGTCTCCCCAACATTCTCCCATAAGTATGCATTGGTGTTGTTCTAGATCATTCTCTGGAAGTATTAGACCAAATTTTTAATGTTTCCTTCTCAGAATGTAATGGAAATTCCATAAAATTTCTGATTTTATATAGGCTGGCTTTCTGTGGAACTTTTAAAAATAGTTTGTATGCAAGTGTTGTAGGTGTATGGTTCTTGTTTTTTTTTTTGACACACATAATGCCAAATATTAGTCTCATAGAATACTTCAGAACATTGCCATAGCATTCATAATGGACTAAGTAAGCATAAACTCAGTAAACAACATTAGTGATAGTCATTTAAATTTCATACTTCCCTTAAATACATATTCAAAAAATGTACAGTGGCAATAGAGATTACAACAATAAGGAGTTATGGGAACCTAATATATATTTCTTCACAATGGGATCAACCTTCCATGGCAGAGAAGACTCTACAGTAAGTATTTCAATATGTACCCCATACTCTAATATTTATTTAGCCACAAATGTGTACACAGTCATGTAACCCACAACAAAGAACTCGTCCAAAGAAGAGCAGTGAAAATAATGATTAGTTCAACCACAAGGTAAGGGTTCAACCTTCATATAGCAAGAAACTCAGTAAATAAACTCTCTCCACTTACAAGGAATAGGCAGCCCTCAATTTGAATGAAAACTCGGCCCTTTTTTCAAGTGTGCTACAACTCATTGAAAGTTGCCTTGAACTGATAAATATTGTCCCCTCTCCGTGCACTTCAGGGACTCACTCTCTGCCACAAAATATGTTTCCTCTTAGCCCAGAACTCTACCAACTTTGTGAAATAAACCACCTTCAGCCATAGATATCACGTTCAACAATAAACAAAAGAAAACTTGACCCAGAATTCACAGTGAATTTGTGCTCCTCTAATTGATGGGAGTTTCGACCCACTAAGCCAACATTAAAGCTATGAATCTCCAGGAAAACTTTGCCTTTGATGGCAAGTAAATTTAGCCTCTAGAAGCCAATTTCCCTATGGATTCTTGTGGAGATGAGTAATCCAAGCTACTCTCAGACTCCCTTTTACTTAAAAAGTTACAATTTGTTGAATATTTTTTGTCCCCAAATACAAACCATACAATATTTCTATTTTTGTCCATCAGGAAAAAGGAACTTGAAGAAGAAATAACATCAGTATATTTTTCCATCTTCCTAAGTAATTTCATTTCCACTTAGAAAATTAACATTTGTTGAACCACATTCAGAACCTTAGAAGGCTGAGTTTGAGATTATAAATATTGAGGGTAGGAAACATGAATCCAGTTCCCATGAAAATCTCTTTTGTCAACATACTTTCTACACTGTCCTTGGTAAAATAAATTCAAATCTTTTTTATGCTTGGAAAAGTGTGTATGAAGGGATGAAACTTGTTGGCATATGCTTGGTATATTTTCTCTTGGATTACCTAGCATATTGGGGCTATTGAGAAGTGAATTATGGTCAATTGTTGTTGTTTTTTAGAAGTGAATTTCTGTCACAAGCTCCAAGGGCTAAGTGCCCAATGTTCCTCCTAGGTAGATACCTCTTCACAAGAGAACCCTAACATAACACAAGAGCATGAACCCCATAGGTAAGAACACCAAGGCATCACTCTAATGTCAATAATCCACCCTAATTGAGCCATCCATATTCACAGGAAACATCATCAAGGAACTAGTAGATATAGTGCTCTCCTAACAAGAGAAAAAAAACTTTTGTAGTAAACCCAAAACTTAACACCAACTTGATGTTCAAAAAGGGAAGGCTTGAAGTCAATGTCATCTCCCCCTCCCCCCACCCCCTTGCTTAACAATTTCAACAACAACAAAAAACTCTCAATATCTTCTAGAATCGAAGTACATACACTCTAAAACAAACCTGAAAGTATCCCATATCATAATAATCTAGGATCTGACACCATCTTCAAGAGGATAAAAAACTGATATGTGCATTGAAACTATTCCAATGTGTCGTGCACTACAATAAACACACCCAACCTTAATGATTTTTATTAGCATTTATACCAATATATTTTAAGGTCATGCAACCTATCAACAAAGTACATAGGTACTTGTGATTCTTTTCAAGTACAGAAAAAGTCTCTCTTATAATAACTACAGACATATCAGCACTTGGCTCACTTCTTTCTCATTTTTCTATTTTTCACATTTACACCTTTTCGTACGCTTCCTTACTTTGTACTTATATGTGTATATATAAGAAGTACAATGATCAAGTTTCACCATGTCAAACACTAATTGCCTCAATGGTTAATTAATTACAAAGATTACACTATTAAGGATAATGTTGATAGCACCTAGAGACTTAGGTTATCATCTTTGACTTGACCAATAGCCTTGTGCATACAATTCATAACATCTCCAACAAACAATTCCAAAGAAACAACATTTTCCAATCTCCCAAGATGATAATGTAGAAATGTCCCCTCAATTGTGTACCTAGACTGCATGTGTAATACAAAAAAAACTCCACCCCAGCAGTTTCATCAATCTTCCCAAGCTCAAAAATTCCACACAAATGTTTTATTGTCATTTCTAACACTCCCCAACTTGCAGGAGAGTGGTTGAAATCAAAAAATCCTAAGTGAGGTTGCTTGATCCTAGAATGAATCGCAAATCAACCAAGCTTGTGAGACAAGTTCAACACAAAATTCATAAAGTATGGGCATGCAAATTCAATGTTGAGATTGCAACAAGATGATGAGCTTAGTGGAAAGAAGTTTCCTTCACTAAGTGGGCCCGCAGGCTATTTTTGGCAGACAGTCTATTTTTAGACTATGTCTATTTTTAGACATGTCGATCATATTCTGTGAGTTGCGGGATGCTATTTGCGGATGGTTGGTCAAGTTGGAAAAATAGATGGACTTCTATTTTTATAAATATTGGGCGGAATCTATTTTTAGATTGCTAGTCTAAAAATAGATATGTCGAATATTATTAGCTCTTAATAACTTTGATTCTGAAACATCTTATTCTCTTTAGGTACTTTTAGGTTAAGTGCATAGATGCTAATACAGGAAGATATGAAGGGGTACACACTATTTTTTTGCAGGGTTAAGTGGAGCTATTTCATGGAGACTTCAGTTAGAACTCATGTGACAGAGTTTGGTGGAGTTATTGAGGTAGTTGGTGGAGTTGTGTTCAGTTTAACTTAGTTAAACATAGTTGAGCTAGTTGTATCTAGTCTAACTGATTGATACAATAGTGAGAGTGGTGTGAATTAATTATTAATTAATTCAATAATTATTAACTCATTAATAAACTAAAGAATACATCAGTTAACTACAGTGCATGGACAGTTTCAGTGGAGACCAGCGAAGAGGTAGGTGAAAGAGCTATGTGACTATCAGTTGTGACTATAGTGTTGCATGATTTGCAACACACGGTGTTTGGAGATGCCAATGAGGATTGCGTGAGCAAGGCTAGACCAATTCGAGTTCATTCAGATCCATTCTTCAACAGTGACTGCACAGTAGAGGCAAGCTAGCAGGTGGCAGAGATCGGTGCATGGGATTTGCTAGATCGGACCTGATTAGTGTGTAGCAATTGGAGATTGTACTGAGAGCTTGTGAGGAGCTTTGTATGATTATTGTTACATGATCTCTATGACATATAATATACAGATAGTTGGGGGTTTTTAGCTTTAAGCTTTCCCATAAATTACTGTGTTCATATGTGTGAATTTTTATGGTTTTAATGTGTGCATGCAATTGATTTTATTTCCACAATTAATGATCAATGGTAGAAGAGATTATGTATTGTGCATGAAGTCAAATAGTGTGTGATTAGGAGAATCTCGGATGTATAAAATATCAGGTATATAATTTCTACATTCAATCATTGTATCAAAGGTGAAAAATAACAAAGAATCATCAACACCAAATGTAAATTGCAATGGCAAACCTTGTAGTGGATAAAAGTGGAAAATTAGAATTGTGACACAAACATAGTAATATTCTTAGTCAAGTGGTTCTAGCATTACAACAAAGTGATCACATAGTATTAAATTTTAGTCATGTTAATACACTGTTTCATTAATCTTTGTTGCATCCACCCATTCCAAATCATTGTAGGCTCACTGGAGTGGGTGGAGAGCTCAACAAATTTTGTTGCATAAAATACCAACAATCACTATAGATCAACTTCTTATGTTTGTCTCTTCCTCTTCCCAAAGTGTGTACAACTATGCAAGTTATATTATTTATACGTGACCATGTTATCCATCACTTCATCGGTGATATCCCTACGAGAAATGTTTTCTCCATGATGAACCTCAGTTGGCAACCAACAATTCCTTGGAGCTTACCACTAGCTCATTGTGCCATTTCTCTACCACCTGTGGTAGCCATTTAGTCCCTCACTCGCTTGTATTGATTGTATGTTTGAAGATGTACCTTACGAAGCTAAAGGTATGTCTTGTCATTTAATGATTGAGTATTGGGTTTGCTTATCATGGATTTTTATGGGTATGGATTGATGGGAGGATTTGGCAAAAAGAGTGGGCTTATTTTGTGCTCTTGTCCCCTTGATATTTTTTGGATGTTACCCTTGGATATTAGCCCCATGGAATCTACTTTACTGACCATTTGGTTCCAGGGTGGTACTACTTGCGAAACCCCAACTTTGTGTGCATGGTCCCACTCCCTTATCCGCATATATTACCCCTCTTCCACTCATTATACCCCCATCCATCATTTTTCCCACCTGGGTCCACATGGGGTCAACCTCCCTTCCCCCTTGCCCCCACCTTGGGTTAGGCTTGGAATGATTCCCTAGAGGCTGATGCAGATAAAATAAAAGGAAAAAGCATAATTGGCCACATTTAACAAGAAATTGTACCATAAAAACCAAAATATGGTCGGGACAAAAAAAAACATTTAGCACGTGGGAAAAATCTGATGCATGAGCTCTACCCCATTCATGGCCATCACCCTGGTTCCATAGGCCCTAGATGAGCCTCCTTTATCATTCAGGAACCCATGATTGTCCCAACCCCTGGAGGGCAATGAACCGCCCTACCAAAAGGGGGTAATCACTGCTATATTATACACATCATGCTTTTATCCTTTGAGCCCCGAGTAGTTAATTAAATAACATTCATTAAAGGAAAAAGGCATATAAAGAAGGGTGGAAAAATCAAGGTCGGGGCACCTCATGTACCATGATTGCTACATCCTATACATTATATACCTAGGTGTGGGCTTCCCTTTATTTGGTTTCCCTTGTGCCCCATATGCAGCCCAAGATTTCCCCTCTCACTCCCTGCTCCATTCCACCTATTTATCACTCACCACCCCCATTAGAAGGATGTACCTTGGACCTACTATCCCATTTAATGATTGAAACCACCCCACAAGGTACTTGGTTAACCCCCTTTGGAACTTCAAGACACTAGCATATGCCAAATCCCACTATGGAATGACATGCCATCATGAAGTGTCCACTTTGTCATCCATGATTTGTAAATTCAATTGCATGATTATTCTAATGGTTGGTTGTACTGGAAGCCTAGGTGGCACACAAGATCTTATGCAGGATTACAAGTGGTTTCCAGTAGGGTTTTTGGTCTCCCTACATGAAATCCTAACCCCAAGGGCTACATTGGCACACATTGGTTATGTATCAAGAGGTATGAGCCTCCATAACAACAACAATGCTTCATGGACCTTTTTAGATATTGAGGGATTGCTAGAGATCCACTCACGGGCAAGGAAGATGCACCATACCCAATCAACCCCACAGGTGCACCACACACTTGGAGGGATCCCCAGGGCTTGTACGAAGATCCAATGATATTTATTCCAGCATTTTATCCTTCACAGAGCATCTATAGGCATCTTTGATCCATTTGGAAACCCGTGTGGTCATTTATGTGCCCCCACATCCACAAGGAGCACCACAGGTTTTCTACTTGGAAGACAATGGGCCACCCCCTTTTCCATCATATTCTGAGGAATTTATTCGTCATTATGGCATGTCATGATGTTATTAGGCCTCCTGGAAGGCCCTAATGCATATACGCATCATTATTTGGCCCTTGTGTGGCTTAGTTTTACATTTATGAGCTAAATTGGTGGGCTTGTCACCAATAAGGGTTGTTATTTACACATTATTTTATTATTAGAGCCATTTTTGACCCCTTAGGCTAATTCGTTCTCCTTAGGAGCCTATAAATACATGTTAGCCTCATTCATTTGGATGATCACATTTTGGATTGGATATCTCTCTCTTAGAGAAACTCGTACTTTTCATTGGTGGAGCATTTTTGGAGATGGATGAATTTTGATGTATGTATTTGGTTTATTATTTTCTTGGAGATTTC
Organism: Pinus albicaulis; assembly: GCA_034641835.2. Lineage (NCBI taxonomy): Eukaryota > Viridiplantae > Streptophyta > Pinopsida > Pinales > Pinaceae > Pinus > Pinus albicaulis. The sequence goes on along the minus strand of CM076570.1, from coordinate 104,923,186 downwards.
TTAATACAACGGGTTTCTGGTTGGATATACTCTATGGCATTGTAAGTAAATTTTGATGTTATTATTCTTGTTGTTGCATACAACTAAATCTAGGGCTAGTTGCTTCATGTTTAAAGTGTGGAATTGAACACGTTTTAACTAATTTGATGTATGGTCCAATGTCAAATGAATGAAATGTCATAGAAGAATAGTTTTATCAATAAGCTTGCATTCTTTGTTGAAAGTATAAATGTTTGGGAATGTCTTATTCTTCTCTTACACTAATATTGGACGAAGTTGATTTCCTGGGCCTCCTTGACCAAGAAACCAAATCTTTCTCATCATTCATCCTAGAATCCATAAACCTAGCTATATTAAGGCAATGATCCATAAAAGGTTGATCATTTTAACCCCAATTTTTCCACTTTTGCCAATTTTTCCCAATTATACCCCTCAAGGGCCACCTAGGGCATCAATTTCCCAACAATTAAGCCAAGGAAAAATTTTGATCTCCCTCAAGGAGCTATGTTGATGGGTCCCCTCCCTCTCCATAAAATTTCAAGAAATTTCGATGGTGGAATCTCTGGGAATCTCGAACCCTAGCTCTGGGATCGAAATTTTCCTAGCCATCCCCAAGGGTAGACCTCAACATGATCAACTTGACCTTTCTAAGTGAATATTCTTTTATGAACCCTTCCCCTCAGCTTGACCAGGATAGGAACACTATTGGTTGCCATATTCCATCCCCGAACCTAGTTCAGGTCCACTTGGTCTCGTGTGGTCCCATTTATCATTTAAGATAATTTTTCAAAGACCGCTTGGGAATCCAATTTCCCTAAGGATTATAGGGTTGAAAGCCATCTCTTGGAAGCCCATTCTTTCTACCACAACTCTCCAAGCCCCTTTCTTAAAAATAAAGTAAGCCCCATTCTTCAATCCACCCTAGGGAAAGGGTTCTAAGGGTCACTTATAACCTATACATTGACAAATACTTTACTAGTGATTCCTATATCACCGGGACTCCTCCCATCGATGAAAGTTTGTAAATATCAGGGAGACTTAGTTGTGGTGACAATGGGCTAAGCCTCCATCGTTTCCCTTAGCCTAGCATTTGTCTCTCTAGGATATCTTTTTAGGGCCCCTGCTGGTTTGATTGGTAACATGCCCTATTATTGTAAACAGGTTGGTTATTGAGATAAACTTCATTTTGTTCATATCTTGTTGTATAGTGCTATTTAATTAATGAAAATTTGGAGTTGAAATTGTTGCCCAATTTTTATCATGCCAATGTTAAATGTATGAATTCATCTCTATCCAAGATAGCTATTCAACTATCACACTATGAATTAGTGATTGTTTATTGTAATTGAACTTATCACATAATATTCTTTCAGTGATATATTCTATGTAACTTCCAAATCTTGAAATAAGTGATGATCTCCTTTTTGCTAAAAACTTAAAAGCCTTAACTAAAGGTTTTTTAAGTTGTGAATAAACTATTATACAATTGAAAGATAGTCTGTGATTGGGTCTGGTGCAGAAAATAAAAAATAAAAAATAAAAAATAAAAAAAATAAAAATAAAAAATGAAATGAAATGACATTTTTGGACAAAATTTATACTAATGATAAAATGTTGCACAAACTAGAAAGAAATATTTTATCCAGATTACACTCCCAGAGAAATCAAGAACTCTTATACTAGAAGCAACAGAATAAATGGATAAAAAAATAGAAAAAGTACAAGGAAAATTATCTTTTGAAAATTTATTGATACTAACAATTAATACATCTCTTTCTATTATATGGGTATTTTAATTCAATATAAACATTGTAGCTAGACTGAATTTTCTATTTTTTCCCCCTTTAGTGCACTACTCCAAAAAAGATAGTTTTCACAACTAGACTGCTGGTCAAGCCTTTAACAACCTTCAAACTGAGCTCACCTATTGAAAAGTAAACAAGAAATGTGTGTCTAATTTAATTTTCCCTTAATTAAATTGAGCAATAAATTGTAATATTATCTCATAATCACTTGTAATAGTTCATTGGGTGTGATAGACTTAGTTAGCTCACAAAATTAAAGTTGAGGGTGGTTGGTGAGGCATGTAGAGTGATTCTATTCGTTTTAGAGTCCAAGTTGTAGTTGGTGTATTAGTTTTAATGCATGAGAAATCAGTTAGCTCAATTATGTGAGTTAAATTCAGTCTAACTAGTTGTAACTGATTTTTGCGCTAGTGAGAGGTCAAGTGAATTAAATCAGATCTGTCAAGTGACTAATGATTTATTATTAATAGTTGGATGCATGTCAGTTCTGATGAAGACCCAGCTCAGACAGAGGTTAAAGGGATGTTTTTTATCATTTGTATTATTAGTAAAATTTTCAGTGCGCAATTAGACACCCATAGGATTGCCCATGAGCATTGCACAGTTTTGGCAGGCTGAAATTCCTAAATAATATGGATTTAATTATCTAAGAATTGTGCAAGCAAGGCAAGCTGAGCAGAAGCAGTAAATTGGCTAAGATTTGTTTGGATTAGTGTGAGACAGTTGGTAGATTGCAGCAGACTCTTGTGAGAAGAGTGCATTGTCTTGTTTCATGATTCCTTGGTTGATTATACAATAGAAGATAGAGGGGTTTTGAGTAGCAAGCTTTCCCCAGGAAAAATATCTGTGTTGTGGATTGATTTGCTTCTTTCTTTTACTTGGTGTGATTGTGTGATCGTGTTTAATTTCCACAATTAATTTGTAGAAGGATTATGTATCTTGCTTTAGCATATCACATGATCGGATTGAATCCATTGTTATACATATTGTTTTTATAATTTCTACATGGTATCGGAGTGCCAAAAATCACTATAGTGGAGAATAAATTGAATTTGTGTTGAACAACATTCAAATTTGCAAAAATATTCTTTGGTGTAATAAGCAGATCAAGATGACTTTCAATGGATTAAGATTGTAATATTCACTTGAGGGAATTTCTAATTATATTGCATGGAAAGACAAAATGGAGGCAGTTCTGGAGGACAACGGGTTGAAATAATTTATGCACACTTATATTCCAAAGCTCGCAGCAACAGACAATGCTCTTCTTTATGCTCGGAAAAAGAAGGTTGCAAAGGCAAGGAGGATCTTATTAGAGGGAGTTTGATATCACATTGTCTCGAGTCTCCATGGACTCCATATGCAATGTGGAAGGCCTTGACACATCTATTTCAGAGTAGCAGTGACCACAAAAAATGGGCACTGAAGGACAAGCTCAGGAAAATCAAAATGGAGAAAGGTGACACTATTCCGAAATACTTGACCAAGTTCATCCACTGTTGAGATGAGCTTGGAAGTGTCAAGATTACTGTAGTGGATGATGACTTGGTGAGCCTAGCATTTCTAGGCCTTCCAAGAGCCGGCATAGTTATCAAGACTTTGTCAACGAGAGGGAGAGGCTACCATATTGGGAGCAACTTTGGTCGGATTTGGTACAAGAAGAATTTAGGCGAAATACCAAGGATGGATCCTCATCCAAGACAGATGATGAGAAAAATTACGCCTTGGTTGGTAAGGCAAAGAAGGGGAAGGGAAAGAAATCCTATTCCAAATCTAAGACCGGCAAAGAAGGAAAAGTGTGAAATTTCCAAAGTGAAATGTTTTCACTATCACGAGCATGGAAATTATGCCACTAATTGTCCACAGAATAAGAAAAACAACAAGAAGGCTTCAGGATCTGCAGCGGGTGATGCTTTCACTTCACAGTTCAAGTTGGACTTCTCACTCATCGCATGCATGGTGTCTAGTGCGATGGGATCATTGTGGTACTTAGATAGTGGTGCATCTTTCCACATGACAGGAGACAAATAAATATTTAGTAGCTTGGAGGAAAAGGATCTTAAGATGCACATCGAGATGGGCGATGACGAGAGGTATAATGCTACCGGGATTGGTACAGTTACTTTCTAGATATAGTCAGGTAAACATTTCTTATTAAAATATGTCATGCATGTACTAGGCTTGAAAAATAATTTAGTTTCACTTTCTATGTTTGAGGATAGAGGATATGATGTGGATTTTAGTGAAGAGAAAGCATTCCTTTGTCACAAAGCCATAGGACAAGTTAAGAATATTGGGGTTCGTGTGAATAACCTCTACAAACTTGATGTATATGGTTGTGCAACATTGATGAGTAAAGCAGACAGAGTGGTGACCCGGGATGAGGGTGATTTATGGCACAAGAGATTGGGTCATCTACACCAAAATGATTTGAAGGTCATGCAGTAGATTTCTATGGGGCTTCCAAAGGGTACTCTTGCGCAGATAGACACATGCAAGGGATGTACCATGGGGAAGTATACAAAGGTCACTTTTCATGAGAAGGAGAACCAAGCAGGGGAAATCCTTGAGAGAGTTCACTCAGATGTGTGTGAACCATTCTCTACAGCTTCTACAACAAAGCACAGGTATTATGTGATTTTTGTTGATGATTTTTCTAGAAATTTATGGATCTACTTCATGATGAAGAAATATCAGACGTTCTCAAAATTTTCTGAGTTCAAAGCACTGGTTGAGAAAGATACAGGGAAGAAGATGAAGGCTCTAAGGAGTGATAGTGGTGGTGAGTACATATCTAATGAATTTAAGAACTTCTATGCCAAAGAAGGAACTCAGAGAGAGTTGATTGCACCTCATAACCCACAACAGAATTGGGTTTCGGAAATAATGAACAGAACAATTTTGGGTGCGGCACAAGCTATGTTACATGATCAGGGCATACCATTGCATTTGTGGGCAGAGGCATGCAACACAATGGTATTTGTGCAGAACCGTAGTCCTCATCAGATACTTGGCATGAGTACACCAGAGGAGGCTTTTTCTAGTAAGAAACCTGATGTTTCATATTTTAAAAAAATTGGCTCATCTGTCAATTTCCATGTGACCGAAGATTTCTAAAATAAGCTAGAACCAAAAACATAAATTGGGATATTTGTGGGGTACACTGATAGTCCCCACAACTATCAGGGGTATTTTCTGAATAGCAGGATGACAATTTTCAGACGAGATGTAAAATTTGAGGAGGATAAATCCATGCAATTGTCCCTTGAAAGGGAACTTGATTTGCATGCAGATGAGAAACTCTTGGTTCCAAAGTATGAACCTCAAGATGTGGAGCATCCACATGAGGAGGATCACAAAGTGGCAAAAAACACTCATGCAAATCCATCCACCAGACATGGCCTTCCCAAGAGCTGGTATAGCTATCAGGCCTCTATCAATGGGAGGGAGAAGCTACCAGATTAGGGGTGACTTTGGTTGGATTTGGTACAAGAAGAATTCAGGCGGAATACCAGGGATGGATCCTCATCCAAGACAGATGGTGAGGAAAATTGTGCCTTGGCTGGTAAGGAAAATAAGGGGAAGGGAAAGAAATCCTATTCCAAATATGATACCGACAAAGAAGGCAGGAAGCATGATATGTCCAGAGTGAAATGTTTTCATTGTCACAAGCATGGACATTATGCCACTAATTGTCCACAGAAGAATCAAAACAACAAGAAGGCTTCAGGATCTGCAACAAGTGATGCTTTGGCTTCACAGCTCGAGTTAGACTTCTCACTCATCGTATGCATGGTATCTAGTGCAATGGGATCAGTGTGGTACTTGGATAGTGGTGCATCCTTCCACATGACGGAAGACAAAGAAATATTTAGTAGCTTGGAGGAGAAGGACCTTAAGATGCACATCAAGATGGGTGATGACAGGAGGCATACCGCTACCAGGATTGGTACAGTTAATTTCAAAGATAGTCAGGTAAACCTTTCTTATTAAAATATGTCATGCATGTACCAGGCTTGAAAAAGAATTTAGTTTCAGCTACTATGTTGGAGGTAGAGGATATGATGTGGTTTTTAGTGAAGGGAAAGCATTCCTTTGTCACAAAGCCACAGGACAGGTTAAGAAGATTGGGGTTCATGTGACAAACCTCTACAAACTTGATGTAAATGGTTGTGCATCATTGATGAGTAAAGCAGACAGAGTGGTGAGCCGAGATGAGGGTGAGTTATTGCATAGGAGATTGGGCCATATACACCATAGAGCTTTGAAGGTAATGCAGTAGATTTCTATGGGGCTTCCAAAGGGTACTCTTGCGCAGATAGACACATGCAAGGGATGTACCATGGGGAAGTATACAAAGGCCACTTTTCATGATAAGGACAACCGAGCAGCAGAAATCCTTGAGAGAGTTCACTCATCTGTGTGTGGACCATTCTCTATAGCTTCTACAGCAAAGAACAGGTATTGAATGATTTTTGTTGATGATTTTTGTTGATGATTTTTCTAGAAAGTGTTGGATCTACTTCACGCAGAAGAAAGATCAGGCGTTCTCAAAAAATTTAGAGTTCAAAGCACTGGTTGAGAAAGATATATGGATTCAAGTGAAGGCTCTAACGAGCTACAATGGTAGTGAGTACATCTCCAATGAATTCAAGAAATTTTGTGCCAAAGAAGGAATTCGGAGAGATTTGATTGTGCCTCATAACCCACAATAGAATGGGGTTGCAGAAAGAAATAACAGAACAATTGTGGATGCAAAATGAGCTATGTTACATGATCAGGGCATATCATTTCATCTGTGGGCAGAGGAATTCAACACCGCAGTATTTGTGCAAAACCGTAGTCTTCATCGGATACTTGGCATGAGTACACCAGAGGAGGCTTTTTCTCATAAGAAACCTGATGTTTCATATTTTAAAATTTTGGCTCATATTTCTATTTCCATGTGAAAAAATATTCGAGAAAGAATCTAGAACCAACAGCAGATATTGGGATTTTTTTGGGTACATTGATACTCCCCACAACTATCGGGTGTATTTTATGAACAGCAGGATGACAATTGTCAGACAGGATGTAAAATTTGATGAGGAGAAAACCATGTGATTGTCCCTTGAGAGGGAGCTTGATTTGCGTGCAGATGAGTAACTCTTGGTTCCAAAGGATGAAACTCAAGATGTGGAGCAGCCACATGTGAAGGATCATGGAGTGGCAAAAACCACTCATGTAGATCCATCCACCAGACATGGTAGGAGGGGCACCACAGACACTGACTGATTGAGACTTGATGCGGTAGAATATGTAGGAGCACCTACATCACAGCGTAGATAGAGACAGTCACCAGACAGGTATATTGGATACATGGCTCCAATGAGAAAGTGTATTGTGACAGAACCATCCTCTTTTGAGGAAGCAGTGCAGCAACCAACTTGGGTTGATGCCATGGTTGAGGAGTATGACTCCATAGTCAGGAACAGTGCATGGGAAGTTGTCCCAAGAAAAGTCGAGAAGTCAGTGTTTGGATCTAGATGGATCTATAAGGTGAGTAAGGTAGCATATGGGAGTGTGGAGAAGTACAAGGCTATATTTGTAGCCCTAGGATTATCACAGGTTGAGGGGATTGACTATGAGGAGACTTTTGCACTAGGTGCATGGTTCTCATCGATTAGATCTATCCTTGCACTCTTAGCGCATATGGGGTGTTAGATACATCATATGGATGTGAAGACTGCATTTCTCAATGGAGTTATTGAGGAAGAAGTGTACATTAAGCAACCAGAATTTTTTGAGACCTTTGACATGGAGTCGCATGTTTTCAAACTCAAGATAGCAATGTATGGGCTAAAGCAAACACCTCGTGCTTGGTTAACCAGGATTGACAGCTATTTCACCAGGTTGGGCTTCACAAAGAGTGAAGCGGATGCGAACCTGTACTAGATTGTGGTTGATTGCTTTTGATTATCGTACTTTATGTTGATGATCTTATTCTAACAGGTGATGAGCAGCTCATAACTTCTTGGAAATAATATCTTGCAAGAGAGTTTGAGATGAAGGAAATGGGACTCCTTAACTATTTCCTTGGTTTGGAAATATGGTAGCGGGATGGGGAGATATTTGTTTCTCAAGGCAATTATGCCAAAGAGATTCTAAGGAAGTTCCACATAGAGAGCTCTAAGACCATGGAGACTCCTCTTGCAGGAAATTGGGGGAAGGAGGATGCTACTTCAGGTGAGGTATTATATGCTATTGTTTACAGGTATCTTGTGGGTTCACTTATGTACTTGCTGAACACACGACCTGACATATGCTACGCAGTTAACCAGTTTATTCAAGATAAGGCTAAGCCGACCAAGCTCTTTTGGAAGGCAGGGAAGCATGTCTTGATATATGTCAGGGGCACTACAAAGTATGGAGTGAAGCTTCAAGGCTTCACCGATGCATATTGGGAAGGTAGTCCATCAAATAGGAAGAGAACATTAGGGGGGATCTTCAGCATAAGATCGACAACATTTTCTTGGTACAATAGGAAGCAGAGATCAGTTTCACTTAGTTCAGCCGAGGCAGAGTACACAAAAGCCAATCAAGTGGCATCTGAGGCCATCTGGATGAGGAAGATACTTGTTGGTTTGTTTGGTTATCAGATGGATCCGACGGTGATACATTGTGATAACTAGAGTTGCATAAAACTCTCGGTCAATCAAGTATTCCATGATAGGTCCAAGCATATTGACATTCAGTACCAGCATCTCAGAGATTGTGTTCAGAGATGCATTATGTTACTTCAGTACATTCCCATGGAGGATCAGGATGCAGATATTCTGACAAAGGCGCTCGCAAAGAGAAAATTTGAATACCACAGAGGCAGGATCGGGGTAGTTGATAATCCCTTTCTTGTTGAGACGGAGTGTTGAAAATTCAACAAGAAATGTGTGTCTAATTTAATTTTCCCTTAATTAAATTGGACAATAAATCGTAATATTATCTCATAATCACTTGTAATAGTTAACTGAGTGTGATAGACTCAGTTAGCTCATGAAATTCAAGTTGAGGGTAGTTGGTGAGGCATGTAGAGTGATTCTATTTGTTTTATAGTCCAAGTTGTAGTTAATGTATTAGTTTTAATGCATGAAAAAATATTTAACTCAATTAAGTGAGTTAAATTCAGTCTAACTAGTTGTAACTGATTGTTGCACTAGTGAGAGGTCAAGTGAATTAAATCATATTTAATTCACATGCAGTGATATTTCAAGTGACTGATGATTTACTATTAATAGCTGCATGCATTTCAGTTTTGATGAAGACCCATTTGAGACAGAGGTTAAAGGGATGTTATCTATCAGTTGTATTATTAGTAAAATTTTCAGTGCGCAATTAGACACCCATAGTATTTCCCATGAGCATTGCACACTTTTGGAAGGCTGAAATTCCTAAATAATAGGAATTTAATTCTCTAAGAATTGCGCAAGAAAGGCAGGCTAAGCAGAGGCAGGAAATTGGCTAATTGTTGGTCGATTTTTCTGGATCTATGTGAGACAGTTAGTAGAGTGTGGCAGAATCTTGTGAAAAGAGTGCATTGTATTGTTTCATGATTCCTTTGTTGATTATACAATAGAAGATAGAGGGGTTTTGAGCAGCAAGATTTCCCTAGGAAAAATGTCTGTGTTGTGGATTGATTTTCTTATTTCTTTTACTTGGTGTGATTGTGAGATCATGTTTATTTTCCATAACTAATTTGTAGAAGGATTCAGTATCTTGCTTTAGCATATTGCATGATCAGATTGAATCCATTGGTATACATATTGTTTGTATAATTTCTACATCACCAACTCAAACCAAGTCCACTACAACAGAATTTATGTACATATAATTGCAAGTGGAACACAACAATATCAACCATTTTAGATATCATGTCATGCCTCTAGGGCTCAGATTTAGTAATGATAATTCTATCAAGAGGACAATTCACATACCTATGTACTTTCCTTTCTCAAAAAGTGGGATGTGATTAAATTTTGAACTATTTTTATATATTTTAGAAAATTGGGGTATTTTACTCTATACATGTTGTTCTCTATTTGTTGGCTAGAGCTGGAAATTGATTCAGTGGTCACAAGAGGAGTGTCATGTCTAGGAGAGGAGAATGCAGATCTCCTTTTGAGTTATTTGTTATTTATGTTTAACCATAAAGGAGAACCAAGTTGATAATGGTATATAATCATTAGCCTTTTCTTGGGTATTTTTAAGTAAAGGAGACTAGTTATATACTTAACATGATGACACATTCTATATGGACTGGTTGGACTGTGTCTCTCAGCACACATTCTATTGGTAACATAGGTAATCACAGACCTGCAATTTTTGATAATTGTAAGTTGTACTGGTATTAATCATTTTGTTTACATTATGATGCCTTGCTTTGTACTGTATAGACTAATCATTCATAATCTTGAGAAATGCATGTTCACACTTAGTATCATTAGGGAAATTTTGAGGTCTAAAGTGGGCCTCCTAAGGAAATTATAAAATAATAGTGGAAATAATAAAATAAGATTTGATTACATCATCAAATTTTGGAGGGAAAAAAGAAAAAACTACTTTTTCAACTCGTATTTCAACTTATCTACCAAATTTTTTACTCAATTTTCAAGTCGAGGTACTCATTGGATGAAAAACTTAATTCCTCATCCAAGGAGTACCCATGTTTCATACTTTTTATGGATCCTACTACACAAAAAATGAAAAATACATGAAAAATGTGATTGCAATCATGTTTTGTCATGTATTTCTCATTTTTCATGTAGCAAGGTCTATAAAAATTATGCAACGTGGGTACTCCTTAGATGAGGAATTAAATTTTGCATCCAACGAGTACTCCCACTCGAAATTTGAGTAAAACATTTGGGAGATAAGTTGAAAATACGAGTTGAAAAAGTAGTTTTATTATTTTATTATCTTAATATTTTTACCCTTTTACTTAAAAAAATGGTGAGTCATCCCCCATGGTTGACATCATCATCTTGAATCCTATTAGTTCTTATAAATTTTATTTTGGTTGTACATTTTTCTTTGGAGGTCCATTTTAGACCTCAAAATCCCTTAATGAAACATTGAGCTCTTACCAGATATAAAAATTGCTAATAACTGTATCACATGATAGTGATAATTGTTCATTCTGATTCAATACTCAACTCTAATCCTTGTTACATTTTGTTTTTCATCGCATGTGCATATGTATATATACATCTTGCTTCTCTTACATATTACAACTTGATGACACTTGTAATTTCAAACTGCATTTTTCTCAACATCAAACATCCTTGTAGCCTAACTGTGGTGGAAGTACACTTTTGTATGCAGTTTGGTCATCTTCCACCTAGTCTTTGTCACAATAGTGCTAGGTTGCTTGTTTGTGTGAACTAGGTCCTCAGCCCTGCGTACTCACTAGATGAAACCATCAGCAATTTGATTGGCACCTTCTCAGAGATTGATTTGATTGCAGATATTTTATTCCCCACTTTACTTTGACATTTATACCTAATGATATATAGTGTTGCTCTATTTTCCTTTATTGTAATGTTTAGGCACTTGCCTCTTATCTTTTAAGTTTCATAAGCATAGTTTTTCACTCCTACAGTTTATTACAACTATTTAAATTTTCTAGTTCCATTGACCTACTATTTTTGTCACCTGTGAACGTCAATAAAATTATCTCATCTTATTCCATCATCTTGGATATGGTGTTGCATTAAATCTGGCCTAACACTAAATATTGAACATTGGATACAAGAATTTGCAGAGAACTGTTATTTGACATCTCATACTAAAATAACAATTCTCTCTCGATATGAAAATTATAGACTTGACCAATCTCATTTTTCTCATAAATTCAAACCTATGTCTGCATTTACCCCCAAGTTGATAAGACTTCTGGGAGCATCTCAAATCATATCTATAGTTCTTAAATAACTAAAATAGAAATCAAAGCTATCCTGTTCTAGTTACCAGAAATAGTGAACACCATTCACTCTTAGGCACGTAAATTCCTTGTTCATTTAATGTTGATCCGATGAAGTGATGATATAACCTATAAATAGAAAATAGTTTTTTTGGGTGCACACACACATATTTAAACTAAAACTTTCATTCAAATAAATATTTAATGCATCTCCCAAAGACTGAAATAACATTTTATATTCCATTTCTCTCTAAATAGGCCTCATCTCATTTATGAGTTTAATTTCTTTAGTATTTTTTTATTATGAACCTGAACATGGACACTTCATGGGTGCCCAAATTTTCACTGAATTGATGTGCAAGACAAAGTGCCCTATTCAATGGCAAGGGGTTCTCTTTGATGTAGAGTCCCAATTAGACTTATATATTTTGGAGTAGGGAATCCATCTGTATTTTGGTCCAATAGTCATTACTATTGGACGTGGAATGGATTTTGAAACACAGAACACTGAATTCTTCTAATCTATATGTAGGATATGGTCTAGTCTAATCTATCTTACAGCTAGGAGCATATTTTAACCAAGAAACATGAGATTATATATCTATTTTTGTTACTATTTCTGGAGCATACTGATATTCAAAAAATTAGGAACACATAATCATGAACAATAATATAAAGTAGAGAAGTTTTTTATTGAGTCGCAAGGGACCAACACATGCTTGGTCAGGAATAATTCCATCGTCCATGAACTGCCACACAAGTGTGCAGGGAAAAACATGCTAAATCACAAATAAATCTGAGATTTCCAGCTAACCCTAAAAAACCACGACCATGATAAATCACAGCAAGGAACCCATAGTATGGGCACTGAAAAACTGGTTAATGATCAATGCCTCATAAACAATAGCAGATAAAGGTGAAACCTCACTGCCAAATCCACTGGGATGCAACTAAATACCAAGGGTGCCATGGCCCAAACTCTATGAGATACAGGCCCATTGAGTGACCTGCAGCAAGAAAGCCAATGAGAGCTCGAACAGCCATATGCCATTTGCAGGTAAATCCAAAACACATTCCCCAAGAGACTGTGACCCTAAGTGGAACTATCACAAAGTACAGAGCCCCAAAGAATTAGAATTTGGTTGCACTCTAACTATAAGGAGTGAATGTGACACTTAAATTTCAGAGCACAAGAAGTTGTTTCTATTGTGAGAACAGAAGGATGAGATGCTTTATTTCCATAATCAAATGATGTAACGGACATTAAAAATTTTGATTTTTCAAAATCAAAATAAGTCAGGTTTTCGAATCTATTGGGTTCATTGCAGGTGTGAAAACATCATATGTCATTATGCCAAAGACACACGTATTGACCTGATTTCCATAGCTATGGAAAAGCTTTATTTGACCTCCACGCACCTCAAAATTTTGAAATATTAAAATTTAAAAGAGTAAGGTATGGAAGTGTACACACCATTCCATTTGTGATTTCCTCTAGCCCGCTAGTTGTGGCCATTTTGGCCCTCTGCCTGGATTTGTACGCTTTTTCCCCATTCTACTATGTCGTGAAGGTTATGCAGTGACCTTCAAGTTGAAAAGGATGCAGTTGGGAGTCGGGTGACTCGATCGCAGGGGCCTGACATAAGAAATTAAGAACATTGGAAACCTTCGATGCAAAGATTTTCGATCTAGATACCCTCCATTTCTAAGAAATTTTGTTTCAAATAGAACCAAAAAAAATGTGAATGTCTCTTGTAGGCTACCTAAAGCTTCAAATTAGAAGTCTGTGAGACCCTGAAACTGAAATTGCAGCCAATTCCTAAAAATTCAATCACCCTTCCTCTTGTGAGGCCACTCCGAAAATTTATACTGCTTTTATGTGAATTGGAGTCGGACTATCAGGAATACAATAAAATTAGGCGTTATGAGTTTCCTCTAGCATTCTTACACTCATCTTGTTTCCTCTGCAATATCTAGGTAATAAGAGAAACGGGTTATTGTTTCTCCTGCCACTTCTTCTCAATATGGTTGCCATGTTTATTGATTCAAAAACGCTATTACTAGTCGTGGTTCTCTTGCTAGAAATAGCTTAGGTTTCTATGGAGACTGATAACGAGATCAAGGAGGCCCCAAAAATAACTGCTCCTGCCCCCCTAGTGGGCACTACTGCTCCACCAGTCTGTGCCCCTACCCCACCAACAGGCACTCCAGCTCCACCAATTAACTGCAAAGCAGGGTGTGGAGAGAGATGCAACCTACACAACCGGCCTAATGTGTGTCTGAGAACTTGTGGTACTTGTTGTGCACAATGTAAGTGTGTTCCACCTGGTCAAAGTGGAAAGAAAGAGGTTTGTGGCTTCTGCTACTCTGACTAGAAAACCCACAACAACCAGATGAAGTGCCCTTAGATTTCCTGCATTTTTGTGCCAAATGAGATCCCCTAAACACACTATCAGCTTATTCCACGTTGCATATTGTATCTTTTTACTTGTAAAAGGTATACAATAAAATTAATACAAAAATTACACATTTGGTAGTGTACCAGTAAACAATGAATTTTGGCGGGAGGCTTTATTTATTAATTTATTTTATATGTCTTTTAAATTGGTAGTTATTTTCCCTCTCATATCATGTTAAGTATTTTTTCAATTTTGTAGATTTAAAAATATCTATATAATCTATATAATTTTTAAATTTGGTAGACCAAATATAAATCAATTTAAATATTTTAAAAGCTTTATACATATTTACTCTTAATAAAAATATAACTAATATAAGAATGGATAAAATTTGGGGCCTAGAGTAATTTTTTTTTCTTGGGTTAGAGCTCGTTTTCTTTAGAAATGAGGAAACAACCTAACGACCCAACACTTAGTGTATCTCGTAGGATTGAAAGCATGCCCCCTTACGGACCACCAGTGGGTAATTACATGTGGCATGGTTTTCCTTGAATAATAATGATGAGTCAACCTGCATTAGCGGATATCAACCAGTGATGGTCGTCCCCTTTATTGGTTTGACAACTAAGTTATGATAGGTTTTTCACTCTTTAAAAAAAATGGATAAAATTTAAGTATTGAAAATGTAACCAAAAATACCATTGAAATAATATTTACACATAATTAAAACTTTATAAAATTGAAGTACTGGAAAAAAACCAAAAAATAACATTGAAATTAATATCTGCATAGAGTTCTCTATGAGGCATAGAATAGAGGATGACCAGGTGTTTTCTTAAGGAATTTTTTGGTGTAAAGGTCATCGATTCAAAACTACAGGACAAAATCCATCCATGCTAAGGGTTAGTGCATGTGGCCTAGGCCAGATGTGATTCACATTTTGATGGCTTCCATTCCCTGGTTCGTGACTATTCGAGCCACAAGTTAGTCATGCAGTTATTTCAATACTTGCATAAACTTGCAAACAAAATAAATATTTACACAGAGTTAATCTATGTGACGTAGAGCACACGAAGATAGGTGTTGATGATGATTTTCATCAATGCATGCTAATTGAGTCTCTACTAACATAAATGACTAATTCATATACTTGTTGTACTTATTATTTGGTCATATTTTTATTCTTGGACTATAGTAGTCATTATTAATTTTGTCACTTATTATCTAGTCATTTATTTCAGCCATGGACTAAATTAGTCATTTCAGCTAGTCTTTTTTAGTTTGGTCACTTATTATCTAGTCATATATTTTATCCCTAGACTAAATTAGTCGTTTAAGTTAGTAATTTTTTGTTCGATCACTTAAAATTGATCAAATTTAGTAGTAATTCACTTGAAATAAATGTGGTGACTAACTTTTTTAATCACCTAGTCACTAATTTCATCATTTTCTACTAGTGCTTGGAAGTCCAAGTCAGTGCTTGGAAAATATAGGTTGGAGCCTGGGAGATTGAAGATCGGAGCCAGGGAGTTTGGAGCCCTACATATATTTTACTTGATTTATTGTAAAAAATAAATTAATAAATCATGTATTATTATTGTTCATTTTGTGTTCTAAATAGAATTTATCTAACTGATAAAAATAACAATAGAAAAGAAATACGGATTCACCCCCCCCTTTCAGTATTTCCAACAATTGGAATCAGAGCCAGTACCTTCACTCAAAGTCTAACAGCTTGAAGGTTGATCATTAAAACACAAATGGTGAAGCCAATGAAGAAAGCCTCCAATCCTCCTAAATATGTCTTTGCCTCAACCATTGACACTGAAGATAATTAATTTGGAAAAGTTACATTGTTTAATGGAAACTTTGATGTATGGAAGGAAAGAATGAGGAATTTATTAATGACTCAAGGTGTTGAAGTCTAGGAATCAATGATTATTGATAGCACAATGGATGGATAATCCAAGGAGTAAAATTCAAGAGCGATTAAGGAAGTTTTGAATGGGATACCAAATTCTATGAAGGCCAATTTGGAGAAATGTTTGTCAGCGGAATGTATATGGGAAAAAATTCATGATCTTCACTCAAAAGGAGTGTTGATCATGATCTCTAGTCAAGAATATGATGGAAAACAAGAAGGAAATCCAGAGCCAATCAAGGAAGTTGAAAATAAGAGTGATTACATCAAGTTTAGAGAAGACCTGGAAGATGAAGGTAATAAAAAAAACTTTGAAGAATATCTCCTGAAAAAACTTATATCTTCCATGGAAGATATTAACAGTTTGAAAAATGAAAATGACTAATTTAAGAAGAAAACGCAAGTTGGATATTAGAACAAGACAAGGAAGGAACTTGACCTTTTCAACCTTCAAGTACAAGAAAGAGATGAGGATCTCACCAAACTTAAAGAGGAATTTCTTCAAAACAAAAAAAGCATCATGAAGAAGTCACATCCATGAAAAATAAATTGGATAAGGAAAAGAAAAGGGAAGAAACTTTGTCAAGCCACCTTGAACAAAGGCTCAAAATCTTGAACAAACTTGAAGCAAATATTTGCCAATACAAGGAAGAATTCTCCTCCCTTAGATCTCAACTAGAAGAAGCAAGGAAACAAACACAAGGAGTTGAGAAGGTAATTGAAGCTTTGGCATTCATAGATGGACAAGTTGATGAAGAAGAAAAGGAAATAAATGTTATGACATGTCAACTAAAATAAAAGGATGAAGATATTTTCCTACTAAAATCAAATTTCATCTCTCTAAAAAACGAAACACTTGAAGTAGCAAGAATGATGGAAGAAATGAAGAAGAAACAAGTTGTGAAAGATGACGATTGTGAAAAGTTGAAAGGAGAAATTGTATTTCTTAAAAAGGAAGTTGACTTGCTAAATAAGAACTTGAAAATCTTGCAAACCCTAGATTACATCCTAAGTAATCAAAGTTCTCCCCCTGATAAATCGGGTCTTGGCTATGCAGGTAAATCCTCAAGCAAGAATGATGATGCTTCAAAAAACAAGGATGTAAGGAAGCCAAAAAGAAATGTTAATGCTCCTAGTTCCAGCAAAGGCAAGAAGAAGAGTCAAGACAACAATGGAAGAAATCCTACTCCAAGGAGACTTTTAGATGGTGTCAATAATACAAAAGGAAATGAATATCATCGAAGAATCCCAAGGGAAAAATACTTTAGAAGTACATCAAGGAAATCTCCATCTCCTAGGTACCAAATTATATTTATTGGTTTTTTATATTCTTGTACAAACTTTGGGCACATGGAAAAATATTATAGGGCTTATCATAAATATATATATACTGGTCCCCGTCAGTCTCTAAGAAGAAATTTTGCAAAAAGAAGTCATGATTTCTCATTCATGAACAAGATGGAGTGCTTCAATTGCCATAATATTAGACATATGGCACATGATTGTAACTTAACTGGGGTCCCTCAACAAGCTAAAACTGTGTCAACCAAGCTTGAGAAGAAAGTTACACAAGTATGGAGAAGGAAGCAAATTGAATCCGAAAAATTCTTGAACACTCAAACCAACAACACATGTTGTTTATTTGATGAAGAAATCCTTGGAAGATGTGATATTCCAAGTTTTTGATGATAAGACTCTACCAAAAAGGAGACCATGCATATAGTTAGGGGGAGCTTGTGATTCTTGATCATTCTTGCAGAAGCTATTCATGAAAATTCCCTATGAAATCCATGATGAGTCACACATTGATAAACATATTTTGATAGATCACCTCTCGGGAGTGAATCCATTGAATAAAATAACCCTGTACTCATATTATGGACCATTGTTGAAGATGTCTTCCACTTTATCACAAAAAGAGCAATCTCTCTTGAGCTAGAGGAGTTTATGAAGGAAGGGGGAGTTGGTTGATCACCTGAAGAAATGTAGACACATCTATCAAGGACCACATTTCCAGAAGAAAGAGCACCATGACAGGGGGAGCAACATGAAGCAGTGTGATAGGGGGAGTACTTGGGAACCATGTTTTCCTTTGATGTCAAAGGGGGGGATAATGTTGAAGGGCAAGAATATTGCCATCATGACAAAGGGGGATATTGTTAATCAAGGTTTTCATTGATGTCAATATTGAATTGACCGAGATGTCAATATTCTTGATATGCCTGGTTCCAGATGATGATGGCACGACTCTTGTTTTGACAAGGATACCATCAATGAAGATGTCAAGTCAAGAAGAATTCAAACCACTAATGAAAGAAGTCATAAGAAATCCTTTATCTAATGTTGCATGCACTTGATTATCTAGACCTTAACCCTTGATGACATATGGAGTCATACACAAAATGAATGACCACAATTGATGATGGAACTCGATGAAGGTTGGAAGACTAGATGATGGCATGAAAGATATCATTTGATGGTTGGAAGAATACCTTGGAATTCTCCTAATGATGTTGCACTATAACATATCACTGCACCATTATGTGATGACATGGATGATACACTCATTGATGGACACTATCATGATTATGTGGACGTCCTACATGATCCTATGATGATGAAGAAGCTAAAAAATGGAGAAGCCAAACAAAGAGAAGTCATGTTGTCCTAATTATCTTCTGCACTAAACAATTTGAGGACAGTTTCAAAGAAAAATAAAATTGAAGATCTTATATTCGACCTTTCAACATGGGACCTAGACCATATGAAAGAGGAATTTTTCCTCTTTCCAATGAGCCCTTATTTGTCACGAAACTCCTAGTATTTTGTGAGATGTTGAATTTTCAAGTTAAAAAATATATTTCTGATATTGAGTCGACCTATTCTCAAGGACACAAGTCAGCCTCCAAACAGGGATGTATCTTTTTGGTTTAGCTTACATAAAACACTATAAATATACAGTTTGGTCCTCATTTTTCAAGCAAGAATTTGGTGAAGGATTTTCAGGAATACAGAGCACCAAGGAGAGGAAGCTCAAGATCGAGGAAATGAAGCTTAAGGATAATTCTAAAATTATTTTTGGGTTAAAAATATTGATGAAATAAGTCTCTCGGACCTGTTGTTGTTGCACCTAAATTGCAGAGCTGCAACCCTTGGATCCTGCAACTATCACAGACACTTGTAATTTCTACATGTTGCAGAATTTGGATCTCAGACAGTAGGAGCACCTATTGGAAAAAAACTCAGACCGTTAGCTAATAAACCTTGGAGTTGTGATAAGTTACCTGTTGTAGAAGCCCGAAATTATAGTGACTTGCTAGTAAGTGTGGTGTTCATATTTTCAGTTTTGTAGCTCAGACTTGGGACTGCATTCATCCACAAAACTTAGGATAGTGGGCTCGGTGTTATTATTTTCAGCGTTAAGGACTTGCTGAAAATTTTTGGAGCCTTAAGAACTAACCTCACCTCAGTCTTAAGATCGAATTACAGATATTATTGATTGCTTTGGCTGGGACTTAGATCATCACTACAGTTTCATGTGAGAAACAAAAAATTGAGAGAAATTTTTTGTTAAGCTCAGAACAGTGAAGATTGTCACTCAAACTTGGGAGCTTAAATCTTTGCCTTAGAACTGTGCTTATCAACCTGTGGAGAACAGTCACTTATCTTGGACATTGTGGCAAATTATAGAAGCATCAAAAATTGGACTTGGGAATCCATGTGTGGATATTTGAAGTTTTGAGACAGTTATTTTGGAATAACACTCAGTTGCATTTTACACAGAGAATTATTTGGAGCAGTAGTGTTGCGGTTTATTGAAGCACTTCCTTTAAACCAGTCTTTACCCTTGCAAAAGCAGTGAAATATTGAGTGAAAGTCTTGAATCAATTCTAGATGAAGGACATCTTTGGATAATTATGCATTATTGTTTCGAATTGTCTTATGGATATTCTTGAGAACCTTGGAGAGACATCTAGAATCACTATTGAAGACATTTTTTAAAGGAAGACCTTAAATCAGCCTATTGAAGACACCTTGAGACGTTCTTAAAGATATTTAGAAAGCAGTCAAGATCCTTGTGTAGACAATTTGGGCTTTGATTGACACATCGCCTAGCATTGTTGAAGATACCTTGAAGATGTTGGAGATATTATTGGAATAACATGATGCGTCTAAGCAATCATGAGGTGACTTTGGAGATATTTGATCGGGTACCATGAAGGAAAGAGGAGACACCTTCATGTGAATATATTGTAGTTGTCATTGATGAAATAGCATAGAGACTACAGTGAACACAAAGATTAACAGGGCTCATTGAAGAAGACATTGGGAGTCATGAACTACAACTAAGCATATCTTGATGAAGTAAAGGGTTTGAGCCCAAGAGGTTAGAGCCTCGAAAAGACAAGGTTGGTGCCTTGGAGGATAACGTTGGAGCCCTAGAGGATCAGAGTCCTCAAGAAACCAGGTTAGAGCCTGAACCAGAAAGTTGAAACAGGGTTGGAGCCCTTGAGGTTGGTGCGTTAGAATTGACAAGGTTGGAGCCTTAGATGTCCAATTCGGTGCTTGGAAAATACAGGTTGGAGTCTGAGAGATTGAAGATCGGTGTCTTAATCTAGGGTTGGAGCCCTACATATATTGTACTTGATTTATTATAAAGAAGAAATGAATAAAAGCATTTATTCTTATTGTTCATTTTATGTTCTAAATACAAGTGATCTAACTAGTAAAAATAATAATTGAAATAAATATTGATTCACCCCCCCTCTCAGTATTTCCAACATATATTAGACTAGAAAAGGGTTAAACTTATACTAAGTAGATGTCGATTCATTTACTTTTACGAGCTCGAAAAGACAAGTGATCGACAATTGTTTCATGTTTCGAGAGTCAGAAAAGATTTGAAACATGACTCCAGGGGGGTTCCTTTTTCATTTATTTTTCATGAGTCCAAAAAAGTGATAAAACAAAACTCTTCAATTCACCCAAAATCAATTATCGTTTCCATTTATTTTTTAACCACTGGTTGTTGCACATGTGAACAAACGTTACCCAGTTCGAGAAAAATATAATAATATAGGTAAAAATAAATTTTAAATGTTAAAAATACTTCAATAAATTTATATAAACTCAAAAAGTAAAAATAAAATTACCATTTGTAACTTGTGAATTTGGACAATACCCAAAATTACCTTGATCTTTAGGCGAGGAGTGTGATCAAACCAGGGCACCATTTGACGATTCGTCAGTCATAGGTAAGAGTTGTATCCTTCCTCTACATTTTAATGGTATTTTTAAGTGTTTTCATCCATAGAGTAGGTTTCTAGGGGATCTTGAAGAAAATAGGGCTCGTGGGCGGCCAGCACAGGATTCACCCATCGGGACTACAATGTTCGCCCTGAGCTCCAAAATACCAGTGCGTTGGCACATATTCATAAGTTTTTTCAACATAACTCAAAAAATACCCATTGATTTCCAAATTTTCCTCCATGAAAGCTAATTATTCTTTGTTTAATGATGTTTTGCAGGTATTTTGCTGGAAAAAAATGGTGATTGAGTGGAAGGAAAGAGGTCATGAAATAGAAGACCGCTAAGCAACTCAAAACCCTCATTGCATAAGGGCTCTCCGCGAATGTGGATTGCTCAAGTTCTTCTGTACCCATGGGATTAGAGCCCAGGTAGATTTACTGTAGCACTTAGTGAGATGGTGGGATGTAGACTGCAAAATGTTCATGATAGTAGACCAGGAGTTGGAAATAGAAGTATCAGGCATATACTTCATTACTGGGTTGTCCAAGAGGGGAAAACGAATTCAGTTTTTGGGTGCTCATGCAGGAGGAGAGAGCACGGATATGTTGATTGTTAGGCATTGTTTCCATGGTACTCGCAAGACCAAAAGCAAGAAAATTGACATCAAATATGTCAAGGAGCTTCTGTTGAAAACATTTCTATTTACCATAGCTTGTGTGCTGAGTAAAAGCTCTCCACGAGGCGAGAAAAGCTCACCTTCAATACGCAATGGAATGCCTACACCCTACCATATTCAACTAGTATGAGGAGCTATTATCCAATATGAAGGACCAACTCACCAAATGTAAGATAGGAAATTTGAAACAATTTGGCTACGGATCAATTCTGGTTGTGTTCTTCCTAGAACGTGTCCCATTTTTCAGGTATCAGGGGGTGGAGGTGGACATTCCCAGACCTATGGATCCATGGTTATCATGATGGGAAGATTTGATGCCTCATCATGGAGGTGGTCAAAATATTCACTTCCCACCTACATTATTCATATGGCTTCGATAACAGTTTATCATGGTAGATGACTGGGCCTATGCACGAACATAATTCACAAGAGATCTTGATCTCCCACTTCCACCAGGGACATGGTGGAATGACTCAGGTAAAGGACTATTTTTTAAGTTTTTCAAATTTTTTATTTGTTAAGTTATGTGAACTGAGATTGAGGCTTATGATATTTGTAGATGTTGGACCAGAGAGACCTCCAGGGGTTTCTCCAATAGCCAGGAGGTTGGCACGTCATCTTGAGTATTCCCCGTACATCGAGGGAGTTGACCCTATGGTAGAGGTGGAGCATAACCTAGATGCCTTGACTAGAGGCATTCCAGACTATGCGACTATTGATGACGTACCACTCTAGTACCAAAGGCACACCATGGGAGTGTCAGCTAGACTACGCTGGTTGTTGGGCCGAGTTGTTAGAGTTGTCACATGTTATCATGAGCACCATGTCAGTGAATATACATTTCCCTAGTCTTCACTTTTGCGTTTATGTAGGCTTGAGGAGCCATGTGTCTCAAAACACAGATTTTGATTTTTGATGTAATAAACATTTTGCAAAAATTATATATATATATATGTATGTATGTATGTATGTATGTATGTATGTATGTATGTATGTATATACACATGTTTCTCCCAATGTATCTTATTTTTCCTATTATGTCATGGTTTTTCTTTTTACATGTGCCACAAATTCCTATATAAAAAATGATTTTCCAAATTTCTCTTGGAATGTGTTGATAAGTTATGTAATCAAAATTTCTCTCCAAGAGACAAACACACAAATACATTCTTAAAATTTGTGGATTTCTAACAAAATAATTTTTTTTTAAATGTAATACAATGGGTTGTGAATTAGATTTAACAACTAACACCCTAATACCAAGAGCAATAGCTTCTAATAATAGTTCGATGATTGTACTACATTCAGCTATATTGTTAGTTGAATGTCCTAAACATATACCTTGTAAACTCACTAACTCATTATTGGGAGAAAAGAGTGCCCATGCAGCGGAAGATAGATTCGGTGTAATATGATAAGCGCCATCAGCAAAACTGACATAAGGGAGAGGGTTCGTCGACATCTGCAAACCAAGAGAAACATGCAGTAAGCAGGGAAAAAAATTTTGCGAACACGCAAGCAATCACACCAAAATACTGCACACTAATGAAACACACACTAATGCACAAAGTATCCATGCAAAATAAATCATAATACTTCTCAGGTAGAGCCCATTACGGGGCTTAGACAATTGATTTCCATCGTGATTAACAGAAATAAGTCCACATTTGTACATTAGCATTGTATGTAGGCGTTGCGTCAGCCCATTTCGTGAAATAAACCATAGTAAACATGTACCCATGCCCCCTGTCCGAGGGAGGGTTACAAGTCATGAAAAAATGGCCCCATTAGGCACATGGGAAAATGGTAATAACTGGGTATAAGGGAGCGGGTGGGGCTCCGATGTGAATATTTTCGACTATCCTGTTGAATTTTGTAACAAGAAACAGTGAAGGAGGCATCCCGAAACATCATCCTTGATCCTAGTTGGAAAATAATCACCTAAACTAGGTGGGGCCCACACAGGCTATTTTTAGGTGTATGTCTATTTTTAGACATGGTGAGCATATTCTATTTGTAGCAGGAGGCTATTTGTAGATGGTTGGTCAAATGTGAAAAATATATGAGATTCTATTTTTAGAATATTGGGCGAAGTCTATTTATAGATCGTGATCTAAAAATAGATGCATGTCGATTATTATTAGCTCTTAATAATAATCAGACTCTAAACAACAACTTATTATCTTGGAGCACTTTATTTCAGTGAACAGATTTGGAAAATTAGCGGGCTGAAGGAATTATGCAATTCCTAAGAGTTTACTGGAGTTCATGTATGGAGGACTCAGTTAGAACTGAAGTGGCAAATTTATGACAGAGTTGGAAGAGTAGTTCATGGAGTTGTATTCAGTTAGACTCAGTTGAGCTAGTTGTATCTAGTCTAACTGAATGATACACTAGTGAGAGTGGAGTGAATTAATTAGTTAATTAATTCACAAATAATAACTCATTAATCAATTGAACAATACAGCAGTTAACTACAGTGCATGTCAGATCCAGTGGAGACCCAGTGCAGAGATAGGTGAAAGGGTGAGATAGACTATCCGTTGTGACTACTAGTGATGCATTAATTGCATCTGCATATACATTGGAGATGCCAATGATAATAACGCAGTCAAGGAGAGTGGGATTACATCGAATTGGTCTTTGTAATCAACATGGATTGCGCAGTGGAGGCAGGCTAGCAGGAGGGCAGAGATTGGTGCATGGATTTGCAAGATTTCTTCTATGTTAGTGTGTGACAATTGATTGTACTGAGAGCTTGATGTACTAAGCTTTGTATGAGATTGTTACATGATCTCCATGATACATAATATGATATTTGGGGTTTTTAGCTTCAGGCTTTCCCAGTAAACAACTGTGTTATGTGTGTTTTTATTGCTTCATGTGTTTTGAAATTTTTGATTAAATTTCTGCAAGAATTATAGTGGAAGGATTCTGTATTTAGCAAGAAGATAAATATTGTTAGATCAGGAGAGTCCGGATATATACATGCATATTGTATATAATTTATACATATTTGTGATTTCACAAAGATGTCGACGAGCATGGATGCCAATATTTTTCCCATATTTC
Organism: Pinus albicaulis; assembly: GCA_034641835.2. Classification (NCBI taxonomy): domain Eukaryota; kingdom Viridiplantae; phylum Streptophyta; class Pinopsida; order Pinales; family Pinaceae; genus Pinus; species Pinus albicaulis. The sequence continues at coordinate 104,898,111 of CM076570.1, read as the reverse complement.
CTTCAGACAACACATCATGGACTCAAATGGGAGTTTGAAGGGGATCAATCATTGCAGGGGAAACTAAAGAATCCAGACATGTAGGAATCACTCCAAGGCTAGGAAGAAAAGATGAATGATTATGGATACCATTCCATGAGGTTTCTTCAAGAGACATGACTTTAGAAATGCTTTCGTCAGTCGGGAAAGTCTCATTCAAAATATCATTAAAATCCAAAGAACTAAGCTAGGAGGACTGTGAATACGAGTTTAGGACCATACTCAATCATTTATTGGTTTCAGATGCAACCGCGGAAACCAAAAGGAAAGCTTGATAAGCTTGTTTGACAGGGTTGAGTAGCATGGCATCGCCAAAACAGTCAATCTAATTAGGGATAGGGATGATCCAAGGTTCATTACTAGATGAGATCATGTTAACCGAGGAAACTTTGGGTGGAGGAAGGGAAAATTTTCCGATAAAAGAGGAGTCTTTGAAAAGACCCACTCCAACACTCTCATAAGGTATAGTGTATTTCCCAATGTAAGGTACATTACCAATTGGAGAGTCATGGGAAAAAAAGGCTACCTGTTCTACTGTGACAATATTCCCTTTATGGGGGAAACAAAGTACGCGAAATAGAGTAGAAACCACACAAACCATTGCGTGACTCCAGCTATGGCCAAGTAGAAGGTTATAATTGAGATTTGCGTCAACAAATTCTACCTCCATATTGATAGTTTTACCTTCTAACTAGATACGTAAGGGGTTGAGAATACCATATGGATGGAAACCTCTACCATCAAAATCTTATAAGGTATTCAGGGACTGGTTGAGAGGAGAGCAAAGGGATTTCCAACATGAGATGGACATGATGCATGTGGAGGCTCCTTCATCGAAAATAGTCCTATGAATAGTATTTCCCATAACGAAAACGTGTATTAGAAAAAAAATATGAGGTGGTAGGTGAGGAGCATGATTTTCAAGATAAAAAGTGATCAAGGTGGAATCTGTGGATCAATTTCTCCAATGGCGGATAGAAAATCCTTCCTTTATGATGGACACGTTTGAAGTACTTCCAAGATCGACATCGTTAAGGGTTCTTGAGCCAAATATTCTACAATATTATATGTTTGGAAGCTCGCACATTCAAATTATAATATGATTTCCAAAGAAAACCTTTGGGGGTGGTAGGATTATGGAATCAGTGCTAGGATTCTCGATATGGAGAGGACCAGAATTAGGTGGAATGGAGGAAGAAGGTATATCAGTGGCATCTTTCTCCACCACAGATTTTTCAGGAGTCAGATAATATTTTGATCTGGTGGCTACGTCAATAGGTTTTGTGACACTCATGAACACTTGAGAGCTTCCAGAGTTTTGACCTTGATATTGATCTATCATTTGCGTCTGCTGGGACGGGAAAGGTTCCTTCAGCACAGCTGGTGTTCCTGTGGTGCCTTATAGAAAATGACTTACTTCGGCATGACGGGGACAATCCTTAGTGTAATGATCATCATCACAAATAAGTCAAGTATATTTGGGCTTTTGATTTGAAGAATCGTCAGTAGAAGGCTTCGGAGAATCATGTTTCTGGGTATCTTGCTTATATTTTCCTTTACCCTTATTTTTACCTTTCAAGGATTTATCTGTTGCGGTAGACTAGACAACATTTACCTCTGAGTTTTTACGAGGATTATTTTGGTTATTTGCAACATTATGGGTTGTAGCAGTTGGAGTAGATTTGGATTTTTTAGATTTGGTGCTACCATACTTTTGAGTCACAAAGCCAATGACACCATCAATGGGTGTTGAATCTGCAGGCCTGGAAGACACAGGACCAGTTAAAGTTCACGGAGCACCAGGTAGCGATTCATATAGCGTGATAGATTATGAATAGAATAAATATAAATAATGGGCATGGGTGATGGCTTTTTCTTTAGTCACACAACCACCCATGGCTATGTCTTTAGCGATAGAGGGGATGAATGATTTGTTAAACCATTCAGTCAAGAGCTGATTTGGGATTCCAAATTTGATAAGATGATGTTGACATCTCCATTCATGGATATGATTGAAGGTATGAGTGGAGGTCCTCTACTGCAAATATGTTAAGATATGGGTTCCAGTCTCATACTAGACATGAAATTGGAAATGAGTAAGGAAAGCCATGGCCAAGGAATTGAAATCTTGGAAAGTACCTCAAGGAAGCTTGATGTACCATTTAGTGACAGTGCCCGTCAAAGTGTGCTGGAAAAGAAGGAATCAGATTGAATCATCGATCCATGAGTTAGAGGAACACCGAAGGTGGTAAGTCATAAAATGCACTTGAGGGTCTTCTCCATACTTTCCTTCAAACTTGGTACAGTCGCCTGGTATTTTCGTTGGTAGCAGAGGCCAATATGGTGAGTGTAGTATTGGGTCATTTGTGAGATGTGACACATCGACAATTCCAACATTGCCAAAAATGGTAGTTGAAGATCATATGGGGTATAAGGTCTCTGGTATGCACCAAATTGGGTATTCCAAGTAGGCTCAAGACTATCCAAAGGAAAGTCCTGGGTTGAAGTGGCCGACTCTTGAGGAGGTGGTTGGTAAGCAAGGGGTTGGATACTTAGGACGATACCAAGCTCAACACCTTGGTTCTCAAGAGGTTCATATACAATATATGGAATCTTGTTTTGGACTCTTTGAGGTGACCTATCAGTTTCATAATGTGAAGGGGATACAGGAGGTGAACTTTGCGCGTGGCACAATCGAGGACTTGGTGGCTCTGCCACGATAACGTTTTCACAAAATCAAATGAGTGCTAGTGAATATTGCGGGCTTAATTCCAACTTACAATTAACCAGTAATTTTGAGGAAAAAAGGAGTTGTGCATGGGTAAGATGTTATTACTGTGGGCAATAAAATTTAGAAATTAATAACAAATAAATAAAAAATGGGTAATTTAGGCATAAAGGATTACCAAGCAACCGTGAAATGTGATATACACCTTGAATAACCAAGGACTTAACGTACGGTATCCAATCTCCATGAATTCTTTGTTCAGTGTATCACGGTTTACAGGGCGGCCGACTCAGTTACCTATGGCTGGATAGCAACCTAGTGGGGACTCCCAAAATATACGCGACGGTATGTGGGTGTGCAGTTCATAGTAGTGATGTCTAATGTGTAATTGTTAGATGAGAGTGTTCCAATATACTTTCATACGTGGAGTGTCGTCCGATATACTCGAAGGTACGTGAAGAATGATCCTATATACTTTCATACGTGGAACAGGATGTCACCCCTAGGATACAAAGTTGGAAAACAACGACAAATCCTACATTATACGATGGTAGAACAGGTTTCTAGCCTAGACCTCTAACTATTTGCGTTAATTTCCAAATGCTCCTTAGGTTAATTGAGGTAAATTTTAAGTTGATATTGATTTACGTTTTGATTTTAAGGCTCAAAGATCAATGTCACCTGAACACCTATGATGCAAATAATATGATAAAAAGACTCTTTTCATTTCAATGAAAGCTATCTAGTATAGGGAAGGAATTCAAACATTGATGCAATCAAACAAAGATGTAGGAAACAAGAGCTTCCAAACTAGAACTTTCACTTTCACTTTTCAAATACGACAATGAAAGAGTAAATGAAATTCAATTCACCAAAGTTCACCTATATGAAGGAAAAAAAATGGCTTTTTCTTTTAAAATGAAAAATATGCACTTATCAACTTTCAATCACTAAGTAATGTAATCTATGCTTGATGATAATCTCAAAAATAGATTTTCCAATGAAGTGCAAACTAATGAAATTTTCATAAGCAATGATCAATTTTTTGACAAATGCAAAATGCAGTTCCCTTTTTATTTCCAAAAGAACTAAAATTCTTATCAAATAGAAACTCAATAACACATGCTAGCGACAATCACCCAAAGAACCAAAGATTCACCTCAAGCTCTTTTCACTACTTGAACATGAGACAAACTTTTGCAAACCATGAATAATATAACATCAATAAATTGGAATTTAAAGCAAACAAAGCAAGAAAAGGACCTCAGAGATCAAAACATTCCATAATTTCAGTCAAGAAACCATAAAAATTTCACATTTAAAGAATGGCGCAGGCAGACAGTGGTAACCAGGGAGTTAAGTGTGACTGTTCACAATGAAAAATGTGATGATAGTGCTCTGTTTTCCGGAGAAAACGTGTTGGGAAAGGAAATCTTAGGAAAAGACAATCAAAACTAAAAAGAAATCCAGATTCGACACTCTAAAGGCCATACTACTCAGAATGAAAACTTATAATCAATCAAAATGATTGACTATAAGGCAATTGTCCAAACTAATCGAAGATACTAAAAAGAAAAGGAGGATTGAAGGGTTAATGGCTCCCCAGTATGGTCTCCATTTTTTTGTGCAGGAAATCCCTTCTGCGGATATAATCTATCCCTCTAGTCATAATGAGAGGATCTAGCAACAAACAAGACAAATATATGCAACCTTTCCTAACTTATGCTAGAAAAAACATGAAGGAGGAAAGATGTCCTACCTCTTTTTGATGTTAGCGCTTGTCTTTGATGTCAACCTTTCTTCTTTCTCTTCCATGCTCACGGTCTCCTCTCCATCAGTGAAGACAAATTCCTGCAAGGAAGAACAAGTGGAGACAACAAACGGATATAAATCATAACAATATCTAGTATAAGCTATGTAGCAGATCAAGGAGTGACTACAATAAACATGTGATAATAGACACATTTATGGAAAGGAAACACACAATGTATTATTAATAGAATAATAAAGGGATAAATACAAACAGATGCCTTGATCTTGGACACCTCCTTCAGGTGAGACTCCAAGTCCTAGCCTCAACTCTTCAAACAACTTGCTCCTTCTTAGATGGGAAGCAATTGGGCATGCTTCAGCTCATAGGATGGCAACCAACCATTAACAGATGGTAGGGGTTTCATTTATAGAGAAGGAGAGAGTTAAGAATGCATAAAAGGTGGGAGGACTTCCACATTGTAAGGATCCATGGCCATGAATGGGAGTTCTCGCTCCTATCATCAACAACCTGAAACCACATTGTCGTTATCAACGCTTCTAGTAAGGGAATATTCTCCTCCATTTTTGGGAAAACTACCTGAAGAGGACCAGCGCGGACTTTCCTGACAAAATTCGCACTGCCAGTGCTAGACACATGTTTTGGAAAAGGTGACAAGTGCGGGTAATTAGCGTTACAGAGCGTGTTGCGCTTGGAAAATGGGGTTTTTGACAAAATTTCCAGAATAATTTTAAATCGAGTCTTCTTTCACTTCTTCAGGGATGTTTTAAACATGTTTGATGGAGAACATATTTTGCGACACTAGTGGCATGACGACACAAACTGCAGTGTGACAAAATATTGTATAACACACCTCTAAATGATAAGAGAGGGATCATCGGTGTATTATTTTACTTGTTAAGATCAAAATCCATTAATAAAAGGGTTGTCGACGAAGTTATCCCTCAGGAGTTGCAGAGGCCAGACACATAGAAGGTTGGGGACAAAATGAATGGTAGAACTCTAGGCGAGAGAGGGGTTAGTTACTTGGTAATTGTTTCCACCTCAACTCACCATTCAATCAACCCTAGCCAACCTCTGTTGTAGATCCTCTCCCGCATCCCTAGAGGATTAAACCACCAGGTGGCGTGAATCCTTCCGGACTCCAGAAGGTTCTCAATGAATACGTAACAATGTTGTAGTGTGACAGCTAAGTATTACAAATGGGTGAATTGAAAATTAATGTAACTTTCATATTACAGTTCAGCCAAGTGGTATGACTCAACCTTATACCTTACACCGACTTTATTATAGGTTTAATTATAATAATATTTATGTTGTTCGGAAAGTTTAATATAATGGATAATTAACAAAAATATTTTCAGTATGAATATTCATGAATGATAAATAATATGTATTTTGATTATACGTTTAGTTGCGAGATTAACAATTTTCTTTTATAATGAATTACAGTAATGAGGTGTGTTACAGACATGTTCTAGGATTTGTTTAAAAAAGGAAAGAATAGACTCTATAAGTGTTTCTTGTATAGGAAATAACTTTGTCGAGTGACAGATGATTAGATAGATTTTTTTCGTATTTGTTTATTGACAATTTTGAATTTTCTTGTTTGATCTTCCTTACCGATTTGAGAATTTGAGTTTCAATGGTTGGCTACATCATGAACCATGCTCTAGTTTCGCATCCACCAGTCAGAGAAAATCCCTCTCTACAAACAACATCTCCATCTGATGTTTCTAGAGACTGAATTCCTAGCTACCGGGTTCTAAAAGTCTATAATAATGTTTGTATCCATCTTCATGACCTCAACTTCTAATTATTGTCGAGAATACTTTTGCGCTAGAAACAAACACCAGGAAAAATGAACTCTTCAATCCGATGTCATGTTAAAAATTTAGGACTTGCAACAGGTTACGAGATCTTTGCATGAAGCATTAAATTATGTGTTGACAGCACATAAATCTCAAAAATATCAGCACTCACAACAAAATAACTATGACAAAACGAATAAAATAGTATCACTATGGAAACAACTTTGTCATGAATGTTACACAAAGAAACATCAACTGCATACACAAAGTGCAAAGGGATTGGTCAAATTTCCACTTTTTTTCTTGCATGTTTCGTTGCAATATACATACGTAAGTACAAGAAGTAATCCAATGATCCACAAAAAAGGGACATTGATTTTACACAGTTGGCCTATTTTACATTATTTGAAAATGTTCCAAACATATTCCCATGAGGCTCAAACTGCTATAAGTTATTATGCCTAAACCTACCAAACTAAATTTGTACATTGAACCCAACATGTACACTCACAAAACCCCAAGCATTGTTGCATACTCTCAGACAACCAATTAACTCCATGCTTGATGCTTATTTCATTAATTGAAAGTTGCATATAAACAAAGGAGGTTGTTATTCGCTTCACATTCTTTGAGGGACTCTTGGTCTTTCTCAATATTATTCATTTCATCTACCTCCATATTATATACAATAATAATATTACAATAACCCTAAAGGATTATGTTTCTAACACTCCCCCACTTAATTCGATGGGGTGTTAGTTAGTCCAAGCATCATTCTAAACAAGTTTCAATTTTCCTCTTCCAAGTGCTTTGGTGAAAATATTGGAATTTTCCCATTTGTGGAACAATGTCTCAAATGAATAATCTTGGCCTCTACGTGATATTGAATCAGATGGTACATTGTGCTAATGTTCTTGGTTCGATCATGGAATCTAGGATTCCTGACCAATTTTATTGCAATAGTATTGTCAACCATAGAAGAGGAGTAGAACTCACTTGTTTTTCCTACAAAGCTTCAAGTATCTTCCTAAGACACACATTTTTTCTTGTGTTCCTTCTACAATTGTGTATCTTCCTAAGACACACAATTTTTCTTGTGTTCCTTCTACAGTTGCTACATATTCCTCCTTTGTTATGAAATTTGTTGGAATTGACTATTTGCATAACGTCTAGGAGATAGTTGCTAATCGAAGACTATGATAAGATAGTCTGAAGTTCACTCTCTATTTTCTTATCCCTGTCAAAGTATGAATTTGAATTTCCAATCAAATTGACATTTTCCACCTTGGAATAATTGATTCCAAAGTCTTTAGTTCCTTTCAAGTACTTCAGAACTCTTTTGCAACAAACCAATTTCCTTCACAAGGATTTTGCATAAATCTACAAAGAATCCCAACAACAAATGAAATATCTAGCTTGGTGGTGGTAAGGTAAATATGACTTCCCACAAGTTGTTTGTAATTTGGTGCATCCTCAAATTCATTTCATTCCTTTTATGTGAGTGTCAAACTCTATTCCATTGGAGTAGAGATAGGGTTACATTCAACCATGGAAAACCTGCTCACTAATTTTCCAATTTACTTATTTTGGGAAATGAATGTCCACTTTGAATGTTGAATCACTTCAATTTCTAGTGAAGATGTTCCAAATCTGTCATCTCAAATCCTTTCTTCAATTCCTTCTTTATGGATAAAATATAACTTTCATTGTTCCTTATTCTCAATAGATCATCCATATAAACTACAAAGTATACAATAGTCTTTCCAACTTTCTTAACAAATAGAATTTCATCATCAAGATTAAAGTGCTTGAAATTCAATTTCAAAATATGCTCAAATCATTTTTCATACCAAGATCGTGTTAGTTATTACAAGCCATATAAGGTTTTGATGAATTTGCATACTTTTTTTTCTTGTCCCTTCACAACAAAAAACTTTGACTGAGACATGAGGACATTCTCTTTCAAGTCCCCATTCAAAAAAACAATCTTCACATTCATTTAATGAATTTTCAATTCATTCTGAATTTTCACATTCATTTGATGAACTTTCCATCCATTTAGTGCCACCAAGGAAAAGAGAGTACAAATGGTGTACCATTTTTTTATGGAGGCATAAGTCTCATCATAATCATTATCTTCTTTCTATGTAAATCTTTTTGTCGCAAGCCTTACTTTGTGCTTGTCAAGTGAGCCATGATTTGTACGTGTTCTTCAAGACCCACTATCATCTAATTAGTTTGGTTAAAAATGGAAGGTCCACCAAATTCCATGTCTCATTCTTGATGAGAGCATCATACTCCTATCATAGAAAGTAGCTTCTTCAAAAGAAGTTGTTTCAAATTTAATAGATAAATTCAATTCACATTTATATGAAACATCCATAACACCTACATCACTTGAATCAGAATTGTCTACGTCACCTCCATCTTGTCTAGTAGAACCTCTACTTCCTATCTTTATGACCTCATTGAGATGAACACTTTCAAGTGTTTTGATGAGCCAAATTGGTGAACCTTTCTTAGATGGTCCAAATTGCTTGACTAATTGAGATGGTGCTACATTTCCATCAAGGTTCATTTCAATCCTCTCAATTACATAATCAAATAGATCTTCCTGGTTTCATGAAATGGTCAGAACTTCATGGAGCTTCAAAAGGATATTCCACAAATCGATCCAAAATAGAGATCCCCCCTTCAAGATGTTGAATCTCATCATCAAATTCATGATATATCTTTATACGAGTGACCCTATCTAGAGGATCAAGCTACCACTCAACAATGTTGTCATTCTTGGAAGATTCAAGAAAAATTGCACCCCTAGAAAGAACATATTAAACATTGTTACCGATGAAATAGGTAACCGCACTGTTACCTACTTTCTTTTGGTAGCATAAAAAGCACCCGATTTTGAAAAGTGGTGATGCAGAATCACCCCTTTTTTTTGTGCACATTTTTTACACTCTAATATTTTTATTTATGAAGTATGAATATTTGTTTTAAAATGTTAGTGATTTTCATGCTAATTTTGAAACGTATTGATGCAGCATCAACTTTTTTTTTTTAGAGCTGTGATTTTCATGCTAATTTTGAAACGTATTGATGCAGCATCAACCTTTTTTTTTAGAGTGGTGATTTTCATGTTGGTAATAAAACACAAAACTTAGATAAAAAAATATATATATAAAAACAATAAAAAAACCAATAAAAATGTAAAGAAAAACAAAATTAACTCGTAAAAATAAAAAATTTAAACAAAAATAAATTTAAAAAAAACAAAAATATTCGAAAATTATATCAAAAGAAATGACAAAATTTGAAAAAAAAACACATAATTTAAAGAAAAAAACAAAAATTAACCCCAAAAAAAAAACATCAAAAACATTTTTTTCTAAGTTATTAAAAAAAACCATATAATTTTTAAAAAAAATTAAATAGAAAATTTAAAAATAATTAAAATTTAGATTTAAAAAAAAAATACAAAAAAGAAAAAATTTAATTTAAAATTTTAAATTAAAAAAATAATAATAATAAGAAAAAAAATACAAATTTTAAAATTAACAAAAAATATAAATTAAAAAAAAATTAAAAATTAAAAAAATTAAAATTGAAAAAGAAAATTAAAATAAAAGAATTAAAATAAATAAATAAAAGTATCATTAAAAAACCAAAAAAAAAAATGAAAAAAAAACACGTGCAAATAATTAAAAAACAAATATCCATAAATTTACTGTTTTTTTTTTAATGAAACAATTTATAAATTTTAAAAATGAAAAACAAAATAAACTAAAAGATTAAAAAAAATAATAATAATAAATTAAAATTTAATAAATTTAATAAATAAATTTTAAATTTTAAAAAATAATTAATCTAAAATATTAAATTTAAAAACAAAAATTAAAAAAAAAAACAAAACAAAACAAAACAAAACAAAATTAAAACGAATTAAATTTAAAATAAAAAATTTGAATTAAAAAATAATAATTTTTAACTTTTTGAAATTTAAAAAAAAAAAATTAAAAATTAAAAAATATATAAAAAAATTAAATTAAATTAAAATATATATATATATATATATATATATATATATATATATATGTTACGAATTAAAAAATATTAAAAATTAAAAAAGAAAACTAAAAAAAAATTATTAAAAATTTAAAAATAATAATAATTTTTTGATCGTGGTGGCGCCACCAATCGGCTTCCTGCCGCAGGAGGCCGATTCGAGGAATTGCCCTCCCACCTTGGGAGGGTGATTCCCGAAATCACCCTCGGCCGCCACTTGGGCGAGAGCCCGATTGGCGACGCCACCACGATCAAAAAATTATTTTTCTTTTTTTTTTCTTTTTTTTCTAATTTTTAATTTGATTTTTTTTAAATTCAAAAAATTTGAAATTATTTTTTTTTTAATTTAATTTTTATATTTGAAATTTAATTTGTTTTAATTTTTTTTGTTTTTTTTTAATTTTATTTTTTTAATTTTATTCATTTTTTTGTTTTTAATTTTTTTTCCTAAATTTTATTAATAATTTTTATTAAATTTTGTATTTTTTTTTATTTAATTGACTTTTTTTTAATTTTTTCATAGTTTTTTTAATTATTAAATTTTATGTTTAGTTTTTTCATTTAATTTTTTTTAATTTAATAAATTTGTATTTTTTTTAATTTATTTGAATTTAATATTTTTTTTAATTTTTATTTTTTTATTATTACTTTTTTAATTACATAAAATTTTTATATTTTTTTATTTCAATTAAAATTGTGTATTTAAAATTAGATATTTTTTTTTAATTAAACTTAATATTTTGAAATTAATTTGTTTTTAATTTTATTTTTTATTTAATATATATTTTTTAATTTATTTTTTTCAATTTTTCATTTTTAGTTTTTTAACTTTTTATTTTAACAATGTTTTTTTTTTTCTTTATATTTAAAATTTATTTTTTATTTCAAAATTTTTTTGTTTATTCATTTATTTATTAAAATTTAATATTTTTTTTAATTTAATTTAATATTTTTTTTAATTTGTTATTTTAATATTAATATTTTTTTTTAATTTAATAAAATCTAATATATATATTTTTAATTTAAGTTCATATATATATATATATATATATATATATATATATATATATATATATATATTATTTTTTATAATTTAAATTTAATTTATTTGTTTTTTTAATATATATATTTTTTTAAATTTAATATTTTTATTGTATTTTATTTTTAATTAATTTTCCATTTTTCTACTTTTAATTTAAATAATGTTTTTTTTTTTTTTTTTTTTACAAATATTTTCTTTTCTTTTAAATTTTCTAATTTATATTTTATTTTTTATAATTTCTTTCTTTTTTTAACTTGTTTTTTTTTTAATTTAATATTTTTATTTTGGTTTTATTTTTATTTTTTTATTTCTATATATTTTGAAATTTTAATCTTTAATTTTATTTTCTTAAATTTTAGATTTTTTTTAATGTTTGAATTAAAATTTTTATTTTGTTTTTATTTTTATTTTTTTACTCCTATATATTTTTAAATTTTAAGCTTTAAAATGTTTTTATTTTTTAAATTTATTTTTTTCTTAAATTTTAGGTTTTTTTTTAATGTTTGAATTTTAAAAATTTAAAAATGTTATTTCTATTTTTAAAAATGTCAAAAATATGACACAATTTTTATTTTTTGTTATTCCAGTATCAACTAGTTTTGTTTTGAGGGTGTTTTTTCAATCCTTTTTTCAAGAAACAATTTTTTTTTTTTAGCATAATTTTATAAAATGTTGAAATTTGACCTTCAAAAAAAACCAAGTGCATTTTGGAATACAATTTTTTTGTTTTTGGGGTGTTTTTTCATGTTTTTTGAGTCTTTTTGGGCTAGAGTTCCCGTTTTGAGGTCAGGTTACCTATTTCATCGGTAATAGTGTTGTTATTTACCTCATTATAAAGACTATGTTTTGGTGGTATTTGAATACCCCAAGAAAATGCACTTTCGACTCCTTGCATCAAGCATGTTTATTTGTTCCTTAGGAATCAAAGCATAGCAAGTGGAACCAAAGACTCTAAGATGCCTCACCGAAGGAAAGTAGCCATACCACATTTCATAAAGAGATTTATTTCTAAGACCATAAGATGGACACATATTTTTTACATATACTTCACATAGAACCACATCAACCCAAAACACCGACCTTACATTTTTGAAACACATCATGGAATGAACCATATTTAGGATAGTCATGTTCATTCATTTAGCTAAACCATTCTATTGAGGATTGTATGGAACTTTAGTTTGAGGTTGAATCCCTTGTTGACAAAGATAGCCTTCAAATTCATTAGATGTATATTCCCCTCCATTACCAATACAGAGTGACCCAATATGTGATTGTGCTTCATTTTGAATCCATACATGAAAGTTTTAAAAGTTTCAAAAGCTTGTGATTTATCTTTCAATGAGTGCACCCAACACATTCTAGTGTAATTATTAATAATAGACACGATATATTTATTGTCATTAGCATACGCATGGAACTAAACAAATCATAATGTATCAATACAATTTTTCTACATGCTATGGAAGTGGAGTCATGGAAGGGTTGTTTGCTATGTTTTCCAAAGATAGAAGCATCACATTGTGTTAATTTCCTATCGATAGTAGGCAAACAAGAAACATCGTTCGTTTTCAACAAACGAAGGTTGTCATAACTAATCTATCAAAATTGAACATGCCCTAGAAGACTAGATGACAATGTACCTTCATTGTGATTAGAGAGGTATGTAGAATTTTTTGCATAAACAAATGTCCCTTTCAACTTCAATAGCCTTTCATCCTCCACTCCAATCATGAAAACCATGTGTCGTCAGAATCCTTCCTTATTTCAACTTTTCCATCAAAGATATGAATGGAGTGGCCTTCTTGTTGTATGTGCACAAGGGAAAGAAAATTCGTTCATATCTCTGAAAGATAGAGAAAACCATGCAAAACAAAATCTAGGAATATAGGCAATTTAAGCATGATGGTACCAATTCTTGCAAGTTTAAGACTTGATTTATCTACAAAATACATTGTTGAAATTTGGTTACCGGAGGACAGGTGGTTCCCTAAGGCTTTGATCTTTGGCCTAGGGAAAAGTGTCCAAAAGAATGTAATTTTTCTCCTAAAGTGACTTTATAATTTTTATAAAGTCAAATCTAATTTAAAAGTAACTTTAAGTGATAAAGTTACTAAAGTCTAATTTAAAAGTGACTTTAAGTGACAAAGTTACTAAAGTGACTTTATAAAGTTATAAAGTCAAATCTAATTTAAAAGTGACTTTAAGTGATAAAGTTACTAAAGTCTAATTTTAAAGTGACTTTAATAAAGTCAATGTAAAATTAGAAAGGAAAAGTGACTTTTGAAATAAATGACTAAGTGGGTCTTTATTAAAGTGGGGTGAATTAAAAAATAGAAAGTGAGATTTAAATGAGCATTTAATCTCAGTCCTAGATCTCAATCTATTTCAGCCATTGGATTTAGGGATTCCCAAAAGTCACTTAGGTTAAAGGAGGGAAAGGAGGAAAAGTTCATTCATTCTTTCATGAGCAGATTGGGAGAAGGAGAGAAAGAGAGCTGGAGATTTTTCTGAGCAGTGAGAAGAAGGAAAATCCGTACAGCAAAGGAGAGGCAGTGTTTCCAAGTGAGGAGGCACAGAAATTGAGGAAGAGGGTACAGCAGCAAGCACGCACTCCAAGGCACAAAAATCAGGCACGTTTTTCAAGGAAGAGGGTAGCTGTTATTTCCGGCACAAAAACCGAGGAAGAGGACAGCAGCTACAGCTCTGTTTTTTGGCACGAATTTCGAGAGAGGTTGTTGTACAAACTCTGTACAGTCCGTACAGCAAAGTACGGCTGTTCCGGCACGCTTCTTGAGGTGGACGTACAGCATTTAATGCTGTCCTAAGGTGCTGTAAATTTTCTGTTTTCTGTTGTTGCTGATTTGGCACAATTTCCGACGTAGTGTGCAAGCACGGAAATCGAGATAAGTCTGTAAATTGGTTGCTGGAATTTTTTCTGAGTTTTTCCTGTTTCACTGTAAAAAGCAATATTCAGAAAAATAAAAGAGAAGCTTTCGAACTGGTTTTCCCCAAGAGTTGTAGGGGGTTTTTCCAGGGTCATGTTGACCAAAAATATGAGTGTTAAATGTGTTGAATGGTTGTTTTATGCTTGCTGATTTTTATTTATGCATTTTCCAGCATTCTGTAAATTTTCCAGAATTTGTGTTTTCAGCAAAAAAATTATTTTCCAGTTTGTTGAATGTAAGGATATGGGAAAGGGCATTTAACTATTTGGAGAAATAAGGTGAAACTGAAAACCAGGGTGGGAAACAGGAAATTTCTACATGGTATCAGAGTTGAGTGCTGAAAGTGCAGTTTGGGACAGCAAGGAGAAAAATACAGCCTGCTGATTTTTCACTCAGAAAATTCCAGCACGCTGATTTTTCACAAACATATTTTTTTATCTTTATTACAACAGTGTTATTTTTCAGTTTTAGGACAGCAGGATGTCATTGGGATTGAGGGTGGAGGATAGGTTGGATGTGCATACCAATTACAGCATTTGGAAGGAGAGAATGCAGAGTATCTTTGAGGAGGCAGAAGTCTGGGATATCATGGTTCATACCACACAGCAGCCTGTTAATGTGCCTACTGATGCTACTCAGTTGGCAGCATATAATAGGAAGAACAACAAGGGTAAGAGACTGATTCTAGATGAAATCAAAAACCATTGCATTCCTCATGTGAGAGGAAAGAGAAATGCTCATGAGATGTGGACAACATTGTCCAATCTCTACCAAAGTACCAATGAGAACCGGAAAATGGTCTTGAAGGAGAAGCTGAAAACCATTAAGATGGGTAAGACTGATAGTGCAGCGGGATATCTCACAAAGATTGCTAATGTGAGAGATGAGTTGGCAGCAATTGGAGAGGTCATTCAACCCACTGAGTTGGTGCGGATAGCAGTGAATGGCCTCCCCAGCTCATGGATGAACTTTGCTGATGGGGTTTGTGCACGTGAGACCCTTCCCACATGGGAGAGGTTTTGGGATGATTGCATTCAGACAGAGATCAGGGAAGATCAGCTTGGGGCAGCCAAGCCAGTTGAGCAGGATGAGGATGTAGCACTGTTGGTAGGAGGCAAGAAAGGCAAAGGCAAGAAGCAGGCTTCCACAAGCAATGGTGGGGGCAAAGGTAAAGGTAAAGGTAAACATGGTAACACACAGAAGGACTATTCCAAGGTGAAGTGTTGGAATTGTCAGAAGATGGGACACTATGCAGTTGTGTGTCCGGAGAAGAAGAAGAAGAAGGGGAAGAACCAGAGCATGGCAGCATCAGCAGAGGTTGAGGACTTTGCAAATCGCTTTGACCGAGAGTTTGGGTTCATTGCGTGTGAGTCCTCTAGTGCAGGACTACCTGCCACAGAGGTTCAGAGGGAGCATGAATTTCCCTCGACTAGCAGAGCATCTTCGGGTATCTGGTATGTGGACAGTGGGGCTTCACGTCATATGACAAGAGTCCGTGAGTACTTCTCAGAGCTTTCAGAGAGTGGCACTGATATAGAGGTAGTACTCGGTGATGACAGAGTTGTTAGAGCAGTCGGTGTGGGAACATTGACATTTCAGAGGGAGTCCAAACCTCCCTTGAAGGTGTCAGATGTTCTTTATGTGCCAGGGATGAGGAAGAACCTCATATCCGTCTCAGCCTTGGAGGACAGAGGATATGAGATACTATTCAGGGGAGGACAGGTGTTGATGTATCCCAGGGGCACTCCAGCTGATTCAGCTAGAGTGATAGGTGTACGCCATGCAAAGGTGTACAAGCTTGCATTTCAGTCCCTTTTGGCATTGAGCAGTAGTACCGACAGCAGAGCTAGCAGTTCTGAGCAGTGTGAGATTTGGCACCGCAGGATGGGGCACATGTATCATGGAGCCTTGAGGACTTTGCGGGAGATCACTACAGGTGTGCCAGATTTCAGTACTGATCACTTTGATACTTGCATAGGATGTGCGATGGGCAAGTTTGCCAAATCCCCTTTTCCCAGCAGTGACAGCAGAGCGACTGGGATACTTGATTTGATTCATTCCGATGTGAGCGGTCGGATGTCTCATGTTTCCTTGAGTGGATATGAGTACTATGTTTTATTCATTGATGATCACTCTAGGAGGACCTAGATTTATTTCTTGAAGACCAAGAGTGAGGTCTTCAAGCGGTTTCAGGAGTTCAGAGCTCTTGTGGAGACACAGACAGGTCGGAAGATCAAGTCCCCGAGGTCGGACAATGGGGGAGAGTACACCCTTGGAGAGTTTGTTGACTATTGTGCGGAGGCAGGCATTAGGAGGGAGCTCACTGTTCCTTACAACCCCCAGCAGAACGGGGTTGCGGAGAGGAAGAACAGATCCATCGGAGGGGCTGCTAAAGCCATGTTACATGATCAGGGGTTGCCATTGTTTTTGTGGGCAGAGGCCTGCAACACAGCTGTTTACTTGCAGAACAGGAGTCCGCATCGTGCCTTGGGGCACATGACTCCGGAGGAGGCTTTTTCCGGGAAGAAGCCTGATATGGGTCATCTTCGTATCTTTGGGTGCATGACATACTCCTACATACCCAAGGAGAAGAGGACCAAACTAGAGCCCACCGCAGAGAAGGGTATCTTTGTGGGCTACAGTGAGACCTCAAAGGTATTTCGGATGTATATTCTCAAGACAGTAGGAGAGTTGTTGTCATGGATGAAGTTCGGAGTGATAGGGCCTTTAGGAGATCACTGGGGAGTTAGAGTATCCGGATCGTCTTGCACTCCAACAGTTGTACCGAGTCAGTCACAGGGATCCAGTGGGTAGGGATCAGGAGGATCCGGAGGTACATCTATGACGATGTCAGGTCCGTCAGTGAGCAGTGGCTCACAGAGTCAGAGGGGTGGTGCTATGAGTAGCATGCAGAGCAGTCCAGAGAGCAGTTCACTAGGGAGTCCACTGATGGACAGTTCACACGGTACCTCAACTTCTACAGGTTCAGGTGCAGGCAGGAGGACAACAAACAGACAGTCAGGAGTTCAGTCTCCTGATGATGATGATGAGGAGGAGTTTCATTCTCCAATGGGAGAAGTATGCTCAAGGAAGAGGAAGCCCAAGTGGCTTCAGGACACCTTGAGAGAGACCACATCTGTTGCTGCGCCTAAGAGGCTGGTCAGAGAGAGCAGACCACCTGAGAGGTTTTGTAGCTATATGGCAATGGCTACCAGCATCCTTGACTCTGAGCCTTCTAGCTATGAGGAGGCAGCTAGCCAGCAGGTCTGGAGAGAGGCCATGCAGGAGGAGTATTCCTCTATCATGAAGAATGATGTTTGGGAGGTGGTGCCGAGGCCTGAGGGCAAATCCGTGGTTACTTCCAGATGGCTTTACAAGGTAAAGCATGCTGCAGATGGCAGCATTGAGAAATTCAAAGCGATATTTGTGGCTAGAGGGTTCTCCCAGGTAGAGGGAGTTGATTATGAGGAGACCTTCGCTCCCGTGGCTCGATATACTTCGATCCGCTCCATTATATCGATAGCAGCAGAGATGGGTTGGAAGATCCACCATATGGATGTGAAGACCGCATTTCTCAATGGCTTCATACAGGAGGAGGTGTACATTGAGCAGCCACAGGGCTTTGAGGTGCATGGGAAGGAGTCCCATGTGTGCAGACTGAAGAAGGCCCTTTATGGCCCGAAGCAAGCTCCCAGAGCTTGGTACTCCAGGATAGATACTTACTTGCAGAAGATGGGTTTCACAAAGAGTGAGGCAGATCCGAACCTTTACTATATTGTGATAGGTGAGGAGCCTCTCATTCTAGTGTTGTATGTGGATGACTTAGTCATTACAGGTGCAGAGAGACTCATAGAGCACTGCAAGAGAGATCTTGCGGCGGAGTTTGAGATGAAGGACATCGGCTTGATGCATTACTTT
This sequence comes from Pinus albicaulis, assembly GCA_034641835.2. NCBI lineage: Eukaryota > Viridiplantae > Streptophyta > Pinopsida > Pinales > Pinaceae > Pinus > Pinus albicaulis. The sequence continues at coordinate 104,879,789 of CM076570.1, read as the reverse complement.
TGGGTTTGGAGGTGTGGCAGGAGGAGGGGCATTTCTTCCTGGGACAGGGGAAGTATATTGTGGACATCCTTGGCAGATTCCACATGGAGGATTGTAGACCCATGTCGACACCGATGATCACCAACTGGAAGAAGCTTCATGCTTCGCATTCCGAGTTGGTGGATCCCACATTGTACAGACAGCTGATTGGTTCCTTGATGTATTTGGTCAACACTAGACCAGATATTTGTTTTGCAGTCAACACGATGAGTCAGTTTATGTGTGAGCCTAGGAAGGTTCACTGGGTGGCCGCAAAACACATTTTGCGGTACTTGCAGGGGACAGTGGATTATGGTCTGGACTACAGGCAGGGGGATGGAGTGAGATTGGCAGGTTACACTGATTCTGATTGGGCAGGTTGTGCTTCTAATAGGAAGAGCACTTCAGGGTGCTGTTTTGGGTTGGGTTCGGCAGTGGTGTCATGGTTCAGCCGAAAGCAGCAGTCAGTAGCATTGAGTTCAGCGGAAGCAGAGTATATGGCAGCCAGTCTAGCTAGTTGTGAGGCCATCTGGCTTCGCAAGATGTTGTTTGGCTTATTTGGTCACCCGTTGAGACCTTCAGTGATTTACTGTGATAATCAGAGTTGCATTAAACTCACGGAGAATCCAGTATTTCATGACAGGTCAAAGCATATCGGGATCAAATATCATTTCATCAGAGACTATGTTCAGAAAGGAGTTGTGAAGCTTGAGTATATTCCCACTGATGAGCAAGTTGCAGATATTCTTACCAAAGCCTTACCACAGGGCAAGCATGTCTACTTCAGAGACAAGATGGGTGTGGTGAGGAACACCTTCCTCGATAAGAGGGAGTGTTGAAATTTGGTTACCGGAGGACAGGTGGTTCCCTAAGGCTTTGATCTTTGGCCTAGGGAAAAGTGTCCAAAAGAATTTAATTTTTCTCCTAAAGTGACTTCATAATTTTTATAAAGTCAAATCTAATTTAAAAGTAACTTTAAGTGATAAAGTTACTAAAGTCTAATTTAAAAGTGACTTTAAGTAATAAAGTTACTAAAGTCTAATTTTAAAGTGACTTTAATAAAGTCAATGTAAAATTAGAAAGGAAAAGTGACTTTGGAAATAAATGACTAAGTGGGTCTTTATTAAAGTGGGGTGAATTAAAAAATAGAAAGTGAGATTTAAATGAGCATTTAATCTCAGTCCTAGATCTCAATCTATTTCAACCATTGGATTTAGGGATTCCCCAAAAGTCACTTAGGGTTATATTAAAGGAGGGAAAGGAGGAAAAGGTCATTCATTCTTTCATGAGCAGATTGGGAGAAGGAGAGAAGGAGAGCTGGAGATTTTTTTGAGCAGTGAGAAGAAGGAGGGCAGCAGTGAAGAGATTTTAGCAAAGGTACAGCAGCATTTATTGGCACACATATCGAGGCAGAAAATCCGTATAGCAAAGGAGAGGCAGTGTTTCCAAGTGAGGAGGCATAGAAATCGAGGAAGAGGGTACAACAGCAAGCACGCACTCCAAGGCACAAAAATCAAACACGTTTTTCAAGGAAGAGGGTAGCTGTCATTTTCGGCACAAAAATCGAGGAAGAGGACAGCAACTACAGCTCTGTTTTTTGGCACGGATTTCGAGAGAGGTTGTTGTACAAAATCTCTATAGTCCGTAAAGCAAAGTACAGTTGTTCTGACACGCTTCTCGAGGTGGCCGTACAGCATTTAATGCTGTCCTAAGGCGCTGTAAATTTTTTGTTTTCTGTTGTTGCTGATTTGGCACAATTTCCGAGGCAGTGTGCAAGCACAGAAATCGAGATAAGTCTGTAAATTGGTTGCTGGAATTTTTTTTGAGTTTTCCCTGTTTCACTGTAAAAAGCAATATTCAGAAAAATAAAAGAGAAGCTTTCGAACTGGTTTTCCCCAAGAGTTGTAGGGGGTTTTTCCAGGGTCATGTTGACCAAAAATATCAGTGTTAAATGTGTTGAATGGCTGTTTTATGCTTGCTGATTTTTATTTCTGCATTTTCCAGCATTCTGTAAATTTTGCAGAATTTGTGTTTTCAGCAAAAAAAAATTATTTTCCAGTTTGTTGAATGTAAGGATATGGGAAAGGGCATTTAACTATTTGGAGAAATAAGGTGAAACTAAAAACCGGGGTGGGAAACAGGAAATTTCTACATACATTATACCATCTACATTTTCACTGAAATCTTCAAAGAAACCTCTCTTAAAGGTAATGTGGCATGTTGCACTTGTATTAAGCAACCATGCATCAATTACTCCAATGTTGCAATGGGAAAGAATGTAATGAGTAGATTCAAGTGCTTTCCCTTTCATTGTATATGGTGTTTTACCTTTTTCTTCTTTCTGATCTTGTCTTTTTTTTATCTTATCCCAAGTTATTTTGCATGTCGTTACATTATGTCGATTTCTACTGCAACGAATACAATTCAGATCTTTCACCTTGGTTGTGCCTTACCACCCTTCCTCTTGAATTATTTTTTCCACACCCTCTTTTACTACCATTTCTTCTAAAAGAATCATGTGATTGATTCTTCCCTTTTTTAGCAAGCCTACATGGTATCTCCAATGGGTTGAGCTATTGTCTTCTTATTTCCAAAGGATTTCTCACATACCACAATTTTCTCCCCAAATATCAAATGTATTGGTCTTCAATTAGTCACTAGCTTCCAAGGATTCAAGGTAGTGAGAATACATAGGGTAAAGGGCCTTGATAGAGGTTGTGAAAGATATATCTTCACTCCCATGTAATCTATGTCATGCATATGGATTTGAAATTACAAGTTGAAGCCATGGGATCATCATACTTCAACTCTGGGTTGAATAGCTTCAACAACAATTGTACAAGTTCAAATTTTGATATGAGTCATACAAGTCCTTTAACTTATTTAGAGCACCATGAGAATCTTTAATGAGAAAAATATGATGGCTCACCTCTTCACTTATTGTCGTAGAAATTATGAAATAAAACTTCTTGTATGTGTTCTTCCATAGGGCTACCTCCTTGTCTGATGTGGGATTCTTAGGTCCACTATCCTCCTCTACTAGTGATAACTTCTCCTTCACATATGTCATCCCATAAATCATTAAATATGAGAGTGTGTTTGATCTTTCTATACCATTCTCAGTAAATTTCCTTGTTGGTTAGCATCATGCCAACAATGGAGATGAGAAAATGCATTTTCCTATTTAATGGAATCACAAAAAGAATAATAATATCTATAATAAAATAGATGATGAGACGAGCAAAATTGATGAGAAATATCTCTGAAGCATCAAATCTACACAATGCTCTTGCTCTCCAAATCATAAAAGAAAACGGGATGCAAGACTTTGGGTTATGAATAAACTTAGGTTGCAGATCTCATAAAATTGTCATCCAAGAGAATGTTTTGCAGTTTGTTCTTCTCAACAATTAAAGGCATGCAAGGATAGAACAATGCAATGTTAACCCATCATCATTAGCAAACTCGTAGACAATCAATTTTTACAGTGGCTAGAAATCACGTGGTAGATTTTAAATCCCTCATCGCATTATCGAAAGGACAATATATCAAACCCTAAGCTTGGCCCTAGCCAAACCCTAAATTTTCCTATAAAGTCTTAGTGCCACCCAATAAATTGGAGGAATGAAATGGTCAAACCAAACCACATCAAAATTTGGGCTGGAAGTGATGGAAGTGTGTTGGGGATGTGATATCAAAGTGCAATGGACAATTAAAAGAATAAAAAAACGAGATTAGAAAACCACCAAAACAAGCCTTCAAACCGCTTGGATTTTCTATAGCACCAAATACTTGAACACAACTAGAGTTAGTCTCAATTGCATGTCAGAATCAATGAGTGCTTGGACGAAAAATGGAGAAACAAGTTGAAGATGAATCCCTAGAAATAATATAGGCAATGAAAATTTAGGCAAAAATAACTCCATGGGAGACTAAACACATCAAACAATGACTTGAATATGCTTAACTTGCAAGAGAAGTAATGTCGGGGAGGAAAAGATATGACTAAGATAGATCTAATGCACCAAAGGGAGAATAAACAAACCATGGTTGATCTAATGCACCAAAGGGAGAATAAACAAACCATGGTTGATCTAATGCACCAAAGGGAGAATAACCAAACTATGGTTGATCTAATGCACCATAGGGAGAAGAAACACACTGCTATTGTAGTATAAGAGATAGAACTCAAAGAGAATAACATGCAACAACATTTATGCATGTGGGAATCATGAAGTTAATATTATACTAGCTTTGATACCACTATTAAGCATAGGTGATCTATAAACTATCGTGGATATTCCATTGGATAGTTTATCACAACAGAGCTGTGAAAATAAACCAAAATCTATGATATGAAGGGTTAATTCCATTTATATTCCAAATTTGTTATTATCGCCTTGTTGTTTATGCATGCAATAGATAATGTACAAAAAATGGAGAACATGTAAATACAACCACTCACAAACAACAATGAACACCAAGATATGCTTTGGGAAAACCTTTCGGTAGAAAACTCGGGTGGAAGGTGAAGCTTCTCTTCTCTCTTTTGTATGGAATGGAAATGATGCAAGTAATATTGCAACATCAGCATCGAGATAAAATAGGCAAAGCCAAAAAATCATAAAATTTGGGAAAATATCAATAAAAATCGACAAAATTAAGATACCACCAAAATATCAGTAAAAATTGGCAAACATCAATTAGGCCAAAAAATCGTGATTTCGTGATAAAATCAAGAAGTTATGAGGATATTTGCAACATTAGATGCAAGTACAAAGGAGAATGAATACATAATGAAGTTGCTTGAGACTTGTGGCATGTGCACTTCTATAGAACACAAACCCCACTCTGTGATTCTCTCTTGCTATCCAAACTTAGCTACACTACACTACAATGGAAAAAAATGCAAGCAAATAGAATGGAGCCCATTTGCTTTCTAGTGACCCGATTATAACACAACCCGATAGCCAACTAGGGGTTTCAACAACTAGAGTTACAACATTGAATCTTCTAAAGTCTTCTTCATAGTCTCCACATGGCTAGCCCTTTTTCCATAAGTAACATAGGCTGAGGTGGCCTCCTCCTGAATTATGGTGGTCAACCACAATAAGTCAACTTCCAGAAGGCATAACTTTTCCATCTGAACTCCTATTGACATATTTCTTAGACCACTAGAAATGTCTCTATGTGTAGACTAACATCCCAAGGTGGTGGGCTTAAGCATCAAAGCTTTACCCCTCAAAAAGCGTCATCTAGGGCCTCAAACTGGTCTTAGAAGGTTTCAAACCCCCAATTCTCAAAACTCGGTTTGCCACTTAAACTACTTATATAAGTTGATTCCTTCAATTTTTTCACTTCGAAAGTATCAAGATGGATGACAAATTATATAGTAATCCAATCTAGATCAATAGAAATTAACTCCACGCTTGATTCTTCTTTAATTATTTCAACGTTGCATATATACAAGAGGGGTGGCTATTCACTTCGCATTCTATGAGAGACTCTTGGTCTTCCTCAAGACTCTTCATTTCATCTACCTTTGTATTATGTACAATAATAACTTTCAAGGATTATGTGTCATCCCATGATATTGCAAACTGCAAAAGTACAAAAGACTTAAACAAATGCATTTATGTAGAAATGTTCATGTTGCAACCTGCGATACAATAATGGAAGTTTCAGGAGGACACCTCTCTTAACACAAAAAGAATAATGTGTTTGTGGGGTCACATAAGAAGAGACATCCAAGATTTTGACATTTTCGCTATGTTGATGCCATGAACTAGATGATAATGTAGCATGTGAAATACACTTATCTTCCACTATTTTAATTTTACATGTATTGTATAACTGCTATCAAGAAGAACATATGGGTATGAGCATTTTTCTCATTCGACTATAAATTGCCCCTCGTCCATATTAACCATGTTGTTTTACTACAATTTCTCCCTCTTACATATTAACCATCTTGAAGAGCTATTGTGAGATCGTTCACTTTGAAAATTGAGCCTAGAATGGAGACTTGAAAGGAAAACAAACCTTAAAAGTAGGCGATTATAAGCTATTTGACATTGAAAGTAAACAATATGCTATCAATGTTCAGAAGAGTCAACTCCCTCAAAAGACGAACAATTAGAATAAAAATATTCCATTGGCAAACTATGGAAGTTTGGTTTTGAAAGAAAAAAGAATTCTATAAAGGCAATTCCAAGCTACTATCCAACTCACTGTCAACATCTACTCTATGTCAAGCCAGCTCTAACTCCTGTGATTTCAATTTCATCACTACTCTTGGTCGATGTGAATTAAAAATCATTATTAATTTGGTTGCTCTAAGATCTGGCTTCAAGAAAACCTGGACACAGGTAAGCCTCTTTTGATCAGATAATGTGGTAATGGAAGGAAGGAATTCTGAGCAACTCAAGAAAAATCATAAAGCAGTCTGTAGATTGAAATAAAATGGGTTCTTTCGATAAGAAAATTCCACCTCTTTCTCTCAAAATTTTTGGTAGTGTACTCTCTACAGTTTTTTGATAATGTTCTTTATTACTTAGATAACCATCTTTTCTACTTTTAATTTTAGAATTCAGGAATTATATGGATGATGCAACGAAATTGAAAGAATACTAGTAGTCAATGGGTGCACTGAGAGACTATCAAAATTTAAGTTTGGCACAGGGTAGAGGATATAGAAATAAATGAACCCCAAGGCTCTGCCCTTGTTAGCCAAATAGCCAACTCATATTTGTGTAAGAAATAAAGGATTTTCCAAACAAAAACTTTGTGATTGTAAAGACCCTGAATGTAATGTTCCCCATTAATTAATTGCTTAAGGGAGGACAAAATAGCCTATCCAACCCCATAGGCTATAGTCATTGATAAAGGGAGAAACTCATTATCCAATGTTTTGGGGCAACTTTGAGTAAATTTTGGGGTAGCTGGGAAAAAAGCCAAAATTGGGGGCTACACTTGTAACCCCTCGTATTAAATTAAGAAAATGAAACCCCCATGAGGAATCTATAAATAAGTGAGAGAATCATTCTTTTTTATCATTGATTTGGATTGGAATATCTCTGTTTTCTTTGAGCTAAGGCTCAGACAGCTTTAACACCCCTTCTTCTCTTGATTAGTTTCAGTGGAGGTGATCCCACCCAAGCTAGTTTCATTTTCTCTGTTTTATTACAACATAGTATCTTGGAGCAACTCGGTTCCATTCTCGCAGGAAAGGAAGCAATTCTCTGTGGTCATTTTTCTTGATCAATAAGTTTTGTTTCAAAAGCAACGAAGGTCTTTTCAGTGGATATTTGATTGAATAGTTTTCTAAGGAAGGATTTGTGTGGCTCTTACCTTCTTATCCAAGATCTGAGGCCACTTTAAAGACAACGAAGGAGCAACACCAGGCAACCAAGGACACAATTGAGGCTTGTTTCCCTTCCTTGAGCCACTGTTAGGAGCAGACTAGGGCATGTCTGAGGCTTGTTTCCCTTCCTTGAGCCACTGTGAGGAGCAGACTAGGGCATGTCTGAGGCTTGTTTCTCCTCACTAAGGGCTACAACCAAGCAATCAGCCCCTTCTAGGGCTGTGGTTATCTATAGAATGCAGTTTCGTACCCTCCTGAAGCTGTTAGGTAAGCAAAATGGTTTGTTGGAACCTCCCTGAGGCTGCTTAGCGTAGCGGATCAAGCCATTGGATCTTCCTAAGGATGCGGCCTATCAACACACTTTTTTGTGGTTGTTTAAGGGTGGCAAGGAAGTTCAGAACTTACTCTATGTTAGCAGACCTGCCAGGAACAATTTCTTGTGACAGATTAGATTGTGAAGGGGTCTGTAAAAGCTATGGACTGCATTATCCAAAGACTGGTGGATACACATTGGACTAAACAATCTTGGAAGGCAAATGGCCAGCCCAGTTAGGGCACCATTAGATAGCAGGACTCTCTATAGGCTGAGATCAAGCTATTGAGTAGAACAAATCAGTCTGTAAGTTGGTTTAGTAATAATGGAATCATTATTGTTGATTATTGTTGTAATTACAAAAGTGGATAGTTTATATTTGTTCAAAAACCACTGTTGGGCAATCAGAACTACTGGTATAGCAGCCCTAGTGGAAAATTGGTATATTGAGATATTGTAAAGTCTACTATTGTGTATTCCATGTTATCTCTGCTTGAAGTTGAAAGAATACTATGAAAATTGGTAGTGTTTATCTTATGAATTTTACAACTGTAAGGGAGAAAAATTCCCTAGGGACATTACAGTGGTATCAGAACTGGCTCTCCTACCATCCTGGAGGGTTTGTTTGAAAAATGGAGCTACTGGAATCAATTTTTGGGAAGGAGGACACAGCGTCTTTGTAAAAGTGTGAAGAGTATCACAAAAAACTAGCGAGAGAAGTTGAAGCATGGACGAAGGCACACCCAAATGATTGTTCATGGCTATACCCTCCTAAAGAGAATAAAATACCTCAGTCTCTTGAATCTATAGGCAACTCAAAGTCTTCACCTTACAGTATTGATTGGCTATACCCTCCTAAAAAGAATAAAAGAGATCAATCTCTTAAATATGGTGGTTTTGGTGGTGTATCAACACCAGTTTTCGGGCAAAGCACCTTTGGGAAACCCACTCAATAGAATACAGTGGTCACTACACCACAGCCTGTAACAAATCCATTTGGCAGTCTTTCAACAATGCCTCAAATTTCTATTGGTCGAAGAGGGGAATCTTCTCCTTTTGTTCAACATGGAATCTAGTTTTCCCATTAATGAAAAACCTGGTCAAGTAAAGAGAACGTCTCTATCAACTCCAAAAGGCAGATGCCATGTTCATCCCAAAAGAAAACCCAAGGGAACTTGTTACTAAATAGCTTGATCAATCTCATGCATTTGTTACATGCAAACCAACAGAAAATATGAAGGAAATGGCTATACCTATTAATGGAACAATGGCATATGGTAACAATGGGGTATCATCATTGGAAAGGGAAATTACACAAGAACCTGAAGATAATATTGATGTCTGGTCATTGGGTGGTGAGGATACCCACTATCATCAAAGCCAGCTGATGCCAATCAAAATTCCACTTCAAGGAAGAATGGTATTCATAGGGAGCATAAAAATGTTGGGAGGGAAAAAGCTACATGTCTTGTCAGGGTTTTTGAAGAACAAGATAATGTGGAGGATACAGAAAGTTATGATGAGGGAAGGACAGTGCAAAATATCTGGCGAGACTGAAGTTCCTTCAAAAACCTGGTAAAGTAATGTGAGGAGGGGAAGTTGTATTGACACTCAAAGATCATAATGTTCTTACTTGTGATGAGGTTGATGATGTGATTGATACACTTGAAAACATTGAAATTGGAGAACAAAATGCAAGAAATGCTACCTACAAAACAAGGGAAACTAGGATCTATGAAGACAAATTTATAATTGATACGAATACTGTGAAATCAATTCTTCCTTAGTATGATAACCCTTTTTATCATTCATTAGTGGATTCGGAAGAACAAGCTCAAGTTTCTCATTTACAGTCCGAGTGTTAAGACGAAGTTATCAATATCGCCATTATAGAACAATCAACACATGGTAATACAAAGATTAAGGATACAGGAAAAGCCCAGGAATCATATAATAAATACACTGCTCAAATTGATGTAAAAAATGCAACTCAAGCTAAAGATGCAGTTGATATTGGCACTCGTGACAAAGGTCAAAAGGATTTTGTGCAGTTAAATTGAATTATTCTAGTTAATTCTCAAAACGTAGAAGATGAACCCACAACAAATTTAGTGAGTAGAGTTGTAAAAACTTAAAAGTCAGCCTGATATTTGATTTGGCCTGAAAAAGAACAAGCATAGTTGATTTGGGAGCAGAAGCAGCATGATGGAGCAGTGATGAAAGAAGAGGAAGAAAATTCTCATCAAAGATAACATGGACTAGAAACTTTGAAGGAAGAGAAAGAAGATTTTGATCAAAAGCAACCTAAAATGGAAACAATGAAATAAGAGGAGAAAGGCTCTTGTCAGTGCCTTGAAGAGATTCCAAGTACGACACAAGTTATTGGTGTTGTTGCTGACAAGCCAGAGGTTGTTGGTGGTGTTGATGGCCAGTTAGATGTTGTTAATGGTGTTGATGGCAAGTCAAAGGTTGTTCGTGGTGTTGATGACAAGTCAGCGGTTAATGATAATAAAATATCCAATCTGATGGACAATTACCTTCAAATCAATTTGAAAATATGCAGTCTGAAAATGATCTGCAAAATACTAACACATTGGCTAGTCTTGAGTCAAATTCTAATCTCACTCAAGGAGGGACCACAGAGCACAATGTTGAGTCTGTGGAACAATGTTGAAGAGTCTGAAAGCATCCTAAAGGAATTTGAATCAGTGAAAGGGTGGAAGGTGTCAAGGAGATCTAATAAGACAATTTTTCTTGGTGAAGTAATTGGATATGATCTTGAATCACATTGGTTTAAGGTTTTGTATGAAGTGGTGAAAGATAATGTTGAAATTTGTTCCCTATTCAATAGTCTGGGCCCTCAATTCTCTTCCTGCATTGGGGAGTTTGAGAAGGAAAATGGGGCAGTCGATGCAAATAAAATATCAACAACTACAAAGGTAACTGGCCTACATGAACTCCTAATGCAAGCAGAGGAGTTTGAGTCTAAAGAGGTCACAAAGTGAAAACAAGCAAAAGAGAAGCAATTGTTCAAGACAATACTGAGGCAGATAGTGAAACATATGATGACCATAAACGCCAGTCTGAAATACATGATTCAACTGCAAGCCAATCTAAAGTGGCACGTGAGAAAAAGAATGGAGTCTCTAAGGGTAATGGAAATATATCTAGCCAGCATTTGACAAATTTGAAATCACATAGGCCCAGTTCAAGTGTGTTTGGTAAAGGTGGAAAGAGATGTTCTCAAATGCAGAAGTCAAGGCCATTTCATCCAAGTACGTCTATCGAAGGGGTTGTAAAGGTTGCACCAAGAGGTGGCATTGACTTGAATGCACATGGAAATAAGAGAGAAAAGTCTCGATTGGAACATATGAAAGTTACAGTGTTAGCTACAGATATATTAGTTCATCGACCAAGCAAAAAATGGAACTACAAGGTTGAAGTATATTGTTCCACAACCATTTTCTCTTTCAACTGACAAAAGGGCTTCTATAGGAGTGCAGCCTGTCAATGTAGTAGCTAGTGAGATGAACATGCATATGGGTGCAAGAGATACCCCATCTTCTTCAGTTACAAAAAAGGAAAAGATGTCAGTGAAACTGAATACACAGGCTGCTTGCAATCCTCTATTCTCTGAAAATATACATCCACATGGCTAGAATGTGAATCCTCCTAAGCAAGTGAATACAAAGCTAGAGGAGGATGCTCATTCCACTTTTTCCTCAACTACAAGTGCAAAAACAATCACAGATTCTAAGGGAAGTGGAGGAAAATGCAATATGGCAGCTATTAATTCAATTTCTCCTTATTCCTTAATATTTTCTTGTGAACTTTATTAATCTTCTTGTGTTTCTTTATTAGATCTTTTCATCAAACAAATATCAAGAGAAAAACAATAAAGACAATGGACACAGAAATTAGGCTCCAAGGTAGGGCGAAACCTATCCAAGGGGAAAACCCAGAAAATATCTTCTCTTCATATAGAATTTGCTTCAAATGAGACAACCAAGACCCAAACCCTAGACCAAGTCCTCCTCCAAGAACCAAGTCAGCCCTTCAAGAAGCCCTTCCAAGTAAATCAGATCAACAAGGCTCAATCCTACTTCAACCAACTTCCAACTTCAACTTCGACTGTGCAACTTCGGCCTTGTAGCTGCTACAGAAACCCTAGGACAATTTCTTCAAGAGATCTTCCTTTGACCAAGACAATGTTTCTCGAAGTCAATGAGGTCAAGTCAGAATATTCACTCTTCCAGCAACTCGATCATGCAACTTGTTCTCCTACAATTCGGACCTGCAATTTTGGCCTTCCTTGAAGCTGCAAAAAACCCTAAAGCTTCACACGTGTGAGAGAGATAGAGCCTAGAAACAAATCTCCAAGGCTTCTTCTTGCTTCCTTGACCTTCACTCTAGCCTCTTCTTAGTCTTTCCATCTTAAGATCGAAATTTTCTTGAGAGATTGAATTTGATGAGTGAGTGTGTCAAATGAGATCAAAGCTGCTTCTATTTATAAGCTTTCGAAGGGGTTGAATTCCCTTCTTTAGGCCAACTTGTAGCTGCCATGGCTGACTTGTACCTTGGACGTTTCCAGGACTTTCTAGACTTGAAATAAATTCTTTTACAAGGTAAATTTTGCCCAGACTCTGTTGACACATGACAATAAATCCTATGATCTAACAAACCCTAGAAGCATGAAGAACATGCTTTTACCTAGAAGACCATCAATAAGAAGCATGAAACCTATGCTTTAAAATAATAACCTTTCTTTCTTCTTTGTTTATTACATAAGATATACATATTGATAAGAGTACAACGACAATTATGAAGACCAAAACTAGTTACATTTTCCAACAGGGAAGTCTGGCAGTGCTCCTTCTAGAGCTATTTTCAACTTTAGATGTAATGAGAGGGCTGAGAAACGTATAGAGTTGTTTTCAAAATTAGAGGCAAAATTGAAAGCAAAGGAAGCAGAGGAGAATCAGTTGCAATTTAAAACAAAGGAGTTGCAAGAAGCTGAGATAGAGATGCTTACGAAAATTTTGACATTTAAAGCATCTCCCATGCCATCATTCTATCATGAAGCAACTCCACCAAAGGTTGAGCTGAAGAAGATACCTCTTACCCACCAAAAATCCCCCGGGCCCCAAGTTAGGGCAGAGAAAGAGCTATGCTGGTGTAGAATTTGAAGATGACCAGAAGGAAGGATACAAGGCAAATGAGCAGTCTTCATTCTTGAAAGTAGGGGGACAATTTTGCAGCACCCGATCTTGCAATTGTTTCGGAACAAGCAATGTTGGGAAGGGGGGAACTATCATATTCCCCATTAATTAATTGTCAAAGGGAGGACAAAGTAGTCTATCCAACCTTGTAAGCTATAATCATTGATAAAGGGGGGAAACCATTATCCAATGTTTTGGGGCAACATTGGATAAATTTTGGGGTAGCTGAGGCAAAAAGCCAAAATTTGGGGCTACACTTGTAACCCCTCACATTAAATTAACGAAATGAGACCCCCATGAGGAATCTAGAAATAAGAGAGAGATAGAATCATTTTCTGATCATTGATTTGGATTGGAATATCTTTGTTTTCTTTGAGCTGAGGCTCTGCGAGTTTAAGATCCCTTCTTCTCTTGATTAGTTTCGGTGGAGGTGATCCCACCCTAGCTAGTCTCCTCCTTTTCTCTGTTTTATTACAGCATTATATCTTGGAGCAACTCGGGTTTGTTCTGGCAGGAAGGAAGCAATTCTCTGTGGTCATTTTTCTTGGTCAATAAGTTTTGTTTCAAAAGCAGCAAAGGTCTTTTTGGTGGATGTCTGATTCAATAGTTTTCTGAGGAAGGATTCAAATTTCATGTGGCTCTTACCTTCTTATCCGAGATCTGAGGCTACTTTAAAGGAAGCAAAGGAGCAACACCAGGCAGCCAAGGATACAATTGAGGCTTGTTACCCTTCCTGAAGCCACTGTAAGGAGCAGACTCGGGCATGTCTGAGGCCCATTTCTCCTCCCTGAGGGCAGCAGCCAAGCAATCAGCCCCTTCTAGGGCTGCGGCTATCTATAGAAGGCAGTTTCGTGCCCTCCTAAACCTGTTAGGGCAGCAAAACAGTTTGTTGGAACCTCCCTGGGGCTGCTTAGGACAGTGGATCAATCCGTTGGATCTTCCTGAAGCTGCTGCCTATCAACACACTTTTCTGTGACTGTTTAAGGGTGGCAAAGACAGTGCGGAACTTACCCTATGGTAGCAGACCTGCAAGGAACAGTTTCCTGTGACAGCTTAGATTCTGGAGTGGTCTGGGAAAGCTGCGGACTGCGTTATCCAAAAGCTGGTCGAGATATGCATTGGACTAAACAAGCTTGGAAGGCAGACAACCAACCCAATTAAGGCACTATTAGATAGGACTCTTTATTGGACGAGATCAAGCAATTAAGTGGAACAAATCAGTCTGTAAGTTGGTTTAGTAATTGTGGAATCAATATTGTTGATTACTATTGTAATAACAGAAGTGGATAGTTTATATTTGTTAGGCAACCCCTGTTGGACAATCAGAACTACTCGTATAGCAGCCCTAGTGGCAGATTGGTATATTGAGATATTGTAAAGTCTACTGTTGTACATTATATGTTATCTCTGCTTGAAGTTGAAAGAAATTAGAATACTGTGAAATTTGGTAGTGTTTATCTTTGTGAATTTTACAACCCTAAGGGCAAAAACTTCCCTACGGACATTACACTGAAAAAACCAATTAAATGTAGAGGTTTAAATGTCTTTCTACATAACTGAGTATGTGGCCGAATATATGTAATTGTTGGGGTTAAACAGTAATGGAATAACCATTCCTTATTAAACTAGTTGTGAAAAAGGGTTCTTACTCTACTAGCACTATCAATTTCATATACTGTGATTCTCTATACTCCAGACTATAGCTGAAACAAAGTTTACTTTTATGGTCCTTTCCTAGCATGATAAGAAGATGAAATTTTGATGCTTAAGCCATTCATGTTTCTATGCAACCACCCTAGTCATGTTTGTCACTACTTTCTTTAAATTAGCATCAATTACCAATAGTCTCCACACGAACAAAGTCCATCCTTGAAACAATGGAAACGATTCATATCCCTCACAATGATTTCTCGTCCAACAATCTTGGAAATAAATTTAGTGGCAATATGACAATCACCACATATTCGAAGGTTCTTTGTGATCCTAATAGCTATGCCAGGGCATGTTTTGATAATACCAAAAACAATGGCCAACTTCTCACTGTGGGAAAGGAGAATGCGTTCTTTCTCCGTGTCCTCCACATCATCAAGAACAAAGTTTATGTGGGGTAGATAACCCATGTCTCTCATCTGTCTGAACAGACTCTCCAGCATTGCATATATTTTATCTGATTCCGGGTGAGATTTGTCCCCTCCAACAAATGCATGAACACAAACCTTGTTCATGCGCTTGTCCTTGACCTCAATCCAACTGCATCCTGGCTTCTTTTTTAATCCTCTGTCTTTCATCATTATTCTCACTTTTGCAACGTCATCCCATCTTCCTAATACAGCATATATATTGGACAGTAGAATATAATATCCCTCATTGTCAGGCTCTAGTTCAAAAAGATTTTCTGCCACATGCTGTCCAAGCTCTATATTACAATGAATTCTGCAGGCTCCGAGCAAGGCTCCCCATACTGCAGCATTAGGTTCCAATGGCATCCTTTTGATAAAGTTGTAAGCCTCATCGAGATGCCCAGAACGACCTAGAAGATCAACCATGCATGCATAGTGCTCCACCCCAATTGTGATGCGATCATCACAACTCATGCGCTCAAAATAATGCCAGCCTTCACTTACCAAGCCCGCATGACTGCAAGCAGAGAGCACAGCAACGAAGGTGATGTGGTCAGGCTTAATACCTGCATTCTCCATTCGTTTAAAGAGATCGAGGACATCCTGACTACGACCGTGCAATCCACATCCTGCAATCAATGCGGTCCATGAAACTATATCTCTCTCTGACATTCTGTCAAACACTTGACGTGCAATGTCTATAACCCCACATTTAGCATACATATCTATGAGGGCACTTCCCACAATTACATTTGCGTCGAATGACTGTCTCAACACATATGCATGAATAGCTTTCCCATATTGTAAAACTGCCCAGTGGCCACATACTGGCAAAACACTAGTGATGGTCACGGGGTTCGGCTTCAAACCTGAAAGTTGCATTTCACAAAACAAACTGAAGGATTCTTTAAAATTACCACTATGGGCATAACCTGCAAGCATTGCGTTCCACAATGCCACGTCTTTTTGGGACATTTTGTCAAATACCTGGCGTGAAATCTCTACACAATTGCAGTTTGCATACATGTCTATCAGCGTAGTTGCCGCAAAAACATCCATCTGGAGTCCACTTTTGATTATGTACTGGTGGATCTTCTTGCCATATGACACATCTGCTAATTTGGCACATGAATGCAGAACACTTGAAATAGTAAACATGTTGGGTTCCATGCCTGCCGATTCCGATTGCATTTGCATTTGATGAAACAGTTCCAATACTTCATCATAATAACCATTCTGTGCATAACCTGCAATCATAGAATCCCACGGCCTCACGTCTCTGTGAACCATTTTGTCAAACACTTGACGTGCATCTTTTGTTTTTCCACATTTGGAATAGAAAGCAATAAGTGCATTCCCTGCTAAATTGGTACCAAAGTCAAATCCCATTTTTAACATATTGTTATGGATAACCTTCCCCTGTTTCAGAACCGATAACTCGGCACATGCTTTGAGAACACACGAAAACGTGTGATTGTCGGGCTCCGGCTGTCTTCCCCTCTCACTCTGCTGTTGCAGCATTTGATTATAAAGAGAAAGAGTCTCTCCATAGAATCCATTCCTCACATATCCCTTAATCATGGCATTCCATAGAAGCACACTTCGCTTTGCAGTGTCATCAAACACTTGCTGTGCATGCATCATGCTGCCGCAGATTGCATACATGTTTACTAGTTTTGCTCTCAGAAAAGGTTTTTGGTCCAGTCCACAACTACACATGTAACCATGGACTTGCTTACCTTCTGCCAAGGCTTGGGAATTAGTACACGCTTGCACTAGGGCAGCACAGGTATCAAAGTCAATAGCAATGCCCGTGCCCTCCAGCATCTTCAAAGCCTCATTCAATCGATTCTCGTTGCAGAGTGTTTTCACTTGCGCTCGTAAAGCAGCTGTGTTGCCATCTTCATTTCTTCTACTCCTTACCTGTTTATGAGACGCGTGACCACCATGAACAAGTCTAACAAATAAAAATAAGGTATCTTCCTTGTAATGGTGCCGATGCCATTTCAGTAGCAGCAGCAACATGCTTTAACATTCTACCGCAGTTCGCGCATGTTTTTATGTCCTCAATTTATGGACTAGCAATTGTTCTCGAGCATCAAAAACATGCACAAAAAGAGACAATTACGATCAGTCGGTACCAAATACATGTTGCAGATTGACACCACTGTGTATTTACACCCTGTTTCGCTTTCAAGTAGACTTTGGGAAGGTAGATACTTATTCTGAGTGAGATCGTCTCATCGGAGTAAATATTTTGAGGCCCGCTCGGCCATTTGTCCGAGCTATTCTGACATGAACTCTACCTTGTAGTTAGCCTAATTAAAAAAGGTGTGGAGTCACATACATAAACCCCAGGATAGAACAGGACGAGCTTAGATTTGCCAGAAACGTTCAAACAGCAAAAAGACACAGACTGAATGAACTTGCTATACCTGAGGTCAAAAGAGAATAGACATCCAATCAAAAGACAGAGGAGCTTTGCATGAGACCGATGAAATCTCTGACCAACAGCTTACAAAGACAAACACCGATCGCATCTCTCATAATTCTGAAAGAGATCAGAATTATGGAATGCCCGCGATGCTGAAGCATCTGATCCAGTTTTGCCAATGATTGAAAGAGGTTTACTAGTGACCCACCTTTTTCTCTCCCAAACTTACTTTCAATCTTTTTGTTAAGAAAATATGTTATTCTCTGTGATAAACCATTTTAGATTGTGAATTCTGAAATTAAGTCATTTTATATTATTATTATTATGTCGAAGGTGGTTTTTTCTTTTTTTTAAGTTTTATACATTAATTTGTTCTCTAATTTGATTTTCATTTTCATTTTATGTTATGAAGAAGTTTTAAAAAATCCACAGAATAATTCAGAAATTCAAGTAAGATTATGAAAAATTTTGGTAAAGATTTTTGAAAATCTACCTTATTTTAAATTTCAGTGTTTTGGGTGCTCTAAGAGTGTTTGATGGTGTTGAATCCATTTCCATCATCAAAAATGCAATTCGAACACTCCAACTACCTGATTATTTGAAAAAAAAATTACCAGATTCCAGCAAAAACGGTCGTCCTGGTATTTTGTTGCATCAGTGGACAACTCCTTATATTATTATTTAGAGGTGGTGTTTTCGTATTACATATAAGAAGTCTTATATACCAATTTGGTGTCTAACTTGATTGTGTGAGATGTTATCCCCTCCACCAAGTTTCAAATCTCATAGGTGTTAATTAATAATTTGGGATCTTGTACATTATTAGTTAGGATTACTACATTTAGTTGTAATTTTAGATGTTAGTTTCTCCCGTATTTCTAGTTATGGAGAAGTTATTCAAACATAATTATCTCTCTATGTTTTTCAGTTGTATAAATTTCATATGCTCGATCAATAACAATCAATTTTTCATTTTGTGGAGTTTATTATGGGCTTGTCTATCAGCGATATCAGAATCGCAGTTTGAACTTTATGCCCACGTTTTCAATGTCCTGATAAATTGATGATGTATGATCGATGTCCTGAGAAGTCGATGTGTTGATGCATAACAGGTCCCTTTGATTGATGTGGTTGAAGTTGCTTCTGGAGGAAAGAAAAACCATTCAAGGAATGTGGGAATCAAACCCCAATAAGTCATCTTCCACGTTGCATTGTTGCTGGAAACCTCGAAGAGTCTAGTAGTGAGTCCTGAAGAAGCAACAGAGCTCTTATGTATGGAGAAAAAGGAAGGTCGACAGGCTCGACTATCATGTGGTCACCGATGGATTATTGAACTAAGATGGTAACAGGGGTAACGAGGGCTAGAGTCTGGTAAAATTTGATTTTTGTCGGATTGTTGTTGGCCACAGCGCTGTCTGGAGCCTGGTAAATGTTGATCGAAGCCGAACTATGGTCGGACCCTGGTAAGACCATACCATTTGCGCATTTGTTTTTCAAATTGTTAACATTCCATTGCACACTGTTGTTATTGATATATAACTCATTTAAGCCACTAAACATTGTCACTACAAGGCTTATTGAACAACAAAGAATAAATTGTTTTATTTGGAGGAATTTTGTTCAATCACATAAGTTTTGAAGGGTTAATTTGCAAAGTTAGTTTTGGTTGTCAGTTATTTCTGCGAACATGAATTCGGTGGTTTCTTTAGTAGGTGTTGCTCTCAATGGAAAGAAAAATTATCAAGAGTGGCTTAGAAAAGTTTAAAATACACTATTTTTAATGACCCGTGGGAATGTATTTGTGAAGGAAAGGGTGATAATGAATCAGAGCATCTTGAAGAAGAAAAACAACTAGTAATTTGGTAGAGTAAGGATAAAAAGGCTTATGTTTTGATCTCTGCTTCAGTAATAGAAGAGGTAAGAAAATATATTATTTCCAGTAAAATGGGATGTGAAGCATTAAAAATTAAAAGACCTTTATGATTCACATTCAAAGTTAGAGATCATACAACTACTATTGAAACTGTTTAATTTAGAGATGAAGGATAATGATCCCATGAGGTTGGCTTCAGAAATGAAAGTCATTTATCATGATATTTATTCCACTGGTGTCAAAGTTGATTTACAACTCATTGCTTTTATTAAAGCTCTCTTCCCTACCTATTCACACTACTTGGAATCTCTCCAAGCTAGTGGACAATTGAAAGAATTAGATTTTGATAAATTAGTAGGAAAAAAATGTTGGAAAAGAGAAGGCTTTTGGGAAGAAAGAGACACTTCCCAATTCCAATGTTGAGACTTTGTGCCTTGTACAAAAAGAACAAAAGTCTCGAGAAGAGTATGTCAAAAATAGTAAGAGTAGCAGAGGTCGAGGTAGGAGAAATTTTAGAGGCAGGGGGGCAAAAATAACCAAGGTGACAGGCAACAAAGGAATTTTTATAATGATAAACACACTTTCAAATGTTATAGATGTGGTAAAATTGGTCATGTTGCTACTAATTGTAGAATTCCTTGGGAGAAAATCATTGAAATGAGAGAACAATTAAATGAAAAGAAATATCATCCACCTCCAGATAGGGAAAAACCATCTGAATTTGCTCACTATGTTGTTGCACATTAACTTCAACATAACTGATGTTTCTAGTACTTCATTTCCTTCATGGAAATATAGTTGGATATTGGACACGGGTGCCACTTGTTATATGACCTTTAGAAGAGATTTATTTGAAACATTCAGTGATCATATCGATGGAGTAGTTTATTTTTCTGATAAATTTCAACTTAAACCTTGAGGAATTGGATCTATTCGATTCTAGGACTTGTAGATTACATTCTACATGATGTTCTTTATGTTCCTCAATTTCAAAGGAATTTAATGCCTCTCATACAGATCCGGAAATAGGGGCGTTCCATACATATAATTGATTGTATAATCGAAATTTGTAGAACATCTAATAATGAAACGGTTATGATTAGTGTTGAAGAAGACAAAATTTTGAAATTGAAAGGTAGATCATCTACTGCATTGAATTCTGCTCATTTGATCCAAAAAATGATACTTTGTCTTTCATTTTATTATGGCATGCTCGTTTTGGTCATATAAATTATGATAGTATCAGGATTATGAGACAACAAGGAATAAATGGGCTTCCTACAATTCCAAGAAATCTTACACCATGTGATGCTTGTATTTTGGGGAATCACAATAAACAGACTTTTCATAGTCTACTTCTAGAGCTTCAATAAAATTAGGTCTCATACATTAAAATTTATGTGGAACCATGCATGTTGCAAATGCAAATGGTAATAAATATATGTTGAATTTTATTGATGATTACTCAAGCATGTGTTGGGTTTATCTGTTGAAAGAGAAATCACAAGTTTTTGAAGTTTTTAAAAAATTGTATCTATTGATTAAAAATGAAACTAAACTTAACATTGACACTCTAAGAACTAATAATGGTGGTGAATATACTTCACATGTTTTTGAAAAATATTTGCAAGACAATGACATCATACATCAAATTATAATTCTTTATAATCCACAACAAAATGGTGTTGTGGACTGTATGAACAAAACATTGCTTAATATGGTCAGATCAATGATGTTTTTTAAGAATGTAAAGTTGATTTTTTGGGGAGAAGCAATGATTTGTGCAACTTATATTAGAAATCATTGTCCTTCTTCTGTCATCAACAATAAATCTCCTCATGAAATGTGGTATAATCTCCTTCCTGTTCAACATTTCAGAGTTTGTGGTTCTCTGTGTTATGCTTTGATTCCTAAACAACTCAGAAACAAGTTGGGTGCCAGAAGTCAAAAATGTATTTTTTGGGGATATTCCAACACTTTTAAGGCTTACAAGTTATATGATGAGGAAAATAAGAAATTAGTTTTATCAAGAAATGTAGTTTTCCTTGAATCTAATAAATATGCATCCATTGTTTATATACAACTCAAGCATTTGGATAAGTTTATATCCAAGAATTTTTATTATGAACCTGATAATAATCTTCCACATCCTGAAGCGAGGATTCCCATTCCAGATCAGCCTGTGGATTTTCCTTCAATAAAGTTTCCTCTCAATGATGATAATGGTTTTGTTGAGGAAAAATTGGATGGTAGTAGTGTTTCTACAGGGTCGGAATTTGTTTTTGTTCCTAAATATCTTGCTCCTCAAGATGAGCAAGTGACCACGGACAACTCAACAACCACTACGAAGATTAACATGTATCAAAACATTTCCAAGAAAATATGATGAATTTGAGACAAGGAGTTCTTAAGGTAACTATTCACATGCTTGTGAATATATTTTTTATGTTGATTGTGAGCCTACTTGTTTTGAAGAAGTTGCTAGTTGTGATGAATGGAAAGATGTGATGCAGAGGGAGTATGATGCCCTCGTAAAGAATGGCACTTGGAGGCTGATGGATCCTCTTGTTGGCATCAAACCCATTGGTTGCAAGTAGGGCTATAAAATTAAGTATAAATCTTATGGTTCACTTGAAAAGTACAAGGAAAGGCTTGTAGCAAATGGATATGCACAAAAAGAGGGTGTTTGATTATACAGAAACATTTTCTCATACAGCTAAATGGGGCACTATTAGAACCCTTGATCTGGATCTTGGGGCCATTACGAATTCTTCCTTATGATTTTCCCTAAGGGGAAGAAGAAAATTCTAGCCACCTCCACAGCCTCCAGAGATGGCTCCTCTACACGACAGGAGCAGATGGACAAGGTCATGGAGGAGTACATGGACATCTTCACCTCACCCACGAGGTACCCCTACACTGTCAGGTCAAGCAATCCATCGATTTGACCCTTGAAATGCCGCTACCCAATGGACCGATCTATCGACACTCTGTTTTGGAGAACGATGAAGTCAAGAGGCAGATTCATGAGTTGTTGCAGGAAAGGGCACATCAGACCAAGTTCATCACCCTGTAGGAGCCTGACCATGTTGGTACAGAAGAAGAATGGAACCTAGATGCTTTGTATTGATTATCAAACTATGAATAATATCATTTTCCGGAATAGGTATCAAATCCCATAGATTGATGACCTTTTGGACCAGCTCAAGGGGGGGAAATATTTTACCAAGATTTATTTGAAGTCTCGTTATCACCAGGTATCAATTGAACCCTTTGATGTGTGGAAGGTTTCCTTCAAATCCAAGGAGGGCCTTTTCAAATGTTTGGTCGTGCCTTTCGAGTTGACGAATGCCCCTCCAACCTTCATGTGGATGATGGACGACATCTTGCAGCCCTTCAACAAATTTTTCGTGGTAGTGTACCTAGACGACATCCTCATCTTCAACCAAATTTGGGAAGAGCACATGCACCATATTCGACTGGTCCTCTAAACCCAGTGACAACACAAATTGAAATGCTAGAAGAAAAGAGGAGAACACACAGTAAACAAAACCACAAAGAAAATTTTTATTAAAATATATAATAATTGTAAAAGCTACATTGTGGGGGACAACCTATCCTTTTAAAAAATATGACTTGTTACTTATAAAAACTTTTAGTTACAATACCACGAGAAAATTCCATGGGTGGGTAAATACCATGGGTGAATGAATACCATGGGTAGATGTCACTTACAATACCATGGGTGGATGCCACTTACAATACCATGGATAAATTCCATGTGCAGATTGAATTCCATGGGTGGATAAATACCATGGGTGAATGAATATCATGGATACATTCCACTTACAATACCATGTAAGGATAAATACCATGGGTGGATGCCACTTTCCATTCAGATCATTCCACCACCCTTAAGAAGTCTCATTGTGTGAAGTTCCCTCATGAGAAGCCTTTGTTGAATATGAAGAGCCACTGAAGAGAAGGATTTTGTGTGGTTAACCCATAATCGGGATGAACGAAGATCTGAGGATAGAGATACCCTATAATGCTTGTGACCAACTGTTATATTGATAGTTTGCGGCATAGAAAATGGACTTTGATGAAGCATGGATTTGTGGATGACCCATAATCATTACCAATAAAGATCTGAGGATAGAGATACCTTGTAATGCTTGTGACCAACTTTGATACTAACAGTGTGCGACCTAGCAAATGGACTTCGATGAAAAGGGTTTTATGTGATTGACCCATAACCTTGGGTTTTCGGATCCCCATAACTGTGATTCTTTCCAGTCTGCTTGGTAAAAACATGGTGGCTTGTCTAGTATATTATCCTATCCCATGAGATGTTGTAAGGGTTTCTTTCACATTATAGACCTCTTGCTGCAACTTTGTTTATAACTTTCGCTATATGTGATGAAGTAAAATTCCATAAAAGGCCCATTTGAGGTATTAAAGAGATCTTTTCATTAATATAAGACACTTGAACTTTGATGACCTGCGGAGTGAGAAAATGATTCCAGAAACTAATGGTATGCGCAATCGTGCAACGTTCCAGACGTGTAACTTCAATAACTTATATCTCTCAAACTGGGAAATGAAATCAAATTCTGTAAAAAATCCCATTTGAGCTAACATAAAACACTTTCAAATAAGATATTTTTCACCTTCTAAAATACTCTGTGGAGGTTGTAGCACTTGCATGAATTTTGATGAATATTGTTGCAAAAATTTGAAATTGAAATATGTTTCAAACCCTCATTCCCATGGAGTTGTAAGTTGAATATGATACCACTGATCTGGATCTTGGGGGTAGGCCCCCAAGCTTTAAAAAATTGAAATGTCAGAATAAAAGAGGAAAACACACCGTAAACAAAACCACGAAAAGGATTTTTATTAAAATTGATAATAATTGTAAAAGCTACATTGTGGTGGACAATCTATCCTTTTACAAAATGTGATTGTTACTTATAGTCTTTTTTAGTTACAATACCACGGGTAAATTCCATGGGTGGGTAAATACCATGGGCGAAGGAATACCATGAGTAGATGTCACTACCTTGGGTGGATGTCACTTACAATACCATTAGTAAATTCCATGTTTGGATGAATGCCATGGGTGGATAAATACCATGGGTGAATGAATAACATGAATATATACCACTTAAAATACCATGGGCAGATGAATACCATGGGTGGATGCTACTTTCCATTCGAATCAACCCTGTTTGTTGTTGGATCACTGAAAGGGTGGAAAATTCATCATATGGATGTGAAAATTGCATTCCTAAATGGAGATCTAAAGGAAGATGTCTACATGTTTCAACCAAATGATTTTTCTATCAAAGGTAAGGAACAAAAGGTACTCCTTTTATGGTTTGAAACAAACACCTCATGCATGGTATGAAAAACTAATTAAACACCTTCTTAATTTAAATTATAAGAATTTTGATTTAGATGATGAAAATCTATTTGTTAAGAAGGGTTGAAGATCAGTTGTATATCTAGTTGTCTATGTTGATGATTTGATGATCAAGGGGAACAATGATGAATATATATCATCTATTAAGAAGGAATTGCAAAATGCTTTTGACATGACATATTTAGGTTTACTTCATTATTATCTAGGAATTGAAGTTGATCAAAAACCTCAACATATTTTTATTTCTCAAAGGAAATATGTTGGACGATTATTGAATAGATATGGAATGAAATATTTTAATCATATTTCTACTCCAAGGGAATGAGATATGAAACTTACCTCAAATGTAGGAAATCTAGTTGAAGATCCAACAAAGTACATGCAAATTGTTGGAAGTTTGATTTATCTTTCTCTACTCATCCTGACATAACTTTTGTTGCAGAAATAATTTCCAAGTTTATGCATCAAGCTTGTGAATGTCATTGGGTCGTAAGAAAATGAGTGTTCAAGTATTTAAAAGGGACTCAAACATATGGCATCAACTATTCTAAATTTCAGACTTCCATCTCACTGGTTATTCAGATGTTGATTTTGATGGTGATAAAGAGCATGGAGTATCCACTTTTGGTTATTTGATGACACTTGGATTAGCAACTATCACTTGGAAATCATGAAATAAATCTATCCTTGTTGATTCTACTGTTGAAGCCAAATATGTTTTTGCAATTCAAGCTACAAAATAAATCATTTGGCTTCGGAAAACAATTGAACATTTGCAGGAGAAACAAAAGACTTCAACGTCTCTCTTTGCTGACAATACTTCTGAAATTAAATTGGCTAGGAATACTAGATTCCATGATCGAACCAAGCATATCAACACTAAATATCATTTGATTCGACATCATGTAGAGGCTAAAACAATCCATTTGACAGGTTTTCCTACTTCATAACAAATTTTAGATATTTCATTATTCTCGCCAATATATATACACTCATTGCACTTAATTTTTATGTTTACAAATGGAACTGAAAGATCAAGAAGACGAAAGCAATTGATGCAATAAAAACATTCTTCCAAATAACCCAAGTCATTGAAGTGAGTCTAGCACTGAAAGTAGTTCCAAAGAAGAATGATGATCGATTTGGATATCAATGTAACTTGTTGTATTTTTTGAAATAATTGTATATGAAAATCATACATTTTTTTTAATGTAATGGACATAGTGTCCCAATTTAAAGACAAGGGGTTACCAATAATAATCCCATTTTGTATGAAAAAGAGTCTCTTATTGAAATATAATAAAATACATTTTAATTTATTTTGTTGTGTTATCCAATGTCACAGTGAAATGTTACACCACTGATTAAATATATGGATAATTAAATATTATAATGAAGAGATGCGAAATATGATAATATAAATTGTGCACATGGTTTCAAAACCAAGTCTCATGCCTTGTTGCAACAAGTCTTCTGTTGGCATTGTTCCATACTTTGTTTCTTGCATGTTTTAAACCCCATTATAAATCATAGATTTAATATAAAGAATTTTTTTTTCCTATTAATTATAAAATCATAGAAGTAAAGCAACATAGATACTTATAAATTCCACAATTAATTTTTGATATGCCAATATATACTCACAACCCTTATTTAACCCAATTTCAGTCAATTCTTATGATGGCTCTTCTTTGTATGCTAACACTTATTTGAAGAAATTCAAGGATGGTTGTTGTAAAATGACTTAAGATATACAAAAATGAAACCTTGATTTTTTATAAGGAAATAATAAAAATTACTCACAAATATTGAAATCAACTTTTTTCTTTATTGTCATCATGTTTTATGTGATGACTGAGTTCCATCTTGTTTTCTTTTCTGCAAGAAAATACTTGAAAATTAATATTTAATGCTAAATTATTTTTTATATGTATAAAGTCAATCATGATTACATACATTTGAAGGATGTTGTTGTTGAGATGGCTCCTCCTGTGATGCAATTATGTATGTTTCTTTGACCATCTCCTTATACACTTTTTTAGACATTCCTACTGGCATGTTTCGCATATCAGTGCATTGATCATTTGGGATCTTTATAATCTTCCTGAAACAAAAAAAAAGGGGGGGAAGAAGAAGTAAGAAACTATTTTTATAATTACATATGAAAACTAAATATAACAAAATTGATATTAATAAATGAATGGTTTGTAGTAGTATAGACATATAATTCTAGAAAATCAATTTATATAATTAGAAATATTACCGTTTGAATGATTTTTTTTTTGTTGTATTTTTTTTCTATTGCAAGTATGACATGTCTCATTAACCATTTCTCTAGAAACACTTCTTGTAATTTAGATATGATTTGGTTTTTAGAATCATTGGATTTATTTTTGTATTGTAAGTGGAAAGTATGTCTACATGTTCGTTCCAGTAGATCCCTCATAGTTCTGTAAAATCCCCTCCCCCCGTTCATTAACTTCCAGCACCACTCTAGATGAACTAAGGACTAATTCATCGTCATTTACATGTTCTATAATTTTTATTTTCTTAGAACGACATGAACTTTTCCTTTGTTGTTGCTCATTGTAGAACATAAAAATATATGAATTAATAGATTGTTTGAAACATGCTATCTAATATTCTTAAGTATATTATTAATGAAAATTCAAAAAAAAAAAAAAAACTCATATTCAATAGTATTTTTCATTCACCTCATTCATCATTCTACAATGTTTCTATCAAGCTCTCACACTCTTCTGCACTTAGATTAGAAATAATCTTATTGACCTTGTTAATTTTGTGGCTCTGCATGACACATACCAACTAATACATATTACTTAAACTTACATATAATTCAAACCTATTAATTTTGTAAAGAATTTACAAAGAACTTGTGTTCTCTACTTTTTTTTAATGTGTTATCATTGTGTCAATCAATATTTTTGTTACTTGAGACCTTATGAGACATTTATTATCAATATAAAACATGTAGCATTCAATATAGAAGTCATTATATATATTTTACAAATAATTTTCAGCCAAAAAAATGCTGGTAACTGGTGCGTTTATCTAAATAATCACACCAGTGTTTTTTGAATATTAAACACACAGAACATTTAATTCTTCAACACCATCATGGAAAATTAATTTTTTAAGATAATTTTAAATTATGACGGTGCTATTTGTAAGGATAAACATACTGAAATGATTTAACAGTGTTATTTGGAAGAGGCACATCAGTGTGTTATATTAAACTGGGAGCAACAATTAACATACTGGACAAAATAGAGAGTGTTATAATATATTGGTATGTTATATTACACAGGGAGCACTAGTACATTATATTACAAAGGGCGTACTGTGTGTTAGCGTTGGAATCAACACTTGGATTATATCAAATGCCTGAACAGACACATCTTAAGCTCAAGGGCTTTTCTTATAGTTGGATTAGGTTTTGGAAGGTGGTTGAAGTTCTCAGATAGTACTAGAAAAAGGATTTTGAACATATAAATCACTCACACATATGAAGGTACTAGTGGTTGATGTGGTAGCAAGGATAATTTTGTATTCTAATGGTTAGGAGAATATGAAAAGAACAATAGGTCTATAGAATAGAAGTCAACTTCTTAGATGAAAGGATAACATAAGATTTCAGACCTGTAATGTATTAATGAAAGAAAGCTTTTACAAGGCTTGCAAGAATCTCATCATACATTTGAAAGATTTTTGTCACAGGGAATGGTTATCAACGAGATTAGCATACACATTTTATCTAGAAAGCTTGTAAAAAAAGACTGATAAAAATAGATAATCATGTACAACTATATCATAAGACTGACAAAAACATGAGACACCATATGTAGATCACAATCTGGAAATGAAACTATAAGATATCGAAACACATAAAGGAATTACACAATACACACATCAAGTCATTCATAGATCCTCAAGAGTGTATCTGGATATTATAAGTTCAAAAAGTACATAACTCACGATGTAATGAGATGAACAACTCATGAACCTTTTCCTCATTGCTTTTCATAATATATATAAAAAAAGGTGATATGTTAAAGATCCAAAAAATTGTTGAAGATTGCAACAAGAAATAGTGAAGGAGGCATCCTGAAACATCATTCCTAATCCTAGTTGAAAAGTGATCACCTAAACTAGGTGGGGGCCGCACAGGTGATTTTTGTCGCAAAGTCTATTTTTAGACATATGGATCATGTTCTATAAGTTGCGGGATGTTATTTGTGGATGGTTGGTCAAGTTGGAAAAATAGATGGATTTCTATTTTTAGACATATTGGGCGGAATCTATTTTTAGATTGCCAGTCTAAAAATAGATATGTCGAATATTATTAGCTCTTAATAATATTTGGACTCTAAACATTATCTTATTCTCTTGGAGCACTTCAGTTAAGTGCACAAATGTGGCACAAGAGCTGACAGAAGGAATTACGCTATTCCTGAGGGTTATGTGGAGCTATTGCATGGATACTTCAGTTAGAACTCATGTGACAGAGTTTGGTGGAGTTGATTGAGGAAGTTAATGGAGTTGTGTTCATTTTAACTAATCTAAACATAGTTGAGCTATTTGTATCTAGTTTAACTGATTGATACAATTAGTGAGAGTGGTGTGAATCAATTATTAATTAATTCACTAATTATAAACTCATTAATCAACTAAAGAATACATCAGTTAACTTCAATGCATGGACAGTTTCAGTGGAGACCAGTGCAAAGATAGGTGAAAGGGCAAGTGTGACTATCAGTTGTGACTATAAGTGATGCATGGTTTGCATCCAAAACTTAGTAGAGATACCTATAAATACTATGTGAGCAAGGATGGGGTAATTAATTCTCATCAAGAGGCATTCTTCATCAGGGATTGCGCAGTAGAGGCTGGCTAAAGGCTGGCAAAGATCGGTGCATGTGTTTTGCAAGATCAAGCCTGATTAGTGTGTAGCAAGTGGAGATTATACTGAGAGCTTGTGAGGAGCTTTGTATGATGATTGTTACATGA
Organism: Pinus albicaulis; assembly: GCA_034641835.2. Classification (NCBI taxonomy): domain Eukaryota; kingdom Viridiplantae; phylum Streptophyta; class Pinopsida; order Pinales; family Pinaceae; genus Pinus; species Pinus albicaulis. The sequence goes on along the minus strand of CM076570.1, from coordinate 104,849,996 downwards.
TCTCTATGACATATATAATATACATATAGTTGGGGGTTTTCAGCTTTAAGCTTTCCCATTACATACTGTGTTCATATGTGTGAATTTTTATGGCTTTAATGTGTGCATGCAATTGATTTTATTTCCGCATGTAATGATCAATGGTAGAAGAGATTATGTATTTTGCATCAAGATAAAATAGTGTGTGATCAGGAGAATATCGATGAATAATATATCATTTATTCAAATTTCTACATGGTATAAGAGCGATATTGATCATTGGAGCAATTGCAAAGCATTGGAGCAATTGCAAAGCATTGAAGCGGTTGAGTTTTAGGATAAACTCAGGAAAATAAAAATGGAGAAGAATGACACTATTCCGGTATACTTGAAAAAAAATTTCCACTGCAGGGATGAGCTTCGGAGTATAGGAGTTAGTGTGGATGAGGAAGGACAAGTCAAGAAGGTTTGGATTCGAGTAAAGAATATCTACAGACTTGAAGTAGATGGGATGTCTACGGAGCTTCCTACTATTGGGAAGTGCAAGAAAGACATGCAATTGATGCTTGAGAGGCAGCAAGTTTTGCATGCAGGTAAGAGTGAACCTCGGGATGTGGAGCAGCCACAAGATGAGGATCATGGAGTGGGAGCAACCACTCATGCAGAGAAATTTCGTACCAGATGGGTAGAGGGAGTGCATGCCGTTATACCACCAGGTGAGAGGTAGGGCGACATGCATGAGTAATCCCAAGAGGAGATTTATGGGCAGGATTCATGGAGATGGTGTGGATCTCATGAATTAAACCTAGCTACGAGGTGCCCACAGAGCAGCAGTAGCATGATCAGTTGGATTGATGCAGGTAGATCAAAGTGACAGTGTCGGATACTAGAGCGCGATTCAGAGTTGACAGCAAGTGCAGAGTGCATGGGTGCAAGAGTTCAACAGTGCAGTGGTTCTTGAAGACATGTGCAGTTGGTACCAGCAGAAGTCGAAGACTTTGATGATAGATGCATCAGACTGATTGAGTTGTTTGGAGCCTATTCAAGCTATTGGTGAGGAGCTGGTGTATCAGATGCATGGAGTCAAGATGAAGGCCAGGAAGGTCAAGTAGGCGAATGCATGGGATGTACGTCGAATGCAAAGACAAATTTTTATTGTTGAGAGGAGTGTTGAAGATTGCAACAAGAAATAGTGAAGGAGGCATCCCGAAACATCATTCCTGATCCTAGTTGGAAAGTGATCACCTAAACTAGGTGGGGGCCACACAGGTGATTTTTGTCGCAAAGTCTATTTTTAGACTATGTCTATTTTTAGACATATGGATCATGTTCTATAAGTTACGAGATGTTATTTATGGATGGTTGATCAAGTTGGAAAAATATATGGATTTCTATTTTTAGACATATTGGGCGGAATCTATTTTTAGATTGCCAGTCTAAAAATAGATATGTCGAATATTATTAGCTCTTAATAATATTTTGACTCTAAACATTATCTTATTCTCTTGGAGCACTTCAGTTAAGTGCACAGATGTGGCACAGGAGCTGACAGAAGGAATTACGCTATTCCTAAGGGTTATGTGGAACTATTGCATGGATACTTCAGTTAGAACTCATGTGACAGAGTTTGGTGGAGTTGATTGAGGAAGTTAATGGAGTTGTGTTTAGTTTAACTAATCTAAACATAGTTGAGCTATTTGTATCTAGTTTAACTGATTGATAGAATTAGTGAGAGTGGTGTGAATTAATTATTAATTAATTCACTAATTATAAACTCATTAATCAACTAAAGAATACATCAGTTAACTTCAGTGCATGGACAGTTTCACTGGAGACCAGTGCAAAGATAGGTGAAAGGGCAAGTGTGACTATCAGTTGTGACTATAAGCGATGCATGGTTTGCATCCAAAAATTAGTATAGATGCCTATAAATACTGCGTGAGCAAGGATGGGGTAATTAATTCTCATCAAGAGGCATTCTTTAGTAGGGATTGCGCAGTAGAGGCAGGCTAAAGGCTGGCAAAGATCGGTGCATGTGTTTTGCAAGATCGAGCCTGATTAGTGTGTAGCAAGTGGAGATTATACTGAGAGCTTGTGAGGAGCTTTGTATGATGATTGTTACATGATCTCTATGACATATATAATATACAGATGGTTGGGGTTTTCAGCTTTAAGCTTTCCCATTACATACTATGTTCATATGTGTGAATTTTTATGGCTTTAATGTGTGCATGCAATTGATTTTATTTCCACATGTAATGATCAATGGTAGAAGAGATTCTGTATTGTGTATGAAGATAAAATAGTGTGTGATCAGGAGAATCTCATTGAATAATATATCAGTTATTCAAATTTCTACATGGTATAAGAGCGATATTGATCGTTGGAGCAATTGCAAAGCATTGAAGCGGTTGAGTTTTAGGATAAACTCAGGAAAATAAAAATGGAGAAGAATGACACTATTCCGGTATACTTGAAAAAGTTTTTCCACTGCAGGGATGAGCTTCGGAGTATAGGAGTTAGTGTGGATGAGGAAGTACAAGTCAAGAAGGTTTGGATTCGAGTAAAGAATCTCTACAGACTTGAAGTAGATGGGATGTCTACGGAGTTTCCTACTGTTGGGAAGTGCAAGAAAGACATGCAATTGATGCTTGAGAGGGAGCAAGTTTTGCATGCAGGTAAGAGTGAACCTCGGGATGTGGAGCAGCCACAAGATGAGGATGATGGAGTGGTAGCAACCACTCATACAGAGAAATTTCGTACCAGATGGGCAGAGGGAGTGCATGCAGCTATACCACCAGGTGAGAGGTGGGGCGACATGCATGAGTAATCACAAGAGGATATTTCTGTGCAGGATTCATGGAGATGGTGTGGATATCATGAATTGAACCTGGCTATGAGGTGCCCACAAAGCAGCAGTAGCATGATCAGTTGGATTGATGTAGGCAGATCAAAGTGACAGTGTCGGATACTAGAGCACAATTCAGAGTTGACAACAAGTGCAGAGTGCATGGGTGCAAGAGTTCAACAGTGCAGTGGTTCCTGAAGACATGTGCAGTTGGTACCAGCAGAAGTCGAAGAATTTGATGATAGATGCATCAGACTGATTGAGTTGTTTGGAGCCTATTCAGTTTCAGAGGAGTTGCAGACCAGATGCATGGAGTTGCATGGCGCTTGTGAAGGTTGCAGGGCGAATGCATGGAGTTGCATGTCGCATGCAAAGACAGTCCTTTCTTGTTGAGAGGGAGTGTTGAATATTGCAACAAGAAACAGTGAAGGAGGCATCCTGAAACATCATTCCCGATCCTAGTTGGAAAGTGATCACCTAAACTGGGTGGGGGCCACACAGGTGATTTTTGTCGCAAAGTCTATTTTTAGACATGTTGATCATATTCTATGAGTTGCAGGATGCTATTTGTGGATGGTTGGTCAAGTTGGAAAAAATAGATGGATTTCTATTTTTAGACATATTGGGCGGAATCTATTTTTAGATTGCCAGTCTAAAAATAGATATGTCGAATATTATTAGCTCTTAATAATATTTGGACTCTAAACATTATCTTATTCTCTTGGAGCACTTCAGTTAAGTGCACAGATGTGGCACAGGAGCTGACAAAAGGAATTACACTATTTCTAAGGGTTAAGTGGAGCTATTGCATGAAGACTTCAGTTAGAACTCATGTGAGAGAGTTTGGTGGAGTTGATTGAGGAAGTTAATGGAGTTGTGTTCAGTTTAACTAATCTAAACATAGTTGAGATAATTGTATCTAGTTTAACTGATTGATACAATTAGTGAGAGTGGTGTGAATTAATTATTAATTAATTCACTAATTATAAACTCATTAATCAACTAAAGAATACATCAGTTAACTTCAGTGCATGGACAGTTTCAGTGGAGACCAGTGCAAAGATAAGTGAAAGGGAAAGTGTGGCTATCAGTTGTGACTATAAGTGATGTATGGTTTGCATCCAACACTTAGTAGAGATGCCTATAAAGACTGCGTGAGCAAGGCTGGGGTAATACATTCTCATCAAGAGGCATTCTTCAGCAGAGATTGCGCAGTAGAGGCAGGCTAAAGGCTGGCAAAGATCGGTGCATGTGTTTTGCAAGATCAAGCCTAATTAGTGTGTAGCAAGTGGAGATTATACTGAGAGCTTGTGAGGATATTTGTATGATGATTGTTACATGATCTCTATGACATATATAATATACAGATAGTTGGGGGTTTTCAGCTTTAAGCTTTCCCATTACATACTGTGTTCATATGTGTGAATTTTTATGGCTTTAATGTGTGCATGCAATTGATTTTATTTCCGCATGTAATGTGTTGAAAATGCAGCAAGATGATGGAGCTTAGTGAAATGAAGTCGCCTTCACTAAGTGGGCCCGCAGGCAAATTCTGGCGCAAAATCTATTTTTAGACTATGTCTATTTTTAGACATATGGAGCATGGTCCGGGGATTGCAGTATGAGATTCTTGGAGTATTGGTAATGTTGGTAAAAATAGATGGGACTCTATTTTTTGGACCTATAGGTCGAAGTCTATTTTTAGACTACCTCTCCTTAAAATAGGGAAGTCAAATATTATTTACCCTTAATAATATTTGGACTATAAACTTCAGTTTACTCTCTTGGAGCACTTCAGTTCGAGCCTTGGAAGTGGCTCATGCATCTGACAGAGGAATTACGCTATTCCTAGGGTTTTATGGCATCATACATGGTTGACTTCAGTTAGGACTTCAGTGGCAGAAGTTTGGTGGAGTTAATGAGACAGCTAGTGGAGTTGTGTTCGGTTTAACTTAGTTGAACTGGTTGAGATTAGTTTAACTAGCTAATCAACTAGTAATGAGTTGAGTGAATTAAATATTATTTAATTCATTAATTAGTAACTCATTATTCAACTCAAGAACACATCAGTTCACTACAGTGCATGATCAGTTCAGTGGAGACCAGTGAAAGAGGTAGATGAAAGGGTGGAGTTAGCTATCAGTGGCGACATCAGTTGTGCATGAGATTTGCACCACACTTGGAGGATTGCCCATGATGATTGCGCCGTCAAGCCAAGGAGATTCGAACCTTGGATCTCTATATAGACAGGCCTGGATTGCGCAATAGAGGCAAGGCAATTGGCGGTGAGTTTTGAACCAGTAACCTGTTCAAAACTGAGCTAGATTGTGTGTAACTTCATGAGAAAGTACTGAGTACTTGTGAGGAGTATTGTACTGATTTTTTTACATGATTTCTCCATTATAATATACACAATAGCTGCGGGGTTTTCAGCTATAAGCTTTCCCCATACATACTGTGTTAATGTGTATGATGATTTGATGTGTTATCGCTCGATTTTATTTCCGCATGTTTGATGATCTGAGTGGAAGAGATTATGTGTTGCATATAAATTCGAATTGTATGTGATCAGGATAGTCTCGGTGGATAATTAATCATTATTCAGAAAATTTCTACATGGTATCGGAGCTATTGAAGTAGAGATTGATCATCACAGTGATTACAAACTTATTTCGGTAGACAGAGTCTGCATGCGGGCCAGGTAGCCTCCGGATTCATCTTTCTTAGGAAAGTGAAAGGTCTGGTAAATGCCCCTTGCAGTCGATCTCTGTGCTAGAAATAATTTGTTCTCACGATCTAGAGCGGTTGAGCTTTGAGGTGGAATTCGAAATTTTGCAGCAGTTTTGTTTTCTTGGTGCCAGTGTTGAAAATGTCTTTCAATGGTTTGCGACTCGAATATGCTCTTGAAGGCAGTTCGAATTATGTTGCATGGAAGGATCGCATGGAAGCAGTATTAGAAGATAATGGTCTCAAGGAGTTCGTAGATACGGATGTCCAAAAGCCCACTGATCCTGCTGAAGTCGATGCATGGAAAAAGAAGATGGCGAAGTGTCGAAGGATCCCGTTGGAGGGCGTCAAGGATCATATTGTATCCAGCCTGCATGGAAAGGCTACTCCATATTTAATGTGGAAAGCTTTGACAGATCTATTCCAGAGTAAGAGTGACCAAAGGAAGCTGGCGCTCAAAGATAAGCTCAGGAACATCAAGATGGAGAAGGGCGACAATATCGCCAAATACCTCACGAAGTTCACTCAGTGCAGAGATGAGCTGGGAAGTGTGGGGGTGACTGTCGAAGACGAGGACATGGTCGACCTGGCTCTCCTTCGTCTTCCGAAGGCTTGGCACTCATATCAAGATAGTGTCAATGGTCGGGAGAAGCTGCCGGGATGGGAGCGCCTTTGGGCGGATCTCATGCAGGAGGAGATAAGGAGGACTACTCGAGATGGATCTTCATCAAAGGGAGCCGATGAAGAAAACTGCGCTTTGGTGTCCAAAGCTAAGAAAGGGAAGGGTAAGAAAACCTCTCATTCTGGAGCTAAGGGCAAGAAGCAGGATATGGCGAAAGTGAAATGTTTTCACTGCCATGATCACGGACATTATGCTACCAATAGTCCAAAGAAGAAGAAGAACAAGCAAGCGGGAAGATCTGCAGATGGAGAAGCTTTGGCTTCACAGTTCGAGCTTGACTTTTCACTGATTGCATGCTTGGTTTCAAGTGTGATGGGATCGGTGTGGTTCTTGGACAGCGGTGCGTCATTTCATATGACTGGAGATCGGGAGTTGTTCTCAGATCTGGAGAACAAAGATTTGGGTGTGCACATCGAGATGGGCGATGATGGTAGATACAGTGCGACTGGTATCGGTACCATATCCTTTCAGAGGGAGTCTGGTAAACCCTTTGTATTGAAGGATGTCATGCATGTACCGGGATTGAAGAAGAACCTGATTTCTGTGGCGATGTTGGAGGATAAGGGGTATGATGTGGTCTTCAGCGAAGGAAAAGCCTTCCTGCGCAGTAAGACTACTGGAGAGACCCCGAAGATAGGGGTTCGAACCAAGAACCTTTATCAGTTGCAGGTAGATGGCTGCGCAGCTATGGCATGCAAGGCGGGAGAAGTGGTGAGCCGGGATGATGAGGGCGAACCGTGGCACAGGAGATTGGGCCACCTTCACCATGGAGCTTTGAAGATTCTGCAGCAGATTTCTATTGGGCTTCCTAAGGGCACTCTTGCGCAGTCAGATCAGTGCAAGGGGTGTACCTTAGGGAAGTATGTGAAAGCCACCTTTCATGAGAAGGATAGTCGCGCCACGACGATCCTTGAGAGAGTTCACACAGACGTGTGTGGTCCTTTCTCAGTTGCTTCGACAGCAAAGCACAAGTATTATGTGATCTTTGTTGATGATTTCTCTCGAAAGTGCCGGATCTTCTTCATGCAGAAGAAGAGCGATACATTCCCGAAGTTCTGTGAGTTTAAAGCACTGGTCGAGAAGGAGTTGGGGAAGAAGGTGATTGCTCTAAGGAGTGATAACGGTGGTGAATTCATCTCGGCTGAATTCAAGGAGTTCTGCAGCGCAGAAGGGATTCGGAGAGAGCTCACCGCACCCCATAACCCACAGCAGAACGGGGTGGCTGAGCGGAAGAACAGAACAATCGTGGGTGCTGCACGGGCGATGTTGCATGATCAGGGCCTACCCCTTCACTTATGGGCTGAGGCATGCAATACAACAGTGTATGTGCAGAACCGTTGTCCTCACAAGGTTCTTGGCATGAGTACACCAGAGGAGGCTTATTCTGGCAAGAGGCCTGATATTTCCCATTTGTGGATTTTTGGTTCTCCTGTCTACATGCATGTGACGAAGGATGCGAGAAGGAAGCCGGATCCAACTGCTGAAGTTGGAATATTTGTGGGGTACACTGATACACCTCACAACTATCGGGTGTATGTGCCAGACAGTCGCAAGACTGTTGTGCGACGGGATATAAAATTTCAGGAGGAGAAAGCCATGCCGTGTTCGCTTGAGAGGGAGCTACACTTGCATGCAGATGAGGAGCTGTTAGTTCCTAAGGAGGAGCTTCCGGATGTGGATCAGCCACAAGAGGAGGTTCATGAGGTGGAAGAAACCACCCAGGCAGCGCCAACCATCAGAGGGCGCATGCGCACTACAGAAGCTGAGCGACTGGCTCGGGATGCAGAGAAGGTTGTAGGACCACCTACAGCACAGCGCAGACAGAGACAGTCACCGGATCGGTACACTGGATACATGGCTCTTGTGAGTCAATGTGTTGTGACGGAGCCATCCTCTTTTGAGGAAGCTGTGGAGGAATCCACATGGGTTGATGCCATGATCGAAGAATATGATTCGATCATCAGGAACAGTGCATGGGAGATTGTCCCAAGACCTGTTGGGAAATCAGTTGTAGGTTCGCGATGGATCTACAAGGTGAAGCAGGCGGCTGACGGGAGTGTGGAGAAGTACAAGGCGAGATTTGTCGCCCGTGGCTTCTCACAGATCGAGGGGATTGACTATGAGGAGACTTTTGCACCTGCCGCAAGGTACTCTTCCATACGGACGATCCTTGCTCTCTCAGCGCAGATGGGGTGGCACATTCATCAGATGGATGTGAAGACTGCGTTCCTCAATGGAGTAATTGAGGAGGAGGTGTACATAGAGCAGCCTGAAGGTTTCGAGATCTTCAGCAGTGAGTCGCATGTGTGCCGACTCAAGAGAGCACTGTACGGGCTGAAGCAAGCACCTCGTGCTTGGTACACTCGCATAGACAGCTACTTCACCGGGCTTGGATTCTCCAAGAGTGAGGCGGATCCTAACCTGTACCAGATTGTGGTGGAGGGGAAGCTGTTGATCATCATACTGTATGTAGATGATCTGATTTTGACTGGCGATGAGCAGTTGATACTTTCATGTAAGGAGGATCTTGCACGAGAGTTTGAGATGAAGGACTTGGGCATCCTTCATTATTTCCTGGGATTGGAGATTTGGCAGCGCAGCGGAGGACTGTTTGTTTCTCAGGGCAAGTATGCCCGGGAGATTCTGGAGAGGTTCAACATGCAAGGCTGCAAGCCCGTTGACACTCCTCTTCCTGGTGGTTGGAGGAAGGAGGATGCTACTTCAGCGGAGGTAGTGGATGCCACTGTCTATCGACAGTTGGTGGGGTCGCTTATGTATCCGGTCAATACACGACCCGATATATGCTATGCAGTTAACCAGCTTTCGCAAGCTATGGTTAAGCCTACCAAGCTCTTTTGGAAGGCAGGCAAGCATGTATTGCGCTATATCAGAGGCACATCGGGATATGGTCTATGGTACAGAGAGGAGGATGGAGCGAAGCTTTCTGGCTTCACTGATGCAGATTGGGCAGGGAGTCCAACGGACCGGAAGAGCACTTCTGGAGGAGTTTTCAGCATTGGGTCGACAGCAGTTTCTTGGTACAGCAGGAAGCAGAGATCCGTGGCACTCAGTTCAGCAGAGGCCGAGTACATGGCAGCAAGTTTGGCTGCATGCGAGGCTATTTGGATGAGGAAGATCCTCACAGGTTTGTTCAGGTTGCATTTGGAGCCTACAATGATCTACTGTGGGGGATCGACTATGAGGAGACCTTTGCACTTGTTGCAAGGTACTCTTCCATACGGACGATCCTTGCTCTCTCAGCGCAGATGGGGTGGCACATTCATCAGATGGATGTGAAGACTGCGTTCCTCAATGGAGTTATTTAGGAAGAGGTGTACATAGAGCAGCCTGAAGGTTTTGAGATCTTCAGCAGTGAGTCGCATGTGTGCCGAGTCAAGAGAGCACTGTACGGGCTGAAGCAAGCACCTCGTGCTTGGTACACTCGGATAGACAGCTACTTCACCGGGCTTGGATTCTCCAAGAGTGAGGCGGATCCTAACCTGTACAAGATTGTGGTGGAGGGGAAGCTGTTGATCATCGTACCGTATGTAGATGATCTGATTTTGACTGGCGATGAGCAGTTGATACTTTCATGCAAGGAGGATCTTGCACGAGAGTTTGAGATGAAGGACTTGGGCATCCTTCATTATTTCCTGGGATTGGAGATTTGGCAGCGCAGCGGAGGACTGTTTGTTTCTCATGGCAAGTATGCCCGGGAGATTCTGGAGAGGTTCAACATGCAAGGCTGCAAGCCTGTTGACACTCCTCTTCCTGGTGGTTGGAGGAAGGAGGATGCTACTTCAGCGGAGGTAGTGGATGCCAATGTCTATCGACAGTTGGTGGGGTCGCTTATGTATCTGGTCAATACACGACCCGATATATGCTATGCAGTTAACCAGCTTTCGCAAGCTATGGTTAAGCCTACCAAGCTCTTTTGGAAGGCAGGCAAGCATTTATTGCGCTATATCAGAGGCACATCGGGATATGGTCTATGGTACAGACAAGAGGATGGAGCGAAGCTTTCTGGCTTCACTGATGCAGATTGGGTAGGGAGCCCAACGGACCGGAAGAGCACATCTGGAGGAGTTTTCAGCATTGGGTCGACAGCAGTTTCCTGGTACAGCAGGAAGCAGAGATCCGTGGCACTCAGTTCAGCAGAGGTCGAGTACATGGCAGCTAGCTTGGCTGCATGCGAGGCTATTTGGATGAGGATGATCCTCGCAGGATTGTTCAGGTTGCATTTGGAGCCTACAATGATCTACTGTGATAACCAGAGTTGCATTAAACTCTCGGCCAATCTAGTATTTCATGATAGGTCCAAACACATCGACATCAGGTATCATCATATCAGAGATTGTGTTCAGCGGAGAATCATGATGCTTTCATATGTTCCCACGGAGGATCAGGATGCTGACATCCTGACGAAGGCGCTCACCAGGAACAAGTTCGAATTCCACAGAGGCAGGATAGGGGTTGCAGATAATCCATATCTTGCTGAGAGGGAGTGTTGAAAATGCAGAAAGATGATGGAGCTTAGTGAAATGAAGTCGCCTTCACTAAGTGGGCCCGCAGGCAAATTCTGGCGCAAAATCTATTTTTAGACTATGTCTATTTTTAGACATATGGAGCATGGTTCAGGGATTCCAGTTTGAGATTCTTGAAGCATTGGTCATGTTGGTAAAAATAGATGGGACTCTATTTTTTAGGTCGAAGAGGTCGAAGTCTATTTTTAGACTGCCTCTCCTTAAAACAGGGAAGTCAAATATTATTTACCCTTAATAATATTTGGACTATAAACTTCAGTTTACTCTCTTGGAGCACTTCAGTTCGAGCCTTGGAAGTGGCTCATGCATCTAACAGAGGAATTACGCTATTCCCAAGGGTTTGATGGCATCATGCATGGTTGAATTCAGTTGGACTTCAGTGACAGAAGTTTGGAGGAGTTAATGAGACAGATAGTGGAGTTGTGTTCTGTTTATTTTAGTTGAGCTGATTGAGATTAGTTTAACTAGCTAATCAATTAGTTATGAGTGGAGTAAATTAAATATTATTTAATTCATTAATTAGTAACTCATTATTCAACTCAAGAACACATCATTTCACTACAGTGCATGATTAGTTCAGTGGAGACCAGTGAAAGAGGTAGATGAAAGGGTGGAGTTAGCTATCAGTGGCGACATCAGTTGTGCATGAGTTTTGCACCACACTTGGAGGATTTGTCCATGAAAATTGCGCAGTCAAGCCAAGGAGATTCAAACCTTGGATCTCTATATAGACAGGCCTGGATTGCGCAATAGAGGCAAGGCAATTGGCGGTGAGTTTTGAACCAGTAACCTGTTCAAAACCGAGCTAGATTGTGTGTAACTTCATGAGAAAGTACTGAGTACTTGTGAGGAGTATTGTACTGAGTTTGTTACTTGATTTCTCCATTATAATATACACAATAGCTACGGGGTTTTCAGCTATAAGCTTTCCCCATACATACTGTGTTAATGTGTATGATGATTTGATGTGTTATCGTTTGATTTTATTTCCGCATGTTTGATGATCTGAGTGGAAGAGATTATGTGTTGCATATAAATTCGAATTGTATGTGATCAGGATAGTCTCGGTGAATAATTAATCATTATTCAGCAAATTTCTACAAGGGACTCTACAGATGTCTCCAGCAAGAGTACGAGGCTTCCATAAGAGTTCTAATTTGATTTTAATTGGGAAAGACACTTATCCCTATTTCCTCTCAAGGGTAGTTATGTATTTCTTTTATAAGAATGACTCGGGAGATTGAGGGACAGCTAGCTAGATTGATGTTTTGTTGTTAGATCTCAAAAGTCCGTAATACTCTGTTTCTGAAGAATTTTATCTTTAATGAAAGACATTCAACTTCATTGCATGATCTAAGGCAATCTTGAGGAGATTTGTATGCTAATCCGGTGGTAGAGGGCCCCTACTGCCCGAGAAGCTCTCTGCATATTGTTTAGATAAGTAACTTTAGCCTTGTTTCATTCCTAATTTAAGTAGTTTTCTAAACTTTATGTTTTTATGCTCATTCACATCAAATGTTACAGCTAGTCTTGTTCTTGCAAATTGTTCCAAAATATCACTAACACTGAATGAGACATAGCTGTGGTGTTTTAGAGTCTAGTTGCATTTTTCTGAACTTCATATTTTTATGCTCACTGACATCAATTGTTACATCCAGTCTTGCTCTTATGAATTGTTTCAAAATATCACTAACACCGAATGAGATAGAGCTGTAGTATTTCAGTGATTAGTTGCATTTTAGTTTAGTTGTAAAACTCTGGAGGTTAATGGCACTCTAGTTCAATTCTGTTCACTGTATTTCAAGTTTGATTGATTGCATTCTTGTTCAGTTCTGTTTAATGTATTTCAAGTTTCATTAGTTAGTTGTATGCTAGTTCTGTTCCATTAGACTTCAAGGCCTTCATTATTTACAAACTACTTTTGTTATTAATCTCTTCCAACACATCATCATATGGACAGGAATTAGTGATATTAGTTCAAGGCCTTGACTGTTCTGCAATCTCTTATAATTTTACAAATAGCCTTTTTCCAAAACTATTCCAAAATATTTCTAACTTTCGAATGAGGCTTAGTAGTGACAATTTGAGTTGCAGAATGGATTAATTTTAGTGTCATAGGATAATTTAGAATAGAGTCACTCACTATGTTGCAGACTATCTTTTCCAAATGTGTTCCAAAAAATTTCTAGCCATGGATGGGATTTTCTCTGTGATATTGTAGATTGTTGTTTACTTAGAAGAACCTCATTGCATTAAACTTATCCTTTTCTCAAGTTATTCCAACATATTTCTAATGAATGAATTGGAATGAGTTCATGTTATGAGTTATTGAATTCATGTTATGAGTTACTTTTCTTGTTAAAGTTTTTCATTTTCTGTTCTCAAGTGCCATACATAGTTTAGAATAGGTTTTGCTTTGTTTTAGTGTGACCAACAACTTCTCTTTACCAACACTTAGTTCTTTTCCTCTTAGAATAAAAACAAAAAACCAAAAACATTGGAAAAACACTAAACACAACGTAGTGAGAAACAGATACCTAGGCACATATAGTGCACTTCACTTCAACAGTTTACTAACCCTGGTTGACAATTTATGACATCAATTTAGGAACACTAAGTTGAGCAGACAGTCATGTTGGTATTTAGTTCTTGGTAATCCAGTGATAAAGTCTATGGAAACGGTTTCCCACTTCCATTCTAGAATGGGCAAAGGATTCAACAATCCTGTTGGATGTTGATGCTCTACCTTTACCTATTGACATTCCAAACATCTAACTAAATAATTAGCTACATATTTTTTCATACCTGGATAGAACATGTTCTTTCTTAATGCTGAAATTAATTTCTGATACCCTGGATGTCATGCATAGGGTCTTTTATTATACTCATCTAAAATTTCACTTTTTAATGAGTTCACATTGGGGATGTATAATCGGTCTTTATAGCAAATCAGTCCCCTCTGGTTTTGAATATACCCCACCATCTCTTGTTTCTGCAAATTTTCCTTAAGTTTTTCATAGTTTGGGTCTTGTCTCATTACTTCTTGGATCAATCCTTCAATATCAAAGTTTTCACTACTCCCAACACTATTAACACTTTGACCAACATTTCTACTTAATGCATCTGCAATATTATTTTCCTTCCCCTTAATACGTTTGATCTCCATGTCAAACTAATTAAGGAAGGACAACTGTCTAGCTTGTCTAGAATTTAAATAAGGTTGTGTGAAGAAATAATTTAAACTGAGGTGATCTGTCATTAATATAAAATTTTCCCTAACAGATAATGTCTCCACATCTTCAAAGCATGTATTACAACATCTAACTCTAAGTCATACACACTATAATTTTGTTCATGTTTCTTTAGTTTCCTTGACTCATATGCTATGACTGAGTTTTCTTGTAGTAATACTCCTCCTAATCCCTCTCCACAAGCATCTGTACATACTACAAATTCCTGATTTGGATCAGCAATCTTTAGAATAGGTGCAGTTGTAAGTTTAAGTTTTAACTGTTCAAAGCTATGTTGACATTTTTCTGTCCACTCAAACTTCACTCCTTTCCTCTGTAGAGATGTGATAGGGTATGCCAAGGCTGAAAATATGTCTACAAATCTCCTATAGTATCTTGCAATTCCCATGAAAGATCTTATAGAGGAAACATCAGTAGGTACAGGCCAATCCATTATAGCTTGTATATTTTCTGGGTCTACAGCTAATCCTTTTTCTAACCAGTCCATCCCTACCAACACATCATAACAGCCTAGAGGTAAAATATTCAAATTCAGTTCAGTTTCATACCCATTTAAATTTATAGTGGTATTTGGTAACTTATGGGTCACTTTTCTTTTTGTTCCTGTAGCTAACTGAACTAACCATGCTTGCTGAATTTTTTCTGACTTTAAATTGTATTTTTCCACAATTTGAGGACTTATATAACTTAAATTTTCACCTGGATATATCAAAATAGGAACATGTTGTTCAACAATCATACCTTCTATTTTGACCATAGTGGATTGGTGTTCAGCTTGACGATCTTCTAGGGCAACACTGATTTTTGGATGTTTCTTGCCACGTAATTTACAATAGTTACCTCTCTAAGCACTTGTATGTTATAAATAGTTTGGTGTGGAAAATATCTCAACAAATGAGGTTCTCCACAACCCCAACACTTTAGAGGTTCCCTCATTTTAACAGTTTCTTCTCTCTTACTGTTTCCATCTATCTGTTTAGATCCTGTTTGTGATTGGGCTGGGTGATTTTCTCAAATTTTTGTAAACTTCTTTCTTTGGTGATTTCTCCCAAAGTTCTTTAATTATGTTGGTTTTTCTCTTTTTCCACTAGGGTCACCCTTTTCTTTGTTCTGCCAGTTTTTCGCTTGTTCATTTCTGCCTTTTAACTACTGATAACATAGTCTTGCTTTGCACACCACTTCATCCATTGTCTTGGGATTATCAAATTCTATCCTCTCTTTGTAGATAGTAGGTAGGAAGTTTAAAAAGCATTGTACCTTTGCCTTCTCTTCTCTTATATAAGGTACATAACAGAGTAGGTTGGTAAATTTGGTAACAAACTCATAAATGGTAAGATGTCCCAACCTAAGCTCATGAAACTCTTTGGCTTTATCATCATAATATCGTTCATTTAGATATCTATGTTTAAATTTGATTTGGAAATATTCCCAAGTGAAAATTTTCTCATCTATCACATGCACCAATTTGGTTTCCTCCCACTACAAGGTAGCCTTCCCTTGTAATTGGTAAATAGCCAATCTGGCTTTCAAGTTACTTTCATACTCATAAAATTGAAAGTACTTTATCATGTTTAGAATCCAAGCTTCTGCATCCTCCTCCTCTCCATCATAGGATGGAGGCTTATTTTTTGGAATTCACCTTGTAATGACTTGTTCCTTGTAGACTGCTATCTAAAGGCTTCATATTCCTCAGGCTCTTCTGAGTGATTTGCAGTTCCCTTTCTCTTTTTCCCATAACCTTCACCTTTGTGACTGTTCCGGGAGGTCAATTATTTAATTAACCTTTCTTGCTCTTCGTTGGCTAGCGATAGCCTTTCATTGTGGTTTCTCAGTTGCATCATTTCCTGTTGCATCTGATGCATCATAGCCACCAATGGAGCATTAGGATCTGATGGATTTTCAGCACCACCTGGATCCACAAAGAGCTCATTCTCTTCACTCATGGTTTTCAATTGTATGCTTATGCACTAATTCACTGTACACAAAAGTAAACATTAGTGAAAAATTATTTTAATAAACAATTTACAGCAACAAAATTTTTCTCTGGTGTGAGCACACATCATGGCCCAATGTTTTAGCATGGGGTCTAATACCATTTGTAACATCTCCTTTTCGACCAATTTTTTTCTTCTATTTTTTTCTATTTATAAAACTAATACAAATCACACCCCGTGAACTGATTATAGTTCGTCACATTCTGACACATATCATCCAATAACATTTTACGATGCTATACCTTTAATCTTTCATAACTTGTATATATATTCATTGGGACTAAAATCCCACTTTTAACCTTCCAAGGAGACTCTACATCTAGGGCAATTTCATTTTATTTTATATGGAGCAATAATTAAATCCCACTTTAATTATTATTAACCCATTCTTTTACCTGTTAATTTCTTGATACACCTTATCAACCTCTTCCTCTATAGTCATGTATACATTGGATTAACTTTAGTTCAAGTTACAGACTATCTCTACTTTTATTGATATATGTATATATATAAATTGTCATAAGGGAATATATATTTGTTTGTATGGTCTCGTTTCTAATTGATATAATTTTTCCCACACCCATTGTTCCTCTATATGAACCTTATGAAAGCTCGATCTTACTTCAAGGATTACATCATTCAAATCGTGGACCCACTATAGAATGACTAGGACTTTACCATCGAATTCAATTTTAGATTTTCTCACATTATTTCTAACAACTCGATCCATGTGCCACTTACCTTTGGAGATCTACATGCATGTTTGCTTTACACATGATCATATTGCATCGACAGGCTATGAATTCTTGCATTTTAGTTACACATCTAACTTTGTTACAGGTTTCACCACATCACCAACATTAAATAAGTTTCATGAATGTGGACTTCCTATCTATTCCATTTAACACCTAAATTATTTATTGAAATCCTACTTGGCATTCACAATTTGAGAATTAGATTTATGTGTAATCCATGACACCCGGTTTAACACGTCATTGTTTTACGTTTACTGAGTTTTAATGAGATTGAGTTTCCGTATCCCAAATATACCAACTCCTGCAGACAAATATTTCTCGGGATCGATATTCATTAAATTACCAGTACTTGGTCACATGGCTTGTTAGTGGCTAAATTGACCCTTCAATCCACGTGAGTTCTCCCTATTTCCTCCACCTAGATGGTGAGGATACTCTCGGGTTAGTTTTAGGGTTTACACGAAATATTTTAAGTCAATGAGTCTATTCTTGCGATCCTTTTGGCTCTGATCTGTGGTTTAATGGTCTGTCTGCCACAAATTTCGTTTTCACTACATGGAGGGGTGAAAACTCCGTCCACTGCTCTGCTCATGGGATTGGAAGTCTCGTCTTTCACTCATGTAATCTTTCTTCTATTTCATGGCTTTTAATTTTTCCACACAGTGGTTTACAATGGCAGAGTTGGAAGTCATCGTGTTAACTTACTATACATATATAATTTCTAATTTTTCACACTCAATAGTATTTCATTGGTTTGGTCTATTTACAGAGAGAATTTAACACATTTTCTAAAATTGACCAGTACTGTCGCGGTGACTGCATCTTTTGGTTACGATGTTCCTCTCCGTGGAATTTCCAGGTTGATGTCGTTGCTAAAGATGAAACTACAACCAGTAAGTTTAGTACTCAGTTGAACTCTCACTGGTAAGTTGTATTTCTCCATAATTTCATTTTCATCTTTGTTGTTTATGAATTTAGATTGGAAACTAACTGGTTTACTTATAGCTCAAGGCCATTTCACTTATCGTTTTAATTATATAGCTTTTCCTTACCATTTATGTCTGTCGCACAGATAATTGGAGTCATGGAGTCTCTTCACGGTTTCTGTTTTAGTCCTCATGGTTTTGGCCTTTCGATTTCACCAAATTCTACAGGTAAATTATATACGTTTTCCTATATTATCAACACTTTACACAATTTCTTTTATAGTCGGGATGTAAATTCCTTAACTTATCTTTTATTATATATTTATTAGCCATTACCCCTTTCCTGTAGTGGCCTTGTTTGATAGTAATGGGGAAAAAGTATTTCCGTTTTACCGAATGAAAAGTATTTCAACCATGTACATAAAGATATTATGTCTCTGTGGTAATGTTTTTGGTTGAACCTATTTTGGGACGTATTCTCATTTCTTCCTAGAATATTATATTTATTCTCACTTTAACTTGAGAATTTTCGAATTCCCTTTCGTCCTTCTCTTAGGGCTGTTTTTCCTTCATGAAGTCACATTTATATAATCCTTCAAATATACCAAATTTGTGATATTAAATTCCTACTCTTTAATTACTCTCCGAGATACGTATTTCCACTGTGTATATTTGAATTTATTTTGTTAACATTACTTAGTACTTTTAAATTATTTTTATTTTAGTTATACAACAGTTTTCCTTCATTGTAATAATTACTTGTCTCTTGTTGTTGCAGGTCAGACATTTCTCCGGTGTATGTAAGGTACTTCCTTGGGCCCTTTTTTTGTTTTGTTTTTAAAATCTATTTCATTTCCTTTTTATGTTGGTATGTAGAAACCAAGAGTAATTCTTAGCTTTCATTATGTGCAGGTATTCTTTACCTACTTCTGGTTTTGCGAAACGTTGATAGTATTTCTCTTTCAAGAATTACTGTGGTTTTTTCCTCTTCAGGTTGGTCTAGTAACCCGCTTGGAGATTTCTGATATACCATCACTGCATATTTTCTAGAGAGATTGTACAGTCTATTATATATGGGACATAGTTTCCCACTTGTATAAATTTATTACGCCTAGGTTGAATTTGGACTGTATAAAAATATGTACTTATATTTTTCGATTTACAACTCTGTAATATATGGGACAAAATATTTTCCCTTTTATAAGGTTATGTTGGTAACTCATATGTAATACAGTTCTAGAAACAATAAATGAGTTCTTACTTAGAATTTATTAATGTCACTGTCTCTTATTATATCTCAGTTCTTGTATTACTTGTTCAATTATACTACAACATAATATTTTCTTGACTGTACTACTTCCACATAATTTGTGATGCATATTTATTTCCATTCTATAGTAGTTATTTATAGAATTTACTGATTTCCAAAATAATATTAATAATAATATTATTCAGTGATAATTTTTGAGAGTCTCCTAGCCTTAGATTTAAACATTCATCAAGGTTTAGACATTCTGAGAGTTGGTAATCTTTAGAGTATTTCCTGTACAACCATACAGAGGCGACTATATATATTATAGGCTACTCTATTTAATGTGTAGACCTACCAATTAACTAATACTCAGTCTTTTTAATTTACTGTTAATGTACAACATCTACTTTTGCATAGATTTAATCAAGTCCAATTTATACCCATTTACTTCACCATAGTCAATATAATAACATTAAAATTTTAAGATAAAATGAATTAACTGGTACATACCACTTAAGGTAGAGTAGTTTCCACCCAACATTTGAGCTCTTTCTCCACAACTCCCCTTGATTAGATATCAATCTTCCATCAATAGACAACCTCTTGTCTATCTTGAATTTGCTTATTTAAGCACGCTTTCCCATCAGCTTGTTTCCTTCACTACGTCCAGTTAATCAAGATGCTGTTTTCCTTTTTGCCTAGGCTTTCCTTTTGTTTCTTCCACAAAAGTACTTTAAAACTAGCTTTTCCTCTTTCCAGTTTTATTCCACCTCTTCCCAGTAACTTTCCTCTTTACTGGGGTAGCTTTTTAGATTTTTATCTCCAACCTAATTTTTAATATTTAATTTATTTCCCCCAAGGATTTTTGGAGAACTAGAAAAGTCTTATGAACCTTATCCATCCTCATGGATTTGTTTCCAGATCTCTAATAATAATCTAGTCTTTGCACAATTAATTCCATTTTTATTTTATTAAATTAAAATAATAAAGTAAATCCACAATAATTGTTTTCCTTTGGGGTCCACTTCACCCTTTAGGACTTGTTCAAATGTCTAATAAAAGCAGAGAAACTGGGGACATTACTGGTAGACCCGGACATGGTTAGAATAATCACGTAGATTCCCTTCCCAGTGAATAAGAAGGCCATGCAGTCCTTCCCGGGGAAGATCAAATTCCTCTTTAAGTTCATCTCCAATTATTCTCATATTGTAAAACCAATACAGGAGATGGTGAATAAGGATGATATTTACAAATGGTATAAAAGGGAAAAGGATTCGTTTTCCCGTATAAAACAAGTTATCGCAAAAGCACCCGCTCTATACAACCCAGATTTCAACAAATATTTTTTGCTTTACGCCTTTGCTTCTGAAACATCTCTTGTCGTTGTACTCATGCATAAAGATGACCTAAACAATGAGCGACCAATTTCTTTCATGAGCGCAAGTTTACAAGGACTCACGCTAAAATATGTTGTCGTAGATAAACAAGCTTATGAAATTTATAAGCCGGTTAATCACTTTGATCCCTATTTATTGAATAATCGTTGCCTTATATTTGTTTTGCACCCAATAATTAGATCATTTCTTTTTCAACAAGATTTGGGTGAAAGCATAGTGAACTGGATGACTAGTTTTCGAGAATATGATTTAGAAATCAAACTAGTTCACATGATCAAGGGCCATGGTACTTGTCGACTAGCAACATAAGAAATGGACACAAAATAAGACTAAGATCCTTCAGGATGAGAGTAATAAATTGAGATTTATACCATTGAGTGAGCCTCCCCCACTACTGGCACAAATTCTTAGTACGCGGACGTGTGGCAATACCTTAAGCACGACATCGTGACCTCCCATTTTTTCACACGATAGAAGAGGGAACTAAGGGTTAAAACATTATATTACTAGTTGGTGCATGGGGTGCTTTTCAAAAAGCACCATAATGAAGTATCTCTCAGATTTTTGGAGGCACATGATTCAGAAAAGGTATTGAGTGATCTCCACGACGGACTAGCCGGGGGACATTTTTCCAGCAACACAACAGTAAACAAAATCATGCAGGCTAGTTTCTACTGGCCCACACTATATAATATGCTCATGCTTATGTCTGAAAATGTTTGGTCTGTTAAAATCGTTCCGACATAAATAAGAGGTCATTCACCCCACTATAGCCTATCATAGTGGAAGCAAAATTTCAACAGTGGGGATTGAATATTATTGGTGAAATATTTCCACATTCAATCAAAGTAGCACCACTACATTATCACTGCTACATATTACTTCACATTGTGGAAAAAATCAGTTCCACTCAAATAGGTGAATGATCAGGAGGTCATCAACTTCCTGTGGCAGAACATCATTGCCAGGCTTGGTGTTCCTACTTCACTTGTTTTTGACAATGCAACATATTTCTTATCGTTAAAGGTTTATGAATTTTCATTGGACAATGGAACGTATTTAAGTATTCTGCTAACTGCCACCCTCAGGGGAATTCTCTTGCTGAATCCACGAATAAGACCTTGATCCACATCATTAAGAAGACCATATTCTCTAAGCAGAGGAATTGACACTCTGCTTTGGTAAAAAATCTATGTGCTGACTAAGTCACACCTAATATTTCCCTGAACACCTCCCCTTACTTCCTGGTATATAGAGAAGAAGTTATCCTCTCACCCAACATATAATTCCTTGCTCTCCAACTCTCCCAAGAATCCCAAGGCAAGCCATGTCTGTTAGTGCAGTGTAGGATGAACACCCTTCATAAGCTATAGGAAGAAAGACTAAAATCCAAAGAAAAATTCTTACTTCACCAAATTCGTATCAAGAGGTGGTTCGACAAGAAGTATGTAGGGAATAAAAAATTTAGTGTGAGTGACTTAGTCTTGAAGTGGGACAAAGCCCATGAGGAAAAAGGAAAACACATTAAGTTTCAATCCTTGTGGATTGGACCATTCACTGTACATGATAATCTTGGCCAACACACCTATCCTCTTCAATCACTTGATGGGAAGAATGACTCTCTCCCTGCCAATGGCCAAGATCTCAAACACTATTTTCAATGAACATCAGGGGATGTGCCCTACGCTTGTGCAAAAAATTGTTTTGTTTTGTTTATTCTGGTTCTTGTTGTTTGCCTTGTTTCTTGTTTTATTTTTCATGTGAATAAGTGTTGTACTCGTCCATGTGTTGGTTTCTAAGATTGTATGTGGTTGAATTCTAAGGAGCCTTGTGACACTTCAAGATTTGGTTATCATTTGGTCTGTCTTGATTGTATTGGTTATGTCTTTGGCCGATAAAGTTTCGAAGGAAAATATGATCTGTCCATAAGGAGAGTTTTGGGCAAGCCATGAACTCGTGTCTATCTAGGAAACCTTGTGCCCATGTTTGGTTATTTTATTTAGGTGTTTCATGCTTATATAATCAGTAAAAAGGGAGAAGGGGAAAATCTAAATAAGTCGAGATCCCTCTTTGGCCCAAAATTAATAAGTGCCAATGCACAATCCTATTTTCATAAAAATAAATAAAGGTGAAAGAAGAGAAAGGATTCCTGCGCAGAGAGGTAAATCAAACAACTCTTTCAGGGTATTTTTCAGGCTTGCTAGCAGCAGAGCAATGTTTGTGTTATTGAAGTGACTCCATCAGGGTACTGTCCAAGCCTGTTGGTAGCGGAGGAACACCATATATGAAAAAATATTATTCTAAAAATAATAAATTTGCGAGCTTCACTACGCTCCCCTGTTTGAAACATTGTGATAAATTTGAATATTTTTTGAGTTAAACTGAAATGTCATGATGGGGACTTAGTCTATTCATGGGGTAAGTGGGGAAACCAAAGTGATCTACATGATCAATCAATACTCCCTTAAGAACCAAGGCCCTGCACAAAAGAAGTTAATTAAGATGGAGAAGCTGTAATTCTACCAATGTGTCGCCAAGTGTTGTAGTTGTTGCAACCCCCCCCCCCCCCCCCCCCCCCCAAATTTTAGCATATAACAAATTTCATAGCCGTCCTTGGACTTGTTCATTGTTGTTGCAAACATTGAGGTTCATTTTGTTGATTTTCTTAAAGTGTTTTGATCCATTTCGCAAGATAAGAAAAGTGTCATATTTCAGCATGTTGGTTGTCGTATTGTGTGTATGAGTATATTCTAGTGGTCCTAAGAGGTCACCTTTTTGCAAAAGAGTTGTTCTAACCTTGTAAGTATCAGTCACACTTATTTCCACAAGTGTCGTCACGGTCGTCGTAAAGTATATATTTGGCATCACAATTGTCATAACTAGTTGTAAAGTTGTCACATAGAGGAGAATGCTTTGTTTTTGTGTCATGGATGATCTATGTTGTTTTATTTGTCAATACATGATAAGTATGTGATCAAATTAAATTTCATCAATGTTCACATCGATCTCACCAGTCCCACACTTTGTCATTTTTCGGAAAAATTCCCGACCGAGCAACTTAGCTTCAATGGACCCTCCCTGAGCTGCACACTGCACAGTAACAATCCTCAAACTATGACCTTGTTGCTTGGCACTATGGAGTGCGAAGTACCTACCTCCCAAGACTGCTCCATCACACATTTTTTGTGACCAAGCCTTGACCTTGAACTCCAGAATTGCGCAGTCATGGCCTCCAGCCCGACTTGAACTGCACACTTCACAACCTCAAGCTTCAAGGTCATACCTTGATCCCTAGAACTGTGCACTATGAATCACCCAGGCCTTCCTTGACACCTAGAACTGCACAATAAATTCTCCTAGATCCCATCCCTACAAAATTTCCCACTAGCTTTGGAAACTACGTAGGCATCCCCCCAATCGAGCTTGAACTGCACAGACTCAAGGATCAGGGCTTCCCCTTGCCTACCTAAACTACACATTTGCGCAGTCACTAAGCCTCCTTGCCCAAACCATCACTTGTTCTAGGCTCAATTCTTGGATAAAAATGCATCATCTTAGGCTAGGGGTTTTTGGATTGATGTCATTCCATCATGATTGAATTGTAGGAATATGTACTCTATCATTTCATGGAGAGATGATGAAGGAAGAGAAGGAGGGAAGCATTCTCAAAGACACTCTTGCAGTTGAACTCACAAGATGATTGATTGAGAAGAGAGCGAAAGGACACTAGTTTTCGACCACTATCCAAGACTTGAGATCATTGAAGGCTTCTTATCACCAAGGCATGCATAGGAGAAATGGAAATATATTTCATGAAGACACTCAACTCTAAGAAGCTGCAGTGGATTGACATTTCCAAGCAGTCCATGTCAGCAGTGTCATGTCATGTCATGTCATGAGTGGTCATATGCCACATCACTATTGTCTATCATGTCTATTGTAATCAAAATGTATTGTAAAGTGGAATTTCAAAGGACACACATGAATGTAAAGTCATGTTGATGCAGGAGCATCAAGCTTAAATTTTATTATTTATTTATGTAATTTAGGGGGTGAGGTGTTTTAATTATTTTATTAATTATTTTGCTCAAATTTAATAAATTAGGAGAGAAAATATAAATGTGAGGATTATTATGAATATTCCTTAAATAATTAAGGATATGAGTGGAATGGAATTAGGTAGATAATCTAGGGATTAGGAATTCCATAAACGGGACTTAGTTGAGGCCAAAATAAGATAAATCTAAATTGGATTTTAGTTGAGATTTGTGTGGAGGAATTTATGGAGTGGAATAAATTCATATTTATGTATAAATAGGAGGATTGTGTGAGGATGAAAACCAAGTGAGGAAGTGAGGAATACAAAGAGAGTGAGGAATGGATTGAGAGTTTTTTGTAAAGGGACGGGAGCCGAAAGGCCATTCATTGTAATATTTGGCCGGGAATCTCTTGTGTTATTGTACATCAATATATTTGTGTTTTTATAGCTCTCTTTCCTGTATGTATATTTTAAGCTGCAAAATGTTTTCTTAATGAAGAATTAGATGAGTGTTTTCATGTTAGAGGAAACACACTGTTTTATATGCTAGGATCGGATTTAACCCCGTATCTTGGCGTCATTTGGCATCAGAGCCTTGGGTTTGTAATTGTGTTTGAATTATTTGATTGTGGTGTACGAGGAAAGAGAAGCGGCTTATTACTGAAGCAGCGGTCACTGCATGCTTCATTGTGTGAAGTCATTTCAGAATGCTGTCTAGACTACGTTGTTCGAATTAAAAACAACATTAGAAGGTCAAAAATGAGTTGTGGTGTTGACTGTGGCTCAGTGAGTCACGTGAATCTACATCAGATCTTGCTTGTGGCTAGGTCGTTGCCTGCCTGTTGTGATGTGAAAAAACCAAGGTAGATGTTACAAAAATTGCTAACGTAGCTGAAGAGGTAGAACAGGGCACTACAACTTCTTCGTTCGTTGAAGATAAGGTTGCCAAAAGGTGAATTTGTTAAAGCAAAAGTGAAAGTGATCGTGTGTTAGCTACAACGTTAACATGAGGTGAGCGTCGACATTACAACAATGGACCGTCACAACCTTGAAAAAGCCACGGGTTGAAAACCATAAGTTGATGGCAAGTGTGAAGCCGCACCACTACTTGAGGGTCTTAACACACTTGGTAGAGGAACTATCACATGTGACAGGTATGTGTTTGAAAAAAAAAACCAGTTGTCTAGAATAGCAGTGTACCACGATGGGTAGTTTGGAAGTGCTCACTTCTTATTTAAAAGAGATTCTGGAGAGTCGCAAAGAAGCATTAGAGAGAAAGAATAGTAATATCTGCATCGAAATTGTTGTTCTAAAATGACTGATTTTGCAAGCCAAGTAGCTGAGTCTCATTCTAGAGTGATGACGTAAGGACTTCATTGTTGAAGCAGCCAATACAAAACTACATAATGGGAGTGAATCGCGAGGATGGATCAGGAAAGCAGAATGGAGTATTTGTATCGAAGGGAATTCTGATGTTGATCACATGTGGCCATCCATATTTAAAGTTCCGAATGACCTGAAGAAAGAGTCGGAAGAAGGAGAAGCATATATATCCCTAAAAGGGTTTCGTCGGAACCATATCATCATAGAAGGGCAGAGCTTCCTCCAATGTGATTTTAAACTCGTGCGGGTGTAACTTCTGGTAGGCAGTAACGTTTATTACTGAGGAAAGTCTGTGGTGTTGGTAATTTCCGCCTCAAAGAGAAAGCCATGTGACATATGACTATGTACAACAGACTATGTAATGAGTTGAACCTACGAATTGGCCATCGTTGCTTGGAAGGCCGGTAGTAATTGTTATGAGCAGGCTTAAGGATCTTCGTGTCATGTTTGGTTAAGAATGTTGCAGAGTGGCATGTTATTGCATTGCCATTGCTGGGTATATTGGCATAGTAATTGCGTGGAGAGTTAACACGGGTCCGTGGGCTATGGTGGAGAGTTTAAAGTCTGTGTAAAACATTCACACAAACCCATGGAGGTTTCGAAATGTTGAATGAAGATTACCATGGAATCGTGGTGTGCGGCCAATATTAAATATTGTGTTGGAGAGATACATATACCTGCAGTAACAATCTAGAAACAGAGTTTGTGTTCGCAACCTTGTAAGTGAGGTATTAAAATTTTTCTAAGGTACCATTTATTATATATATATTGTGTTTAATACCATATTGCAAATTGTATTGGAACGCTATTTGTGGTAGAGTGCCAGATGATATCCAAGAAGTAAATTATGAGTTGGGGATATAACGCTGAGAAAATATAGTTTGTAGTTTGTGGTATTTGGAAATCAGAATTGGGTATATATATATATAAAAAATAAACAAAGTAACAATTGCAGAGAAGATGAAATCCATCACATGTGGAAAATAAGAAATTTTGACTTTTATGCATAACTGTTGCTTGCTCCATTGGATAGGGGACAAAATTTTTCAGGTGAATGGAATTTGCGTAGAAACATAGTTGGGTGAATGGAAATTGCGTTGGAAAATGGTGATTTCCAAAGATATTATTAGATTTTGTATACCTTGAAGGTTTCCAACATTATTTGCTGGAAAAATTTATGTTAGGAAATTGACATTGCATATTCAAACCTAGATGATGAGGTGGAGACAAAGCTCAAGTTTGGAGTTGGATAACTGGGAGTCCGTGGGAGACAAAATCTATAGAGGCTTGAATGTATTCCTAAAAGAATACATGAGAGAAGAGTTGGGTCATTTCAACCACAAGAAGATTCAAGGTAAGTGCTCATTGAATGAATCAATATTCATTGAGAAGAGGTATTTTAAAAGCTGGATGATTAAATTTCCTTGCCATACTCATTGCAAATGAGGAGGTATAAATGAATAGGAAAATGTGCTAATCCTGGGTGATATAAAGAGAAACATGCATTTTTATGTAAGAGGGTGGATTCTTCACAGTTTTGGTTAAGTCATTTTGGACCAAAGCTTGTAGTTGGAAAAAGGAGAATTCTTTTTATTTGTGATTAAAAAAATAATTTCTTGATGTTGTAAAATATTTGTTTTACCATCATGTGGCGGTATCTAAGGAGGAATTATTCTGGATGGATACAATGTACAAGTTGTACATTATTCATCAAAGAAGTTGAAAATATGTTCTCTGTACACAGGTGAAGAGATGTGAATTGATGTTGTATGGTGCATAAAAGTGCAGGAAAAATGTTTGCATTAAAATGACGAGTTTATGGTGTGAAGGGCATGCGAGTATTTACAGTGACAAAGACGACACAGAAGAGTGGAATCCAGAGAATTGAGTTTGCGAAGAGAAAGGTTTATTGATAACCTTAATGGAAGCATAAGGTATCATACATCATTTAAAAAAGCTATCTTGAATGTTGAAAATTGAATGGTTTATTTTATTTTCACCATAAAATAAATCTTGGGAAAAGTGAATTGCATTTCAAGTTAGAGACTTCAATATCATGTGAATAAATGATAAATGTGAGATGATGAAATTGGTGACTTGTGATATTTTCTGAAGAATGGAGTATGAGAGAGAGTGAATATTTTACATCATAAAATGTATTAGGGGTTTATGTTCATGGGAAGAATGTATAACTTGAATTAAGTCAAAATATCCACTATCATAATTTGGGAAAGCCTTGAAGTCAAATAGATGTTAGGGTCAAATGAAATTTTGGATAGTTTTGAGTATTTTTCATCCAAAATGAAGAGTTGATGTAAAGTCTGAGTCAAGAGTCATAAGCCAAGTTAAAAGTTTTGAATGTAATTGGGTGCATGATTAGTAGAGCCCGACACCCAAATAATTTGTCATTATAACACATGTATTACTAAAGTTTTGTTTACAGCAGAGAGAAGCAAGAGATTTTCCAGAGACTAATCCCAAGACCAAGAACTGAAAGCGGTCAAGCGCCAGAAGAAAGCTTGCATTGTTGAATGGCAAGTGGGGAGACTTGCTGAAAAGTGGATTGAATGAAATCCACACATGAACAGATGAATTTCACAATGGAGGAGAAGATGACTATTGATAGTCATTTCATAGGTTCTGAGAAAGACCTCAACCGAAGACAGAAAAGGGAAAGTGCCAAGGTAAGTGGCATATGTGAGTATCTGACCGATGAAGACTATGAGCGGGAGAAAGCTGAGAAATTCTGTCTTGAGTTATTGATGGAAATGTTATAGAGAAGTAAAGTAGACCAGAGATCTGGATGGAGTATGAAGAGGAAAGTCAAATGGCATAGATTGCAAGTGAAGTGGGAGCATAGAGTGAATGATCAATTGAAGGAAGATTTATTTAGTTTAAATGAGTATATAAAGCAAGATTGGATATGTGAGCCAAAATATGGTCCGTTGCTTTCTGAAATTAATGGTGTGACAAAAGAGAAATCTACAGAGGAATTGAATCAAATGAAGGATTTAGAGCAGCGAGGAGATATGATGACTGAAGCATCAAGGTCTGTTGTTTTTGAAACTAATGATTTGTGTGTGATTGCAGGTACATCACAGGATGTTGAACAAACTTTGAAGTTTGTTAAGGAGAAGAAGTTGAATTTGAAATTTGTTCAGAATAATGCTGAGATAGCAAGATCTCAGAAACAAAAGGAGACATAAGGGTCTCATGGGAATAACCAGCAGAGTATTGAAGCAGAGGAAGAAGGGCCATCTAATGATTGGTCAATAGCAAGTGAAGGTATGGAAAGTTGTGTAAAGTTTGCAAGTTCTACTCCAATTGAGATTGTTGAGTTATATAGAAATTTAGATCTTTAAAGAAGAAAGTTAGAAAAGCAGAGGACCTATGCTCAGGGTGAGTTGTTGAAAGAGAAAGACAAATAAATTGTCTTGAATAATAATCAGGAAGCAAAGGATAAGGATGTAGGAATGATTCAACAAATCAAAGAAGTTCATTATTGTGAAACAGAACAGGGAGACATTCTTGAAAAAAATGATATGGAGGAGGGACTAGCTGATAGTCTCATAGAGGATTTAAATCAGCATACTAATGTGTTGATGGAAGAGGAAATTTCAGAGCAACATACTGAAATGTTGCCAGAGGATAAAGAGGCACTGAGGCCTTATGTTTTTTATTTTAATGATTGTTTTGTGAGTACAGGTTTTATTGCAGATGATGGAGGAAATTCGACACAAGTGAAAGAAAAGGAATAATTTTTCTGTGGAAATATGTAATCCATGGAACCGAGAGATTAGATTTCTGGAAACTATGCTGAAGAATCAGGATTTAAGGCATGAAGAGGAATCTCAATTTCAATATTGGGAAATGAAGAATGTGAAGGTGAAAGAAAACAGTAAACAAGAGGGCGAGGATGAAAGGGCGGCAGTAAAAGTTCAGCAATCACGAAGTGACAGTAAACAACAGACAAAATATCTATTGGACGGAGAAATTGAATTGATAAGTAGGATAATGATGGAAGTATCCCAGAAGAAGACAACAACAATAAAACAAAGAAGAAGCAGCAAGAGGAAGACATCGAAAGACTGTGAAAGCATATCCAGTGGGGCAATGCAACATAAAGTGAGGAGACCTAGAGAAAAACAAAAAACAAAAGCAACAACAAATGGGAAATTGTAGAACAAGGTATGGGATCCAGGAAGAAAAATATCTGAAACACACGATCAAGCGATCATGATTATTTTCAACCTTAGGAGTCTGATGCAGGAGCATCAAGCTTAAATTTTATTATTCATTTATGTAATTTAGGGGGTGAGGTGTTTTAATTATTTTATTAATTATTTTGCTCAAATTTAATAAATTAGGAGAGAAAATATAAATGTGAGGATTATTGTAAATATTCCTTAAATAATTAAGGATATGAGTGGAATGGAATTAGGTAGATAATCTAGGGATTAGGAATTCCATAAACGAGACTTAATTGAGGCAAAAATATGATAAATCTAAATTGGATTTTAGTTGAGATTTGTGTGGAGGAATTTATGGAGTGGAATAAATTCATATTTATGTATAAATAGGAGGATTGTGTGAGGATGAAAACCAAGTGAGGAAGTGAGGAATACAGAGAGAGTGAGGAATGGATTGAGAGCTTTTTGTAAAGGGCCAGGAGCCGAAAGGCCATTCATTGTAATATTTGGTCGGGAATCTCTTGTGTTATTGTACATCAATATATTTGTGTTTTTATAGCTCTCTTTCCTGTATGTATATTTTAAGCTGCAAACTATTTTCTTAATGAAGAATTAGATGTGTGTTTTCATGTTAGAGGAAACACATTGTTTTATATGCTAGGATCAGATTTAATACCGTATCATGGCATTACATGTAAGTTGAAAATTCATGGGAAGTCAAATAGTCATGAGGGTAATCAAAGAGTCACCCTTGGTTATATATACTCCCTCATTGTATGAGCAAGGGAATTTTCACCTTGGCTCCACCAACAAAGCATAAGAGGGATAATCTAGTTCTTTTGTGGAGCAAGGAGTGGCTCCAACGTTCCATTATTGGAGCTAGTGATGTTCATTGTACATATGTGTCTTGGAAATTTTACTCAATAACAAAAGCCTTCCAAGGCCAACATGTTCTTCATGCATGGACTATGAATACTTGTAAGACTATTCTGCAGATGTTTGTATTTCATGTTTGCTTTCATATGTACTAAGATAGTTGAACTATTTTGGTCATTTTAGTGCTTATCTTGTTGAGAATATGTTGTAATGGTTGTTATTGTTGTCCCATCCTCATGGAATATTCCACAGGATATTAGGAAAATCTTTCTCAATTGTTAGTTGTAATGACCATTGCATCCCTTGTGGACTATTCCACTGGATGTTAGATGGACCCTTTGGTTCATGTGTGTCTCTTCCTGGGTGGTACTATTACCTCTATCTTAGAGGCTCACTTTTCTCTCTCCCCCCGCAGTAGAAGAACCTTGATATACTTGCAATTGGACATTCACCAGGCACACCCCCTTGATTTTCGAAAGTACATATGCATCCCTCTCTCTTGCTGACAGTTGGAGCCAAGGAAAATCTTTAAGAACATGGAAATCATGCCTTTATTCCAGATGGGACTCCTACACCAAACGACGTGAGGTCTAGTTGGGACTTCATATCAGGGAGATCCCTTGAGTGTTGGTGGATCCAACACCGTCAACAAGTAGTTAATAAGAATGTTGAAATCCACATTTCCAAATATATTTTAAATTTGTGAGATTGAATTATTCTTATAATTTAAAAAGCACAAGCTCTTAATTAATTAAAATTATTTTAAATAATATTTAAAAGAAAATAATAATAAATATTAAATATCTAAACACTATAAAATTTAATCTCAAATTTACTTAAAACCAATTATAATTTTTTCATTCACACACACACACACACACATATATATATATATATATATATATATATATATATATATATATATATATATATATATATATATTTTAATGCCTTCATGAAATGCACAATCAAATGTTAGATTTCAACTCTTATAAATTTTCATTTGAGCAACTTTTCTTTGACAACTTTCATATGAAATTGATATTACTGTAGCAACAAATTTCATTCAAATGTTGATTTGAAACTTGATAAATATTTATGATTTGACAACTTTTATATGAAATTTATGTCAGTGTAGCAATCACTGGATGCAATAATCTTGTGTGTGAATAGTGATCACATTTGGTGTCCTAAAACATGTCCTAAAAAATGAATGCTCGATTTTCCACCTCCATATCAAAGAACACAATTGATGCAATGAGCGCACATTATCCCCTTCTTTGAGCTCATGTTCTCAAAGACATCATAGATTTCTAATTTTCAGTGTGATGTTTTCTACCGAAAATGTGTGCACCTTCTTTTGTATTAGGATCCAGCTACATTCTAGTATTTTATTTCTAATATTTTTACACCATCCCACATGCTATTCAACTTAAAATTTATTCCCCAAAAATTAAATAACTTAAAATTAACAATTTTCCCATTTTCTAAATTAAAGAAATTAAAGACGATTCTACATTTTCTAGTCATTTTTTTTGAAATACAACAAAAAATTGTTGGAATTACAAACTTTGACCTATAAACCCTACAAAATGTATGTACCCCAAAGATTTTTCAAAGTGTTGAATCTATTTATACATTCAAAAAAACAATTTTTAGATAATTAAACAACATGATTTGACCAAAAAATATTTCAACACATTTGCACCAAAACCTTCAAAAATTAAAAAGAAAATGAATAACTTGAAAGTAACAAGTTGCCATCTAATTGAGAAAGTAACAATTTTCCATTTAATAAATAACTTGAAAGTAACAATTTTCCTTTTAATTGAGAAGGACAAAATCAACGAAAAAAACATAGCCTCTCAAAATAATGCACTTATAACAAAATGTTGATGTGCTCATAGGCACACACATATTTTATTCAACTGAAACATATCTACACAAATTTTCCCCCTTTTTAAAAAAATGGGCATTGCCAGTGTAGAGCAACTTTTCTAATTTTTTTTAAAATGTGGTGTTGCATGTGTAGAATATGATGTAACACATAGGTCTAAGTGCGCAACACATGTAAAATACATGTCAACATAGAGTCCATGTCATAGGCATATGACCTATTCATCATGTTTTATTTCCTTATTTCGTATCTAAATGAACATTTAGATCCAAGTCCCCGATATCAATATGATGAAATCGTATTGTTTTATGAGTTAAGAATGCACCCAATATTGAATGTACTCTCATTTGACAATTTCCATAGGAAAAAAAAAATAATTCCTCTCTTATCCAAGCTCTTCCTCACGTCTCCTGCCACTCCCTTAATGGTGGGGAGTTTTAGTTGAGAGTTTAGGGGATTAGATGTACTTCCCCATGCTATTATGCCAACAAAATTAGGATTAGTTCGTCATTTATTCTGTGTTTGGGAGGAAATATGTTTTTTTTAGGAAGATATGGAGAAGAAGCAGACAAATGAGATACGCTATTTTTTTAATACTTTCCAGGGCAGGGTTACTGAATGCATTTTTCTATTTATTTTTGCTTTGTTTTACTTCCATCTAAGAGGAGTCGGGTTTATCTTTGTCATTTTTCCTTTCCAATTATAGCATGTGAATCCGTTTGAAGGTATTTGATTGAAATCTAATAGATTCCATAACAGGTTTGTATAATTCAACCGCAAATTACTCTATTGGAGAAATTTTGTGGAAAGCTTTGACGAGAAACATAGTTGTTAATATCTTCTAGAAATATCTTTCTATCTGAAACCTTGCCAAAATAAAAAAGAATATTAGTGAAACCAAAACCAAAAACCCTAAACTTAGAAAATCTAGAGCCCTGAAATCATAAATGAGGGTTGAATCAGATAAAACTTGTAAGGACAAAGATAGACAGTGTTGTTTATATGAGAACATGTCATGATTCGTTAAATACCTTCATTATTCCTTTTGCTTCTTCCTTCGAAGACCCCTCCATCGAATCCATGGAAACTCGCATCAACTCATACGAATTGTAGTCGTCATGAATCTGATGTAGTCTTTCTTTGGCAGCCTCCAATCGGACAAATCTCAGCAATATCTTATCAGAGAGGACAATAACCTTTATCAGTTTATGTCCAAAGGTCTCTGCAGAATTTGTCGGCATCGGTTTTGGGTGTAAGAATGTGAGGCCATATGGTGCACAGGTGTGTCAGGTGGAGATGAAAAGGGTAGACAAAATTTGAAGGTGAACTGATTCAAAAGAAAGGCTTATTGACCTAATAATAATTGAAATTAACAAATTAGAAATAGTAAAAACAACAAGTTTAATGTGGGTCATAATTAAAATATTTCAATTTGCACCTCAACTTTACATAACTTTATATGTATGGGAGAGATGTTGTCACATAAAGGTACATTTAAAATAGTAAAATAATAATTTAAAGTAACAAATTAAAAATAATAATAACAAAAGAAATTAATGTTTGTCATTATTAAAATATCTTAATTTTACATAGCTTTTTATAGAGATATAAGGCAAGAGAAAAAAAAAATGACTTTTAGTACGAGGAAGAAATGTAAATTTTTCACTACTCTATATGGGGATGAGAAAAAAAATTAATTTACTTTTTACTATTGGAAATAAATGCAATTTATTCACTACTTAATATGGAGATAACAAGAAATAGTATTATTGATATTACATGATGTGTAATTTATTGTAACTCAACTTACATGTGATATTTAAAACAAAAATATATTAATAGCAAAAATCAACACTTGGTAGATCTGGAGTTAAGATGGATCTAGGTTGGTGTAATGTTATGTTATATAAAATAGATGTTGTTATGTTATGCAAACATTTTGATTCAATTAATTATATAAAAATAAATAATAATAATATTAATTAAAATAAAATGAAGGTAAAGTAGTTAATAGCTATTTTTGGGTTCAAGGCTTTAACAACTCATGATTTTGCCAATGGTATTCTTTTTTAATGTTGCCTATTTAAAGTATTCTTCTTATTCACTGCAAAAAAATATTAAAATCTAAAAATCATAATTATGTGCTGAGGAGTACTACACCACATTTAGTTAGATTAAAGTAAACATTATTTTTCACCACAACTATCAAAACCCGAGAAATTTTCCTATGTGATTAGGCAAAGAGAACCACTCAATAAAGGCACACGACAGAAAGAGTTTGTAGCTCTATGGATGCATGTATTAAAGGTATAAATCACTTTGTTACATAGCCTTCAAGGATGAGGTTTTTCCAAGTTGTTATTGGTGTTGTATTTTATTCTTTTAATTTTATATTTTTGAAATTTTACTCATAAGTGTGAATAGGAATACGAAAATGTTTTTAGAGTTCTTCTTTTATTGTTAACTAGATACGATAATTTGATTACTTGGGATTCTATTTTTCTCCATATATTATAGATGATATATTATAAACGATTTCTATTTTTCTCCATATATTATAGATGATATATTATAAACGATATATTTCTCTATGTAATCATAAACTGCCACAAAAATCCATGGTTCCAAGCATAATTGAATTCCCTCAAAGTATAAACCTATACTCATTTGTAGAAATTATGATGTAGATTTGCAATTGCTCATGAAGTTTTAATCAAAATCACAAGACACAAACCTACTCTACTGCTCTGCAGACATTAATTCATAATTTAGAACAATAATTTCATACATGCAATAAGAAATCACACACAGGCAAATAGTATTTTTATTGGGGAAAGAAATTTGCTAAAAACCCCAATGTCTATTTGTATTAATTTGATGAATAGAGATGTATTACAATTGCTTTGCTCAATTGAGCACAACCTGCAAGTGCATAATCTATCTCTCTGCTCACTGAGAAGATCTGACCCAAACTTAGTCAAATTTTTCCTCTGCTTGGGCCCCTATTTCCTTGTGTTATTCCTTGAGAAATTAGGCCCCTATTATTTAGGAATTTCTCCAAAATGGACTGCGCAATTCCTTAGGTTGGTTATTTGATTTCATGCAACACTTGTACACTCAAGACTAGTCTACAACTGATGTTGCAATGCCTTGGAATCTCCACCAAAACTTGGGAACTTGAATTATTTGCATGCACTAGCTATTTTGGGCCGATTGATCAGTTAATTGGATGATCACTAAAATTTTCTGAAGTCCCACTGTTGTGTAGATTAATCCGTCTTGCGGACAAGACCGATCTCTCTAGTACTAAAAGTAACTAGCAACAAACAGCCAATTATACTAATCTCTCTCTAAGAATACAAGATTCATAAGAATGCTATATAGGTGTAAGGCCTACCTTATATCCAGCGCTTGCTTGATCTCGTTGAAGTCCTTCCCGTGCACTTGAAAGAAGGTTCCTCGTGAATCTGCAGTCACAAACAAGCAAAAAGATTACACAGCACCTGTATAGACATTATTATAAATCATACTCATCATAATGATCAAGGAATTTATGAAATAAACCATGAATAGACAGTTTAATGAGAGAAATGAGTATATTTGTATTAACTTCAAATAAAGAAAACCTTTACAACCTGTGCCTTGATGTCATGCAGGTCCTCCTGGGGTCCGAAGCAGGAATCTCTTCTAATTTGACAAACATTGCACTCTTTGAACCAAGATAGATAGAGATGAGTGATTTAACCTCACAGAAAGTCTTAGTTAACTGAGTCTGAATCTCAACAGCATTTAACTTCAAATATCTTAAGCTTGAACTCCCTTTGAGGCTACCCAAGGCCTCTTTTTATAGTGGAAAAGAGGAGGTTTATTGTTCCAAATATGAAGGGATAGAATCCTCCTTCAAAGGGATTAGCTCCTTATATCAAGGGGTTAGCTCCATCAAGTGAGGGATGCATGAACCTTCTCAAAGCGTATCCATTCCCGAAAATTCCCATCTAGAATCTTCTAGAATTCATCCGAAATCCACTTTTTATCTTTACTTTCTTGCCTTTTTGAGTTTTACAGAGGTCTACACCCATAACACAAAGAAAGTGCGGTATGGTTCCGCAGGAGGGCTGAACTTTAGGTGCGGGACCGCAGGTAATGAATAGAGAAAGTGCGATACCAATGTTTAGGGGATTTTTAGGAACTTTTCTCTGATTTTGAAAGCTTGACATGAGGAGCTGATATGTTAGACTTGCAAAAGGAGGAAGTATGAGTAATAATGAGCTCATACTCATAGTAAAATGTCACGATGACAGTTTTTAGTGTAACAAATTGCCCCCTAAAGTGCAAAGTCTGGAATAGATGAAGCTGAAGTCTGTCATATATGAAGAGTGCAGTACTTTATCATTTCAAAGATCATCCCGTGGACACCCCAGTCGGAACCTGTAAAAACATTCAATGCAAAATATATACATATATATGTCATCACTGAGGTAGGCATTCCCATACTCAGATTAAAACTAACTAGAAACTAACTCAAATCGTTCTGATACAGGAATGATTTTGAATACATCATAGTATAGATATATGTAGACACAGTATGGACGCAGCCATCTGTTATAAATAGTCTACTGTATAGATGACAACAAAATTCCTCGTAGCCTGGATGGTGGAAACTAGATCCAGGGTCTTGATTTCCGCATCTCGAACTAGTACGATTCTATCCATGTGAATAAATGTGTTGAAGTCGAACATGGTAGAAACCACTTGATTACCAGTCAATGATGTGAAATGTTAACAAGTGTGAGAGAAACCACCAGTAATGTTAATGGCTCTCAAAGTACTCCGTACAATCCATGAAATGTGAATGAATGAGCTGAAGTCGAACATCTCACGAAATCATTCGATCGAAGGTCAATGATGCAACCTGTCGTCGAAGGCGAGAAACCTGCCATTAAGGCATGAAAATTTCAAGGTACTGATGATTTCTGGATCAACTTCCTAGATAATGTGCTGATGTCGATAGAAAGTGATCTGTCGTAGGCAAGCCCACAACACGAAATCATATATCAAGTTTTGAAAATATATTGACAAGGACTGACTCAGGGATGGTCAATAATGGATGACAGATATTTTGCAGATGAATGGTTTATTTGAACTGTTCTCTTGAACACATAACGACACTGCAGATGGCTTGGTAACAATTGACCCAAAGCTAATACCCAGAAACCGGCTGAAGACTTTCAATGTGGTTTGATTAATTGTTAGGCAAAGGACTTCCCAACCTAGGTGAATGAAAGTGTCGTGTTCAAGAGTGGTTGACTGAATTTTCGAAAATTTTAAAATACAACAAACACGCCCATTTTTCTCTCTTTTTCCCCCACCATTTTTGGCAAGTACCTCTTTATTTTTGACAAGCTTGAGGAGGATAACATTTTCTTGGTTATAAGCTCATCCTTCGGATGAGTCCAACTTAGTTTAAAATTCGAACCCTAAGAAGGAGTGGTTCGTTCCTGTTGAAAATTAAACAGGTCCTTTACTGTTAAGTTTTAACGAGTCCAGTATAGGAGAAACTCGATGTTTTTCAGTTTTAGGGAGTCAGAAGAAAAACTTAAGAAAACTCCATGGGTGTACTTTTTCGTAAATTTAGTCTCTCGAGCCCGAAAAAGGATAAAATAATGCGAGAGAGAACTCTATTGACCGTAATTAGTCAACGTATACCTTTTTCGTAAATAGTCCATTTCAGTCCGTAAAAGGGGTAAACTTATACTGAAAGGACGATCATTCATTTACTTTAACGAGTTCGAATAATCAAGTACTCGGCAATCTTTTCATGTTTAGAGAGTCTGAAAAGGGCTTAAAAGAGGACTCCAGGGTTTCGCTTTTTCGTAAATTTTTGAAAGAGTCCGAAAAAGTGATAAAAGTATGCTCTTTGTTGAAAAACGATCATTTCACCTGAAAAATCCTGTTTCTGCACAAAAACTCAAAACATTACACATACCTGTTTAAGATAAGTAAAAATGCTTTCAAAAATACCCTTTTTAAAGTGAAAAATAAATAAATTAAAAATTCATCCATTCAAAAAAACTTATAAAAAGGACTTTTTCAATTTCATTTTTACCGTTCAGTTTCAGAGTGAAAAGTAAAAAGCTTTTGGGTAAGAAAGTTCCTGTGAAGATTCTGGAAAATTCGTCCGTTGGAATCGAGAACCGTCAGTCCCAGGTAATCCACAACCTCTCAATCTTGTTTTTCATCCGTTTCAAATTTGTTTTTAGGCTTTAGTTTGAATTTTTGGGGCAAAAAATGGTTAAAAATTTCGCCCGCGGGGTCCGCAGGTGGGACACACGTTACCTGCGGACCCCGAATTTTTCCTATAAGGAAAAAGTCGTGGGTTCCGCACCCGGCACACACTACGCGTGTGGACCTACGCTCTGTTTACAAAGAGTGGGTGCGGTACCCGCGCGGTTGGATTTAAAACATTGATTTCTCATTTATTTGCCAAAAATTTTCAAATAAGATTATTCTAACTTGCATTTTTATGTATTGTAGGATTGACAAGATGCTGATCTGGCGAGAACGTGAGCACGAGGAAGTGGATGAAGCCGTAATACTTCATTTTCCCACACAACAGGCATTAAAAGCATGTGGCTTGTACACATTTTGGGCCATCTCAGGCACGAGGGCACAAGTAGAACTCTTGACATGGTTGGTGAACAGATGGAATGTTCAGGACCAGTGTTTCTTCATTGGTGGCCACCGACTCGAAATTGAGCTGGAGGATATATATTTCTTGACTGGTTTGTCCAAGAGGGGCGAACAAGTTTCTTTGTTTGGGACTAGGCCAGGTGGCCAGTCTGTTGCTAGTCTCCAACTAGAATTCTGCAATGACCAGGCAAATCCTTGGGACAAACGGATTGACATAAAACACATCATCCGTCCTGAATTGAAAGTTATTGCTTTTACTGTTACCAAACTGTGTGGGAGTGCTGCGCTTCATGTAGCTACTGGTTCCCAAATGCGTATTTCCGTGGACTGTTATCGCGGTACCATCTTTAACTGGTGTGAAGCTGTGTTGGCCAATGTAAAAGGCCAACTAACCAGAGAAAAAAATGGGAAACTGAATAACTTTGGATATGGATCCATTGTTGTTTCTTTTGCTCTGGAGAGGATCCCCATGTTAGCTCCATAGAGTATTGCTGTTGATGCTGGTCGACCTCGAGAACCGAGAATGGTTCGTTGGTCCGCGTTGATGGCTCGTCATGCTATTGAGGGTACTGAGATTGTGCGATTCTCTTCTTCATATTTTCGTTGGCTGGATCGCCAAATTTTTGTGATAGAGGATTTTCCATATGTCGGGATAGATTTCCGAGGCGACAGAGAGATGGCTCTCCCTGCAGGGGAACAGTGGGATGATTCAGGTAAAATCATTTTTCAATGTTTTCTAAATTCTATTTTTTTTTTAATTTTTTATCGTCTTTGAAAACTAATAACCAATTTTTTTTTGAAAACAGATGTGGGTCCACAAATACCAGTCCATCTCCAACCTTACGAAAGAAGACAACCAGTTGCGCCCGCACCAGCCCCAGCAGGCCAATCAGCGGAGATTTTGACTGATTTAGAGCATCATCTAGAGCGTTTGACTCTAGATATTCTAGAGACCAGCATAGATGACATTCCTCTCAGGCTGCAGAGATATGTGATTGGAGTTCCAGGACCTTTTAGGAGGTTCCTATGCAGGGTAGCCCGGGCAGTGGTTTCTTATCGTGATCACCATCAGTGATGGGATGATCGTGTAGACTCATATTTTTGAATTTTGTATTATCATTTTTGCCGATCATAAGGTGTTTCCAACCTATGATCGAAGACGATGTATATTTTTTTGAAAACATTCCTATACTATGATATATCACTATTTGCCGGCTATCTGTGTACATATGTGAATGTTGTTTGTTTTACTGCTTTTGATTATTGCAAATGTCTATTTATCATACTAGAAGCAATTGAATCTGCTAATGTATTTAAATGTCTTGGAATATGCTGATATTCAATGTAATCAAACTCACGTTCCAAGAGACGAACTCTCAAAAACAACCGTAATAACACCGGATTTCTAATGGTATAAACCCTGTTAAGCTGTAATACAACAAGTTCAGAATCCAACCTTACAATCAAACTCCGAATTCCAAATGATATGGACTCAGATAATAACTCAATCACCGCACTATACTCGGCAATGTTATTTGTTGTTTGACCAAGGCTTACCCCATGCATGGATACTAACTCGTCAGAGGGTGAATAGATAACCCAAGCTGCGGAAGAAATGTTCCGTGTACTATGACAAGCACCATCAGCAAAACCAATGTAGGTTTGAAGAGATGTCGACATCTGCAATATCGAGAGTAAAACTCAGATAAGCAGGAATAGTGACAAAAACACACTCTTTAAACTAGGCACACCTTTTTAATCTAAAACACACCAACAATAAAGAAATCTAAACTAACAAAAAATATCCACACCTCATTTAAGCATAATATCGCTTTAGATAAAGTCCATTTCTGGGTTTATCCAAAGGGACACCGTCAAAATCTATCAACTCATAGGCCCCTTTTGCTAACTTTCGTTTAACAATATAAGGACCATGCCACATAGGCATGAATTTCCCAGCTCCTAGCTTGTCATTAGCTTGATCATAAAGTAAAACTAGGTCTCCTTCTGAAAAATTTTGAGGGGTCACACTTCTATCATACTGAGCTTTTATCCTTTTAACATGAGCCTCGTTTGCTATTGCAGCATTTTGTCGATTCTCATCTAATTGGGCTAAGTACAAGAAACGTTTCTCCTCTTCAGACGTAGCTGGAAGTAATTCTACAGCTAATTTTAGTGACGGTATTTCGTATTCAATCGGCAACACAGCTTCCAAACCGTAAACTAGTTGAAAAGGAGTGAAACCCGTTGATGTTTTGACTGAGGTTCGATATGCCCAAAGCACTGAAAATAACATGGAATGCCAATTCGTCTTGTGAATACCAATGATTCGTTTAATCATGGTGACTAAAACTTTGTTAATGGCTTCAACCAGACCATTGGCTTGCGGATAATACGGAGTGGAACTATCGTGGCGCAAGCCAAGCTGGTCTGTCAGTTCACTCATCATGACATTCTGAAAATGACTTCCATGATCTGTAATAATAGCTTGAGGAACACCGAACCTAGCAATTATGTGATTAAATACGAATGTTGCAGCAGTCTTGCCGTCAGCTGAATATGTAGGCATCGCCTCGGCCCATTTCGTAAAATAATCTACTGCGAGAATAATATAGGCATGCCCCCTGGCCGAGTGAGGGTTACATGTGATAAAATCGATACCCCATTTTGCGAAAGGACCAACAGCAATTATAGGGTGAAGAGGAGCGGGTGGCGCGCGCATTTTCCGATAAAAAATTTGACAGTTGTGGCATTTCCGAACCGCATAAATGCAATCTTTGAACAACGTTGGCCAGAAATAACCTGCACGCAATATATTTTGGGCTGTGGCATACCCAGACATATGACCGCCACATGCTCCAGAGTGGCATTCATTTAACACCTTTTCAGCTTCTTCATGAGTTAGACAACGTCGGAAAACAGAATCCGCTCCACGTCGATAAAGTGTATCACCAATGATATTATGCTGTTGGGATTGGAAGCGTATTTTCCATCGCTGAGTTCGTGAAATTTCAGGCCAAAAAGATTGGGTTTGGAGATAAACAATAATATCTCCATACCATGGATCAAGTGTAAAAATAAGAAACAAAGATTCGTCCGCAATGGACTCTTCTGCCACTGTTTCAGTATCAGTAGAGGGGAAATCGCACATTAGTTCCGAAAATACCAAAGATTTCTTTGCCTTGGATTTTTCAAATTCCAAGTCAAATTCCTGCAGGATAACTATCCATTTGGAATATTTGCCCCCTAGCAATTGTTTGGTCAAAATATACATCATAGGGTTGCAATTAGAAATTACCGTGGTTTTACGTAACAAGATGTAATGTCTAAAACGTTGAACAACTTGAACAGCTGCCAAGGCCAATTTCTCCACATGTGTGTATTTTATTTCAGTCGGATGGAGATTCTGACTAAGATAATAAATCACATGTTCATTGTGAGATTCATCTTCCTGAACTAGTACCATCCCAATGGTGGAATGAGAAGCAGCGAGGTACAAAATGTAATCTTGGTTGTAGTTGGGAGGATGCAATAATGGTGCATGGGTCAACGCTTGTTTAAGTGCATCAAAAGATCGATCAGCGATCTCGTCCCAAAAGAATGGAATGTTCTGTTTCAACAACCGGGTAAAACCCTTTGTAAGCTCGGCATAGTTAGGAATAAACCTACGTAAAAAGTTTGCTTTCCCCTGCAAACTTTGGAGTTGGCGTAAAGTCGAAGGAGGAGGCAATTTAACAATGGCTTCGACCTTCGATGGATCGACGTGAATACCTACTTTTTAGACAACAAATCCCAGTAATCGACCCGATTCTACGCAGAAAACACATTTGTGCGGATTCAGCCTTATCTGATAATGCCTACATCTCATAAAAATTGCTCGTAAATGAGTGGGATGATCGGCCCTACGTAATGAATGAGCGGGTAGATCATCGAGATAAGGCTGGACAATGTGTTTAATGTCATGAAATGCATAAGACATAGCCCTTTGAAAAGTTTCTCCAACGTTCTTTAGTCCAAAAGGTAGTTTACAATAGGCAAACGTTCCCCATGGAAAAATAAAAGCTATTTTAGGTTGATCTGCAGGGAGTATGTTTATTTGATTGTAGCCAGAAAAGCCATCCATGAAGGAAAACAATTCACTGCCAGCACAATCATCGATTATTTGATCGATATAGGGAGTTGGATAATTATCTTTTGGACACGCTCGATTAATATCCCTATAATTGATACATACTCTTATCGTTCCTTATTTTTTAGTCACAGGAACAATATTCGATACCCAATCCGTTAAGGGAATTGGATAAATGAATCCTGCTCGAAGTAATTTTTCAACTTCAGCTTTTATAGCAGCAGCTTTTCTAGGATGACTTTGACGTAATCGTTGACGAATAGGTTTAGCATCCGGGTAAGTCTTAATTTCATGAACAACGATCGATGGATCAATTCCTGGCATTTCTTCATAAGACCAGGCAAACACGTCACGGAATTCTTGAAATAGGGCTTTATAAGTCTGAATTTCTTCATCTGTACAACAAGCACCTATATGAATGTTTTCAATTATTCCTGGTTTTACTAAAATGTCAATTGGAACCGTTCTAGATATATTTTCCAAATTTAACTCATAATCAAGATTTTGCAATGGATTCTGAGGTTCCTTGGCATATTCAGCAGTAAAAATTGAAGCGAAATCATCTTCAAAATGATCTAATTCAGGTAAAAATGAAGATCGGTGATGTAGATCTTCCCATGGTAAATCATCAACAGACAAAAACTCACGAATTTGCTTATCTGTATGAACAAGTTCAG
This sequence comes from Pinus albicaulis, assembly GCA_034641835.2. Taxonomy (NCBI): domain Eukaryota; kingdom Viridiplantae; phylum Streptophyta; class Pinopsida; order Pinales; family Pinaceae; genus Pinus; species Pinus albicaulis. The sequence goes on along the minus strand of CM076570.1, from coordinate 104,805,760 downwards.
GAAATGTCGTTGTAACTGAACTAGATATAGAAAGTGATTCCTCTTGGATCCCATTCATTGGATCAACTTCGGTTGAAAAAGGGTCGGAAAAAGACTGTACAGCCTGGTACGCAATTTCAAATGGACTCAAAGGCATCACGCCATCAAATGAATCTATCTCGGATTCTGAAGGTATAATCCAAGGATCATCAAACATAACAGTGTCTGACGAAATCATGTGAATACTTGCAGTATAAGGCGATACGTTAGGAGGAGGAAAGGAAAAAGTTCCTAGTAAACCAGAATCTTTAATCAAACCTACTCCAACATCCTTATAAGGGATAACCGTTTTACCAACATGCTGGATTGTTTCTGTAGAGGCTGGGTCAGACGAGAAATAAGTTAACTGATCTATTGTCACGATCTTTCCTTGATATGGGAATTTTATAAGTCGAAAGACCGAAGAGACAATAGCAGTCATAACATAGGACCAACTACGACCCAGAAGAAGGTTGTAATCTAGAGGGGCATCAACCACTTCCACATCTAGATTAACGATTTTACCTTCGACCCCTATGGGTAAATCCTGCAAAATACCATAAGGTTTAAAACCTCGACCATCAAAAGCCTTTAGAATTGTCGGGGATTGGTTAAGTGTAGGAGATCCAAGTGATTTCCAACACTGAATCGACATAATACACGTTGAAGCTCCCTCATCAATCACAGTCCGAAAAATAGGTCTGTTTTTTACTAACACTAGAATCTGGAAAGCCATTTGGTGAGGAAGACATGGTGTACTATTTTCTAAATCGAAGATTATAAGGTTAGAATCCTAAACATCGACAGCTCCTATGGCAGACAATAATAATTTACGTTGTGCTGGACACGATTGCAGCACTTCCAAAGCCGACATTGCTGAAGGAGAAACATCTAAATCTTCAACAATGTTGTAATTCTGAGTAGCTCTCGCATGTGGATTGAAAGCTGATTTACGAAGAACACCTTTAGCAGGTGGTTTGATTATTAAGTATGGATTTTTTTTCTCGATCTGTAGCGGACCGGAAACAGGAGGAGGTGTATTTGATGTATTTGCATTAGAAGATTCTGCTTCTTTGCCATCAACGGGATTCTTAGAACCGTAATCTTGCGATCGCGTCGCAATCCTTACATGAGACATCATCATAATAGGCTCTTCTAAAGTAGTCGAGGAAGAACCAATCATATTACTATCTTGAATTGGAAAAGGATCCTTCAAGACAGCAGGTTGTTGCGATCCTTTAACGAATTTCGTAACTTTGTCTCGATATGGACATTCTTTTGTGAAATGATCTTGTTCGCAAATGAAACAAGGATAGAGAGGTTTACGTTTTTCGTCATTGGATTCATCTTTATCAGTTTTCTCTTTCGAATTCTTTTTGTTTTTATTCCTCCCCTTATTTTTACCACCGGTTTTTGATTTTGTCGTAGATGTTTCAACGACATGAATGTTGGCAGAAACTTCGGGAGAGGATTCTCCTTTCGGGGAATCAGGTAAAGTTATAATTGGAGAAGAATTATTTGAGGATTTCTTCTTGATTTTAGAATTGACTGTACCAATCATACCGTCAGCGACATGAGACCCTGAAGGAGCAGCAACTATTTGACCTTGTTTTGGAAGGTCTGGGATTTTTTCATGTAGAGTACCTAACTGCATATAAACGAGGTCAAGGTACTGAGCTTGAGCAATTACTTTCTCTTCAGTAACAACACTAGCCTTAGCTACATCTTCAGTGATCTTGGGTAACAATGATTTAACAAACCATTCTGCCAAAATTTGATCCGGAATATAAACTTTCACCAAACGTCGTCTACGTCTCCATTCATGAATATGATCAGAAATATACATGGACGTAGATTGTTTTAGCGAAGTTAATAATTCTGTGCTGTTGTCGTATCTGACAGGCAACTGAAAATGAGTCAAGAAAGATGTTGCTAACTGACTGAAATTATGAAACGAGCTGCGTGGTAACTCAATGTACCATTTAGCCGCAAGACCTATAAGGGTTCTTTGGAAAAGACGTAAGCGAATCGAATCATCAATGATTGAATTAGATGCACACCAAAGGTGATAAGTCATAACATGATTCGATGGATCCTCTCCTGACTTACCTTCGAATTTTGGTATATCACTGGGAAACTTATGAGGCATTGGCGGCCAGTGCTGATAATAAAAATAGGATCATTTGTAAGGCGCGTCAAATCAGGTAAGTCCAAAGTTGCGATAAACGGTAATTGACGGTTAGGGTCACGAAAACCTTGAGAAGCCAAAGCAGATCCAGGAGGCGGATACCCAGGATAACTAGGAATCGGATTTGCATTAGGTATTGTGTAACCTCCCGGAAAACCAGCATGAACCGGACCATACTGAGGTTGCTGATAAGTATAACCAGGGTACGGTTGATACTGATAGCTTGGATTCTGTACATAGGGACCGAATTGCGGCTGTCCTTGGTACGGTTGATACGTAAATTGAGGTTGAATTGTAACAACGGTACTTGTACCAGTTTGTCCTATAGGTATCTGAACTGAAGTCTGAACTGAAGGTCCTGACTGAGGTATAGAGACTTGAGGGATTTGCACGAATACAGGGGTAGCCGAACTCAGGGCTACAGATACTCCAGAAATAGGTGTGACAGGTTGAACAGACGTTGCAGCAGTTGTAGCAGTTTAAGGCGGAGTATGAGGTGTACTAGGCCCAGTCTGCTGAACTGAACTAGGTACAAGAGTTTGAATAGCCAGCTGAACAGGTTGCTGGGTTGAACCAGAAACCAATGGCTGGCCAGGTTGATAAGGCAAATGCACATTAGGCTGTAAAGGCTGTTGATATTGGGACGGATCCCACACCATCATTCCGGGGTATTGTCCCGTAGAAGGTTGAACATAAGGACCATAACCTGGTTGAACGTAGGGTTGATAATTAAGAGGTAAATTTCCGACTCCTTGAACAGATGGTTGACCAGAAGGCTGTTGGTAACCTTGAATTGGGTACAGCAGAGGCGTGTACTAAAGCTGAGGTTGTTGAGGACCCTGAGGAGCATATTGAGTTTGGGGTTGTCCCTGAGGTATGTACTGTCCTGAAGGTTGATACCCTTGAGGTATGTATTGTCCTTGGGGTTTCCCCCCAAAATAATATGATTCCACAGTTTGTCCTGGGAAAAAGCTACCTTGAGGTTGTGCTTCGGGTGGTAATTGACTACCTTGAGGTTGCCCCCCAGGCGGTAACTGACTACCCTGAGGTTGCCCCCCAGGCGGTAACTGAGTTCCCTGAGGTTGTCCCCCAGAAGGAAACTGACTGCCTTGAGTTTGAGGATTGGGAATATTACCAGACATCATAAAAATTTGCTCTGCGTTCGACGTTTCAATTTTAAGTCCATCAAGACCAGATGATAACACGTTTTTGATGGGTTGAGGAGTTGCTCCCGAGAAAGTACCAGACAAAGACTGATATCCCGAAGGAACAGAAGGACCACCATGTAAAAATGATTCCGGCATTTGAGAAAACATGGATGACTCTCCAGCCATAAAAGATGACGGATAATAACCTCTGGGTGTAGGATGAAATGGAATTCGAGGTGGATAAAAAGCAAGACCCGAATTCTCTAAAAAATTTGTTAAAGAGAGATACCAAGGATTAGTTCGAATGGGGCTGTAGAAAATAGATTCACGCTCCCTAAGATTTAACGATTGAGGGGAGTCGGGAAGAGATATGTCTTCGTCTGGATTCGTAAGTTCTTCAATAGAAATAAGTCCAGAGGGAAGATTGTCTGTAATGATATTTCTTACCCTAGGTGAACCTGGATCGCTAGAAGTTGGTGTGATAAATCCTGAGGATGTTTCTAACACAGAAGATTCAGTTTCAGGTTCAGAGATTTCAGGTTTGTCAGATAATTCACCAGAAGGAGAAATACTTTCAGTAACTTCAGAAACTGAAATCGGTTCTTGAATGTATTCTGTTGTAGGGATTTGATGATCAGGATGTATAACTATAGATGAACTTCCAATTTCTGTTGATCTAATTCTACTACTACTGGATGCTACCAGAGCACGAAGCCCTTCAAGTTGACTTGGTGAATATTCAGGGGGTTTCCCTTGTATTCTCCGGGATTGTCTCGGCAATTCCGCCACGATTAAAAATTATCTAATCACACGCAAACAAAGAAAAATTTCAATGAAAAACACCTAAAGTCTCTAAGAAACAAACAATTGAATCATTCGCTTAAAAATCTAAGAGTTCAAACCACACACAAACAGGTAACTTTTCGTACTAAAAACACTAGTTGGTGATGAAATCCAACTTAGTAGAATTTTAACACGAAAAGGGCGGTTGGAACAGTTACCCCGACAACCTGCTTAATGAAACAGACCAGTGCAAGTTTCTCCACTATACCATCTCGAGTGAAGATAACCCTCTGGAGAGTCCAAGTGAGTCTAGCCGACGTCTGTTCCAGGTACAGTGGGATCTTCCCTCCACCGTCACCTTAGGAAAGAATCCTAAAGATTATAGCCACTAAGGTTACCAACTGAAACAAATATACCTGGGGGAACAGTCTACGATCCGACACACACACAAGGGCAGAGTAACAAAGCTCAATCCCTTTGAAGGCTCCTTGAAATAATCCAAGGTTTACCGACAAGTGACCCCAAGCTCCTCGACAATGGTCTATCCGAGGTTTACCGTTTTTAATACGTGTATATCTTCTATCGTTCCCAATGAGGAAGGATTGATTACCCCACTGGTTCAGATATGACCTCGTGCTTAACTCCTTTAAGAGGAGCTTCCCAAAGCATACATGCAACAATTGGAATTCTTCCTACCGCAAGATTTGTCTACTTGTTTGTTTTAGCTATCTTGGAGAGTTAATTACTCCCTACTCCAAGATACTAGCCTAAGCTATGTTGGTGATAAGAGCCCTAGAAATAAAAATATTACTAGATGAATTTTAATTAAGCGTTAATTTTATGAGCTGTTTCTTAAGTCAATGGGTGCGGAAATGAAACTTTGGATGGTGTGAAGACTCGACTTCCAAAAAACACTAAAAATGCACCTACGAATGATATTCAATTCTTTTTCTTTCAATGAACTTTCTATCTAAAGAAAGAGTTGGAGAATGCAATCCTTTAAATTCCTTCTTTAAACATGAAAAATAATTGAAAGAAACTACTTTGTCTTTTCAATAAACAATCAAAGCTCATAAGAAAAATCCTTTTCCTTTCCAAACTAGAAGCTACAAAACAATTTTCCTTCGAAAGAAAGCTACAAAAGTAAAAACTACTCAAAACTACAAAATCTAATCTTGAGATCTAAAATCTAAATTGAGTAAAAGCTTTTAAGATTTTTTTTAAAAGAATGTTTTCCTTAGTTGTTCAGCAAACTAAGAATCTATTCGTTCAGAATAACAAACAGATCAAAAACACTCAAAATATGTTTTTATAAAAATGAAATTCAAAACTTTCAACCAAGTTTTTTTCGAAGATTCACAAAGAAACAAAAGGCTCAATTTCTTCAATATAGGATGTTTTCACAATCAGGTCGGATTCAAAAGACAAAAAGAGATCAATGTAATCTGAGATACTGCAAATTGTCAAAAGTTCGAATCGCTACAAAGACCAAGTGGAAAAACAATCCAAACTGCAAAATCTTCTAGAAAATCATCAAAACATCAACACTGTTGGAGTTCATTCACAAAAAATTCTTGACAGAAACAATAATCAGTCTGGGCAGACACCAAAGATCTAAAAATAAACTAGAAAAAAAAATCTAGAGTTTTTCTAAAATTTTTACAGGGTCCGCAGGCAACCAATATTGACAAGTGAGGTCCCGCACTGTATTCTCTTCAGAAAGTGCGAACCTGCCCGCACTGTCAAAGTAGGCCAGAGTGCGGTCCTAGGAAAAATTATAGAAAAACTTAAAATATTTCTAAATTTTCAAAAACAGGGAAAATCTAAATTACCTAGACAGATATGTATCAATCAAAGACCAGGAAAAAATGTTTCCTCAAATCAAAAATAAAAGAGAACCAAAAACAACAAGTTCTTTTCCCAGTGGAGTCGCCATTTTGTTGTGTAGATTAATCTGTCTTGCGGACAAGACCGATCTCTCTAGTACTAAAAGTAACTAGCAACAAACAACCAATAATACTAATCTCTCTCTAAGCATACAAGATTCATAAGAATGCTATATAGGTGTAAGGCCTACCTTATATCCAACGCTTGCTTGATCTCGTTGAAGTCCTTCCCGTGCACTTGAAAGAATGTGTTATCACTCAGGTTTTCCTAGAAGTTGTGTAAGAGGAAATTATACCCGAGGTAACCACAAACCAACCTTTTAGATGCAAAATCTAGCCAATCTGCATCCAGAGAGGGCTCTCTCTTTATGATTTATCTTTGTTTTTGAATGATTTTAGGCTAGTTATAGATTCAAATTTTGTTTTGGGAAAATGGTGGAATCCACAAACTAAGGGCAAGGTTGAGGGCTTTCAGTCCATTGGGCTGTGGAGTCTAAGGATGGCTTTACTGGATTTCTTTTCTAAACACAAGATGGTATTACAGGGCAAGATAGCTAGACAGAGAACAATCCTTAAAATTTAAAGTGGATGGATGGTCTTGAAGGGATGAAAGGAAACTAAGAATCTTTCACCATATTCAAGAGAAAGAAGAGAAATGACTACAAGCAAAGAGCAATGAAAGATTTCTTTGTTACAGTAATCAACAATGTTGAAATCAGCAAAACATGAGCAATTAAGAATTCATGCTTATAACTAATCCAGAAGAAAACATCGAGAATAATCACATTTGAAAACAGAGTACAATTAAGAAAATTCTGTTTCAATCCTTTATGTAAACTATTCAGAAATGGATATGATGATAGCATAAACTAATATAAAATTTAAACACAAGGGTTGGAAAACTTATTGAACTGAAGTCCAACACATGAATCCTGCAACAAGTCCAGTGCTTCAAAACGTCATCCAGTAAGCCACAAGTAAATTTGTCCAAAATCTTTTTATTCCGAAAACCTCAATGTTACAACAGAGTAATAGAATCCCCCCTAATGCTTCCAAGAGTGGAGTATTTATACAAATTCTAAACTAAAATATCTTGAAACAAATATCAAAATTGGTTCACAAATCTCTCCAACTATTTACATAAATAGAACTAAAGTAAAGGACACTCAAACTATTTGGCACTATTTTTAATGGATAAGTGATGACAAAGAGGAGAATTCGAATTTGATCCAACTCTTATTTGATGATGAGGCATCCAAGTCACTAACTGCTTCCTTTCTTTGTGCAATCTGCTCCAACAATTCTGCAAAATTGGGGTCCAATGATATCTTCGTATTTCTCAATCCGTAATAGATATGTAAAAAGTGAAAGAGGTTATTGTGGATAAATATGTTGGTGAGATAAACCTCTTTCAGTTTTTCAAAATTCCTCTCCAGCTGTACATAATATTCTCTGTAAAAAATATGTGTAAAACAGAGTTTTACAGAGTCTGAAAAATAGCCTCTAAAGATGTGCATGTATCTCTCATTCTGAAATCACTGTGCAAAACGTGAGATAGGTTTTTGTATATGGGTCCCTTAGGAACAAAAACCTCCTTCAGTTTTGTAAAATGTATTTCTAATTGGCCACAATATTCTCTGTAAAATGATGACTTGACTGTAATTTTCTGCAAAAAGTGCTTTCCAACTTTGTTTAATATTTCCAAAACCATAATAGCTGTTAGAAAAGTGAGAGAGGTTTTTGTAGATGGTCCTCTTAAGAATATAAACCTCCTTCAGTTTTGTAAAATTCATCTTTGATTGATCACAATAGTTTCTGCAAAACTATGACTAAAATATGCAATTTCTGCAAAAATGTTCATTCTTGTTGTATTTTTCATCTTTTCACTTTTTTGTTCCTTTGACTGTTTTACTTTCACTTTAGATAAACTTCAACGTTGGTGAAATTATTTTCATCTCTTTTTACCATTTTACTGCCTCTGTAATTACTTTTACTGTTTTACCTTTGACCGCTCTGTAACTTCATTTTTACTTTCACTCTGACTTTTACCTGATACACTTTAACCACTGATACTCTTTAATCCTGATACTCTTTGATTGTTCTTTACTGTGTTAGACTGAGCAGTAATTGGGAAAAGGACATTTTGGTTAGGGGACATTACTGCTCTTTGAGTTGGATCATAGTTAGAATGGAAATAATGAATGATTTCAGGGTGGAGTTCTGTGACCTTTAGCTGCAAACTCTCCATCTGTTTAATTAAATCCTCAGAATTCAAATTAGAAATGTTTACCTGAGATGGTTGTTCCTGTTGTCCTGTAGTTGTAGTACCTGTTGTTGAAGTTTGCTTGATGATTTCCTGTTCCTGCAATGCTTTTTCCAACTCCTTTTCTGTTTCATTTAGTCGCTCCGTCAAATTCAAGAGCAACTCCATCATTTCTTCTTGTGAATTTCCTTTTATAATTTCCTGTGTCTGGGGGTGCCTCGAGGCTGGTATTTTCAGCTGTTTTCTGAGTGCAGCTATATCATCCTCTTTCTTTTTTATCAGTGCCTCAATACCTTTAGTGTCTTTAGGATTGTGACCCAAACCAATGATGATCTCTTCTAGAGATTTTATTCTATTGTCCTTGGCCTGTGAGGAGGCCCTCTCAATCTTTAATTGTGCAGTAGTATTATTTAAGGAATCTTGCAGTGTTAAAGCTGCCATGGCTTTGTTGGTGAGAGTAGAATAAACCATTTCCCCTGTTTGTCTATGAAGCTCTATCTGATCCAAGGGATGGATATCTTTTGCTAAAACTTCAAAATTTGTTCTGATATAATCTGTTGCTGAAGTTGGCTTTGGCACTTTTGCTTTGAAGTGGCTCATTTGCATTTTACCTTGTGACAGATCAAATGCTGACATCAACCTTTGCTGATTGTGAGGAGCCATCTTCATATACTGATCGTAGACCTTCATTTTCAATGGTTCATTCTTTGTTTTGATATTAATGAAGGTTTTCTTAATGTCTCCAGTATATGTCTTTGGCGGTCTGAAAGAAGATACTTCAGTGCTTAACTGCTTTTGTATCCCTTTCTGGCTTATGTTTGTTTCACTTGTTGTACCTGTTTGCTGACTATCTTCCCTGCCATCATCAAATACTTCATCTATAATCTCTACATCTGGAGGTGGATCAGACTTGTGTTTCTTAGCTTGATAAACTTGTGGGGCTCCTTTTGAAGGTGTAGTATCTGGAGCTAGCCTCTTTTTCCCTATTTCCACATTCAGTGGAGTTTGCATCCTTGGAACTTGGATTTGCTTTGCTGGTGTGTGAGAAGTCTGAGATGGTTCTGGTGCTTTGGAACTCGGTGATTTTTCTGCCATGACCAGGGTTTCAATGACCTGAACTATAGGTTCTTTTCCTTTACCCTTGGGCTCTGCTGCTACTGATGGACTATCTTCCTGTAGAGCTTGTTGTAGAGTGGCTGCTGATGATGTGCCAATGTAGGGTACCTGCATTTGATCATATGTTTCTAGGTCAAATTTCTTCTCAACATCTTTCATAAGTTTATTCAATTTGGCAGCTCCACTTCCCTCTTCAACAAGTGTTCCTTTAACCCATTAATCTTGATTTGCATACTGTTCTATGTCAGGAATTCTGTGATGTACATAAGGAGATGACTTATTTTTTAACCTTCTTTCACAAATGAAACCAAAGGGGTCATATGGGACCCAACGGAAAGATGTCTGGAATTTTCTCTCTAATATAAGTTCTGCTTCTCTCGCAGCTTCTCTAGAATTGCAAATGAAAGGACCTAACTGGCTTTTGATCCTTAACTGTGCTTTCTTCTTTACATTGCAGAAATGGATTACATCTGAGTTATTCATCTGTCTAAAGTATTCCAACGCAAAAATTCTCATTGGTACATATCTGGGTAACTTGAATGGATGTAATTCACATCCATAAATCCCGATGACTGTATGGTTTTGGTATAAGTACCAATCCCCAACTTTATAACTCTTTGACAATTGCAGGGTCTTTCTAATCTCAGTACTAAGCCTGGGGGGAGAAACTCCTGTTAACAAGGTTGTAGCAGGATGTACAAACTGATCAATGAATTCTGAATAAGAGTAGGGAGAATCAGAGGACAAATGAATGATGGGGGACCAAAAAATAACAGACCTGGGATTGCCTTTAGCATCAAGTTTCTGAACAGGGAAAGGGAATCTGTCTGAGTGATAGAAAATTATGAGATGATAGATAACTGAGGAGTACTTGAAAACCTTTTCATCATCTAGCCTTAAAAATTGATCATGGATTTTGTTGGCAATGAAGGAAGCATAATCATACTTAATCTCAGGAGGCTGCCCAGGGGTAAAGATAGATAGCAGAGCCAGAGTTATCTCATCTACATACTCACTGGTCTTGAATCCTAAGACAAAGGATATTACATTCACAATAAGCCTTCCCAATTTATTGAAAAAGTAAAAACCATAGGGGGGAGTTCCTTTTGGCTGATGCTCAGGTAACATGAAATACTGACACATTGCTTTTAATTTCTCTGGGGTTAACTGCCTGGTTTTCTCAATCAACCCTTCCATGGATAAAGGTGCTAATTCTTGTTCTCGCTCAAAGTATAACATAGCATTGATAGCCTGAGGTGTGATAGGGAACATAACACTTTGATCAGGAGCTAATACAGCTCTTTGTGCAGGATCATAATTTGCATGACAATAATGAATGATTTCAGGGAAAACGTGGACTGTAGGAATAAAATACCTTGGGATATTGGATTCCCACAACCCTATAAGATCTTGCCCCTTTAAGTGTTCGTCTCTGCAGCGACAGAAACTCAAACGGGGACTTTCATCAAAATGCAGGTCTTTAATTTGGAAATCTTCATCTATTAGAGGTAAATAGTCTAAATCTCGGTGAGGAGCATTCAAAGGAGTGATATTTAGAGCAGTTGGGGCCTCCATTTTGGTTCTTGTGGATTCAAAAATGGAGGTTTTCGTTTTTCTTGTAGACCGGGCGGGATATCTGACAAAAGAGGAAATTGGAACAATTCGTAGGTTTTGGAAGCAAATGCACAGGTTTTAAATCTTCAATGAGGACTCAGAGAGGATTTTTAACCACTTTTTTAGAGAAAAAACAAAGGAAACTAAGCTTGACTTGCAGTCGGGGCGCGAAATGATAAATACATGTTTTTAGATGGAAACTGGTTCTTTAACAGGTAATGAACAATGGCGGGGACGTTCTTCAACACGGGCGCAGCTGAATTTCGGAGTAAATTGGTGTATTTGCAGTGGAATTTGAAAATTGCAGCGGGAGCTCTGTCTCTTTCAGAAACTAAAAATAATCGAAAAAACACGAAAAATGGCTTATTTACAAGTCAAAAGGGTTTTTGTCTTTTTCGAGGTGATGACGTCATTTGACGTACGGGGTGACGTAGGGAAGTGGGGCCGGCGGTATGCAATAAGCGGTAAGCGGTGAGCCCGCACCGCTTATGGACGAAGGCGGTAAAGGACGCAGGGGGAGCGATTCCATAGTTTTAACGCCACGTGGAATGCTGACTTTTCAAAAACCGCCCATCCCCCGCTGGTTAACATGCTGGCAAGGGATGGGCAGCGGGATTGATGATCACCGTTGATCAACGAACGGATGATCCAACGGCTGAAAGGGATGGGGACTTGTGCGATTTCAAAGGTGGGCCCGTCAAGGTTTAAAAAAGGTTTTAATGCGTAATGTAATCATCCCGGGGAAAAGTTAATAGGCGGCAATGGTTGTTAATTAGTCCAAATGATTAATTAACCCCGTGAAATTATGAAATGGATTGCGGCGGAGTTTGGCCAGGTGGAATGCCACGTGGAATGCTGACGGTGGCATAGACTTTCGCAAAGTTTATTGATATGTTTTGGTATTAAACATACTTGTCGTATGTCTAAAGTTTTTGTATATATTTTTATTATATGATGAATGAATTAATATAATTAATTCATCATAGGGGCGGAATTTATATATAAGGTTATAGTTTTAACCAAAGGGCTTTATAAAGCGGGGTGTTTATTTTCAATGTGCGGGAATATATACTTTGGTAAAACATTATAATAAAGGGTTTTGGGGATATTTATTAGAAAAGGAAGTTATATACTTAGGAAAAGGGATTTTACTAGGGATTTAATATAGTAAAATCAAATGTTAATATGAAAAAGGACAAGGAAAATCAAAACATCTTTGTACATCTAAGAAAGTGATAACTTATGAAGTAAATTGCAACATTTTATCTTCAACACTTGAACTTAGAATAACAAGTTGTTTTGAGGAATTTTATGGAATATTGCATCATTTTCCTAAGTAAAATAGGATTTTACTTAGGAGAAAGTTAAAGATGGAAGATAATCAATGATGGATTATTTCAAGTGCTTAGGTCTTTTTGATCATTAGGCCGAGGGTCCGGTCCCTCCAGAAGTCAAGGAAATGACTTGAGCCCCTTTGATCTCCAATTACCTTAGTACTTTTGGGGAAATTAGTAAAACTCTTGAGGGGGAAAAATGATGGGGGAGGTTAATGAATTTGACTTTGCTTGCTGTGATTTTCCAATGTATTTTCTGCTTCAGTACTTTTGATGAAAGTAAATGATTAACTAACATGTAGCAGCACCATTCATCAGATAACACTTTGCTGCACCATCTACCTACCCTATCTATTTAACACTACCATTTTGTCTTCTTTATTAGGGTGCATTTAGACTTGCAAACCCTGATCAATCTTTTCTTTTTACATGATGAATCTATCTATTTCTACCCTTACTACATCCAAGGGCTCAGATTAAACTGTTGAGCACCTTTTATTCACTCTACCTAGCTACTTATCTGCCAAGATTAAACTGTTTGGCTAGATATTTATTCTCTAATCTATAACATGAAATTGAAATATGACTAAGCCAAGTTTAAACAGCTTGACTTATTCATGAATTGTGGCAAAGCTGCACACAATTGCTTTATTACAACAGATGAAAAAGTAGTGGCATTTGGATTTGCACACTTTCCTTGGTTTTTTGCTTGGGGTTCATTTCTTTCTCTTTTTTGACCATTTTATTCTTTTTACCCTTTGATCTTTCTTTTAGGGTATACCCTCTTTACATTTTTTAAATTTTTTGATTTTTTGGTCTTTCCAGAATATGGAACACCTTTGCTCAAGAAAGAAGGTTTGAACATATTCCATATTTCAATCAAGACAATCATGAAAGATGAAACCTATTGGTATAGGAGGCTAACAAACACACTCAACCCCATCTCTAAGAAAAGTGCTTGCAAATAGGAATCGCTTACCCATCACCTCAAATCCAGGATCGCGGCAATTTAATGATTTTATGTCATTTATCAATAATGTTGAGTTTCAGGAACAGATTGAGGTATATCAAGATGAGAGCGGGAACCAGCCTGCACAATCTGTTCTGGCATGTTCTTTGGCAAGTATCTATGATCGTCTTGCCATTGCACCTGCTCCTCAGGTAAGTGTTGTTGCTGCTGCACTTTTTTGGATACTAGCTCTGATCCTGATCATTGTTGCTCTTGCAGGTCAGGAACTAATGCGGTGGCTACACTGGAAAATTTATTTTACATAACCCGACCGCATCATTGGTTAAACTAGGGTTTAGGTGTAGGCTAGCTAGGACCTGCAATAAAAATTTTTAGTTTCAAGTCAATTAGGTTTACTTGCCAAATTTTTTACTTCATAGTTTAAAAGTGTGTTTGTTGTTTACGATTAATATCTTAGGCAACATCATGTTACAAGTATTTTCTTTCATTTCCTTTTTCGTTGCTTGTTGTTGCATAAATAATCATTGCTTGTATTGCGCCTCTATGCCACCTACAACTGGTTGATCGTTCTCGCACATGGCATTGCATCGCATCCTGAGCCTCACCTTTTACATTGCGTCGTACTCTCTCTTCCTCACATCAGTTCTGTCATTTCGCCTGCCACTGCACGAGCCCTCATTACAACCCTATCACCTTGCAGTCTTGTTTTGCCCCAATTTTTGAAGCAGTAACTCCATTGTTTTGGCGTGAAGGGGTGGTGGCTATCTCAAGAGGAAAATTTCTCTTAGGACGAGTCATTGAAGTCACATTCTCAATAGGATGCCTATGATTCTAAACTCATTTAGCTAGGGAGATACGAGCCGGCTGCTTATGGGAGACCTAATGAGTTCGAATGACCCCTACCCGTAGCCTAAGCCTTGTGCCCAGCATAGTCTTGGACATCTTAATGATATGTTTTTCATGCTTCACCTATTGTGGTAGATGGGATGTGAAGGTTAGGCACAAGGGCAAACCCAAATCAGGATATCTTTCAGTTTCTGTAACATGAGAAACAACCTCTCTTGCTCATAAAATAAGTCGGGATCCCTCATCCGCCCATGAAAAATAAGTGCCATGAGCACATGAAAATAAGTGCCACGAGCACATGAAAATAAGTGCTGTAAGCACATGAAACAAATAAGGGCAAAGGATCGAGAAAGGCTTCCTGCGCAGAGAGGTAATGCAACGACTCCGCTGGGGTACTCACCAGGCTCACTGGCAGCGGAGCAACGTTTGTGATTTCTTGAAGTGACTCCGCCAGGGTACTGTCCAGGCCTGCTGGCAGCGGAGCAACACCGGAAACTTACTTTAAAAATCATGAAAATAATAAACCCACTACCTTGCTCTTCACATCATCAACAAGCTACTGGCGTCTGTGAGCTTTCTCTTTGATGTGTTTCTGATTAGCGAGACTTAGTTGAGGCACAAGGATTAGGCTTACCTGTAAAGGGCCAAAGTAATTCAAAGGGTCCCCGCAGAACTTGTTCAATATTCCCTTGCATCACTATCTTGGCTCAGACTTTTGTTGTGATATTGACAGAGATGCTGGATTCTACCAGTGGTTCGCCATTTGTTGTAGCCGCTACAACACCACCCAAAATTTTGGGTATATTTAAAATTTTTGGTTCCCCCTCTGCCCGCCTAGGCATTAAA